>CM068388.1:72713922-73313922 GCA_034770075.1 Aralia elata | reverse complement strand
CTAGGCTGAATCTGATCTTGATCGGTAGAAAATGTGCTGATTTCGTCAGTCGATCCACGATAACCCATACTGCGTCGAAACCTTTCTGAGTTGTCGGAAGACCTACTACGAAATCCATGGTGATGTGCTCCCATTTTCATTCTGGGATTTCTAACGGTTGTAATAGCCCACTTGGTCTCTGATGTTCTGCTTTAACTTTCTGACATGTCAAACACTTGGCTACACAATCGGCAACGTCTCTCTTTATATTCGGCCACCAAAAATACTGTCGGAGATCTTGGTACATCTTCGTACTACCCGGATGAATCGAATATCTCGAATTATGAGCCTCGCTCAAAATTTTCTCCTTAACCTCTTGTACTGGCGGAACCCAAATCCTTCCCTCGAATCTCAATACTCCTTCATTATCCACTTTAAATTTTACTTCATCACCTCTAGATATTCTTTTCCTGATTTTCTCACATTCTTCGTCCTGCATTTGTGCTTCCTTAACCTTATCCACCAAAGTTGAACCGATTCTCAATTGAAATAATTTTTCGTCACACTCCCCCGGATATTTCACCTCCAATTCCAATTTTGCCATTGCTGTAACTAACTCCTCCTGAGCGGTTAAACCAAATAGTTTCTCCCATCCCTTTCTGCTTAAGGCGTCGGCCACCACATTCGCTTTACCCGGATGGTATAAAATTTCGCAGTCGTAATCCTTTATCAATTCCAACCATCTCCTCTGACGCATATTTAGATCCTTCTGTGTAAAAATATATTTCAGACTTTTCTGGTCTGTATATATTTCACACTTCTCCCCGTAAAGATAGTGCCTCCATATCTTCAAAGCAAATACCACCGCGGCCAATTCCAAATCATGGGTAGGATGCCCCTTCTCATAGTCCTTTAATTGTCGCGACGCGTACGCAATAACCTTACCGTTGTGCATAAGCACACAACCTAGTCCTTTATCCGACGCATCACTGTACACCACAAAATTTCCCGTGCTATCCGGTAGAGACAACACAGGCGCCGTACTCAACCTCTTCTTTAATTCTTGAAAACTTTCCTCACACTTCTCTGTCCAAACGAACTTCACCGTCTTTCTAGTCAAATTCGTTAACGGAGTCGCGATTTTGGAAAAATCCTGAATAAATCTCCTGTAGTAACCCGCTAATCCGAGGAAACTCCTCATTTTCGATGGCGTTCTCGGCTGATCCCAGTTAAGCACTGCTTCAACCTTTGACGGATCCACCGAAATCCCATCCTTGTCAATCACATGTCCAAGAAATTGCACTCGCTCTATCCAGAATTCACACTTTGAAAATTTAGCGTACAACTTCTCTCTTCTTAACGTTTCCAATGTCAACTTCAAATGTTCTGCATGCTCTTCCTTGGTTTTGGAATAAATTAGAATATCGTCAATGAATACTACTGCAAACTTGTCCAAAAACGGCTTAAACACCCTGTTCATTAAGTCCATGAATGCTGCAGGAGCATTCGTTAGACCAAATGACATCACCAGAAACTCGTAATGACCATAACGAGTTCTAAATGCTGTCTTCGGTACATCTTCCTTCCTCACCTTCAGCTGATGATACCCACTCCTCAAATCTATCTTCGAGAAATATCTTGCTCCTTTCAACTGATCAAACAAGTCGTCGATTCTTGGCAACGGGTATTTATTCTTAATCGTGACCTTGTTCAACTCTCTGTAATCAATGCAAAGTCGCATCGATCCGTCTTTCTTTTTAACAAACAATACCGGCGCTCCCCACGGTGATACGCTCGGCTGAATATACTTCTTATCTAAAAGTTCTTGTAATTGTACCATCAATTGTTTCATCTCTACTGGGGCCATACGGTACGGAACTTTCGATATCGGGGCAGTTCCTGGCGCCAAATCGATTACAAACTCAACTTCCCTGTCTGGCGGAAGTCCTGGCAAATCGTCCGGAAAGACGTCTACAAAGTCCCTTATAACAGGTATTTCTTCTAATTTCGGACTCTCTGTTCGAGTATCAACTATGTAGGCTAAGTATCCCACACAGCCTTGTTTTAACAACTTGTTGGCCTGCATCATCGTCAGACAACTCGCTTGTCTAGGCGATTTGCTACCGTAAAATACTACCCTTGACGGAGTCATAAGGTTAATACGTTTCTTTTGGCAATCAATTATCGCTCCATAATTGAATAACCAATCCATACCCAGAATAACGTCAAATTCCCCAAGTTTGATTGGGATCAGATCTACTGTCATCACGTTTCCCTTAATGTTTACTCTATAGTTCTTGTGTATGTACCTAACAGTAATTACCTCCCTATTCGCAATTTCTATGTTCAAAGGGTAGTCTAATTCCTCCTTAGGCAAATCTAAGTTCTTAGCAAAGTCATCGGATATAAATGAACAAGTAGCACCCGAATCAAACAATACATAAGCATCTATATTATTGATCGGAATGATACTTGACACCACATCGCGAGACTGCACGGCATCTTGCACGGTCATGTTGAAAGTTCTGGCGGTAGGTCGGTTTGTTGGTGCTGATTCGGTTATGGTTAATGTACTGCCACCACTGTTCCCCTTATTCCCTCATGCTCCTCCTGCTGCCTTTTTGGGACAATCTCTAGCTAAATGATCTTTTGATCCACATGTGAAACAAGCACCCTTCTTTGGATTCGGACAATTCGGCGCTATGTGGCCCTCCTGATTGCAATTGTAGCACACCCTTTTCCCTTTCAGGCATACACCTGCATGATTCTTACCACAGCTTGCACAAGCCTCAATTTTCTTCTTCTGGTTACTCTGCTGACTTCCAGTAGAACCACCATCGTTCCATTTTCGTTTCTGGTTTCCTCCTCCATTACTACCGCTCGACCTATTCTCAGTCTCATTCTTTTTCTTTTTCTGTTCTTGGTTATATCTGGTCATCGCTTCACTTCCTCCCTCATCTATTATCGCTTTCTCTAACACCGCCGCAAATGTGTTGAGTTCAAACATAGAAACCTTACTGTAAAGCCAACGCTTCAATCTTTTCTCAAACCGTCTAGCCTTCCTCGCATCCGTGTTAACCTGGTATGGTGCAAACCTAGCTAATTCGTTAAATTTTGTCGAATATTCTGGCACTGTCATCGTTCCTTGTTTAAGTTCGAGAAACTGAACCTCCATCTGATTCTGTGAACTAGCCGGAAAATACATCTCGAAGAACATTTCCTTAAACCGATCCCACGGTATGACACCCTCTCCTGCTCTCGTCTTATTGGCTTGCCACCAGTAACTGGCTTCCGACTTTAACATGAAAGTCGCAAAGGCAGTCTTCTGGTCATTCCCAACCCTAGCGACATCGAAAACTTTCTCCATTTCCATTACCCAGGTTTGGGCTTCTATCAGATTCATCGCTCCTTTAAACTCAGGGGGACCAACGGCCTTAAAGTCCTTAAAGGTCATAGCGTGGGCTTGCGGTTGATTGGCAAAAGCTCCAGTCAAAAGATTCACTAGTTGCTGTACTGGGTTAACATCGGGTGGATTATTGTTATTGTTGTTAGTGGACCCCTCAGGGGGTGGTTGTTGACGGGGTCGTCCAGCTCTTCTTGGCGGCATAATTCTGTTCAAGAATATGCGCTTATTAGGTCATCGCTCAATTTCTTAAGTGTTTAATATTTAACTAAAACAATTCAGGTTAACATTTAACACATAACATCTTCAAATAAAGCTGATATTTCATTCATTCAATAAGTCTTAAACATCGGAAGATAGCATCACTGCTATTTACATCAACTATCCCAAGATCAAACAATCTTTAGGATTAAATAGTCATATTCCATTGTGTATAATCACGCCGGAATTTACATCATTAACTACCATAAATAATTACACATAACTCAAAAACTTCTCATATCATGGCCTACTAAGGCGTCGAACTGCTTGTCTACGTTCTTTCTCCATGATACGGCACATCGCCCTGCGATCCAACATGTACCATGGTAATTCCTCAAACTGAATCGGATAGTGGAGAACTCGATCCTGGGCCCTATCAATTGCTGTCTGAAATGTGTAGTCCGTCTCCTCAATCTTAGCCCGCTTTGCCCGTTCACCTTCTTTGGAAATCTCTGCACGTCGAGCGTTACGCATCCAAGCATCCTCTGCTCTAGCACGTTCTGCAGACTCCTCACTCAAATCATCCTTTAACTTTTGAATTTCAAGTTTCATCTTTTCGTTCTCGGCCAGCAAGTCTTCTTTTTGACTCTCTGCTTGAACTAGTTTCCACTCCACGTCTCCAAGACGTATATCTAGGTCCTCAATTTCCTCATCCTTGTGCTCTAGAACAGCCTGATGCTCAGCTACCTGTCCCTCTAACTCCTCCACTCGATCCTGCAACTCTATGTTGCGATCATACACCTGCTTAAACATCTGAAAACCTAAGGAAGATAATGGTATCTCCTCAGGGTCTTCTCCCTCCACCTCAACCTCTTCTGTAACGAATGCAATTTTTGTGATTGAATAAAAATATTTGTTGAGTTTTATGATTTATTTGAATAAGAGAATTTATTTGGTATTATTGTTATTTGTTAAATGAAATTATTAATTTAGTTAGTAAGGTTTAATTGAATTTATTTAATAATAAGTTCAATTAAATTAAAAGTGTGACATTTAAAACTATATGTTATAATGATTTATTAAAATAAATTAGAAAGTGTTTAATTCAGTTTTACCAAACAAGGCCCTATGATCTTTGTTTGGAAATAATGGGTTATTTTATTTGTGTTTTACCAAACAAGGCCTTATGACCTTTAGTTAGAATAATAGGTTATTTTTAAATTAGTTTGCCAAACAAGCCTTATGGCTTTTTGAATTATGTAACTGATAGATTAATATCAGTATACGTTATTATTTGATTCAATTATCAGTTTTTATTTTTATTCTATCAGTTTTATTTTATTTTTAAACTGCATCAGTTGTAAAAAGAAGAACAAAAGAGAAAGAAAAGAACAGAGTTGAGAGAACTCTGTGAATTTGAGAGTTGAGAGAAAAGAGAGAATTGAGAAGAAGAGTTTGAAAATTGAAGGTAGAAATTCTAAAACCCAAGGAGATTAATCAAAGCAATAGAAGGTATAATCCTTTTCTAAAAAGTTCTTCACTATACTTCTCTGTATATGATTTTTAATTTTCTGTATATAAATTTTATGCCAAATACATGAATTACTTGGTTATAATTGTTAGTAAGCATGTATTAGAGATTATGTGATGAATATAAACTAGTTTGAAGAGTTAATTCATGAAAACATGTTTTTGAATTTAGTTTTTAGTTTTTACAGAGTTTATTTCATGAATTTTATATATGTATGAAAATTGATGATTCAATTTGGTTATTAATCGGTGAATTAATAATTGTTTATGATTATATGATGGAAAACAAGAATAATGCAAGAAGAATAGTTTTAATTGGTTGACAAATGAATTTACAGAGTTTAATTTCATGAGAATGGTTAAAACTTGAATATTTGGTTTTAACAGAGAATTTTTGATTTAAATTGGTTGTTTATGTGTTAGAATGATTAAAATGTTTAGAAAACATGTTGGGTAAATGTTTTGTATCATGTATGATGTCTGGGTATATTTAATTTGTTTACTGGATGGTAGAATTCAGAAATTTTGGCCAAATTTGGTCTAAGTTTTCACTGGTTCGCGAGCTGGGGAAGACAACTGCCGAGTCTCTCGCCCCGGCAAGAGAAATGTACTGGTAATATTCGCCCCAGCGAGAAATTTTGTTAAGGAAAAGCTCGCCCCGACGAGATATTTGTTCAGTAAATCCTCGCCTCGGCGAGGGAACAGTACCGAAAATTTTAAAATTTTTTATTTTCTTTGTGCTTTTACTATGATGCTATAAACAAGTTTAAAACTTATATTAATGTATTTAGTGACTAATGAGTTGCCAAGATGGTTGTTAAACTAGTACTTGTTGATTATGGTATATAAAATGAGATATTATAATAAAATGGAATAGAAAGCAAGCCTAGAATGCTTTTAGTCTTGCGACTAATTTTGTTACCATCTTATAATTAAATGTATAGGTTGTTTAAGGATCGTGAGATATTTAATTTGTAATCTACGCTTGAGGCAAGTTCCTTATCTCAATTTATTACTTTTACGTTGAGCAAGTGGTTCTTTCCTTTTAACTTGTTAAATTATTCAATGCAGGTTTAATTATATTGAGCGAGCTTATGGACCTTAGCTTATTGATATTCAAGCAAGGTTACTATCATGTTACGTAATTAAGCTTTATTCCAATCATTGTTTGTTATTTAAATTTCGAATATAGTTTCTATTGAGCAAACTCTATTGATGAATTAGACTAGCAAACCCTTATTGATTCAGCTAGTCCTTGGTTGATGAGCGATTTCAAAGACTTAGAATATTTTCTATACTCGTTCCAAGCCAAGTTCATTTTGGTACGGATTCAGACGATAAACCGAGATGAACAACCCTAATATAGGGGATTACTTACGCGACAGCGTTAAAATGTTTGTGCACAATACATTGTACAAATGGCTGATCCCCCTGAGTACGAGATGTTGGTCCATAGTCTATACGACTGTTAAAGGTTGTAGTAGAAATACTTGTTAACCTAGGACATAGTTCGAGGTCTTGTGACCCTCAGATATAATTTCTAAATCTTGAAATTCTATTTTCCTTGGAATCAAGTATTCAAACGAGCTTTTAGACTTTGATCATTTATTGACTGAGATTCAGAAAACTATTATTCCTCAGTTGAAATCCATTTCATTTAAATATTATTGTTATCGTACTTGTGAGCAATTGTTTGCTCACTCTTGCACTAATCATTGCAGCTAAGCCAGAAAAGCAAGACGAGCCGTCCACGAGTAAAGGAAAGGGCAAATTGCAGAAATAGCTTAAGACTTGTTGTCTATTTGATGTTTTATGTAACAAGACTTGTTTAAATTATGTTCTATTCCGCATTAACTGCTCAGGAGAAGCTCGTAGCGGAAATGGCTAAATTGGAGTTAGAGGTGAAGAATCTGGCAGAGCCTAATGAAAAATTGTTCCAAATGGAAACTCAACCAACTATGGTGGACAAAGCCAAGGAAGCACAACTCAAGGATGAGGAGTGTATTAATATACCCAAAAGAGTGCTTGAGGAAGACGAGCTTAAATACAAAATCGAGACCGAAGGGTTGCTGAGATTTGAAGGCAGAATCTGGGTACCGTCAGTATTGGCAATCAGAGAGGAGATTTTGAATGAAGCTCATAGTTCAAGATTTTCGATTCATCCGGGAAGTACAAAGATGTACCAGGATCTTCGCCAACATTTTTGGTGGACAAACATGAAAAGAGAGGTTGATGAGTGTGTTGCGAAGTGTCTCACTTGTCAGAGAGTTAAAGCGGAGCATCAACGACCAAGTGGTTTGCTACAGCCCTTGGAGATACCAGAATGGAAGTGGGAGCATATCACAATGGATTTTGTGGTAGGGCTTCCAACTACTCAGAAGGGTTATGACGCAATGTGGGTCATAGTGGACAGACTGACGAAATCAGCACATTTCTTGCCTATCAAAATCCGATTCACTTTGGATCAGCTAGCGAAATTATACGTCAAGGAGATTATCTCAAGGCACGGTGTTCCAGTGTCAATAGTGTCAGACAGAGATCCACGTTTCACATCAAAATTTTGGAGGAGTCTGCAAGCTTGTTTGGGAACGCAGTTGAGAATGAGTACAGCCTACCATCCTCAAACCGATGGCCAGAGCGAAAGAACAATTCAAACGTTGGAGGATATGCTTCGAGCGTGCGTCATGGATTTTAAAGGCAACTGGGATGATCATTTACCTCTGGTCGAGTTTGGAATGCCGCCATATGAAGCATTGTATGGAAAAAAGTGCAGAACTCCGTTATGTTGGGACGAGGTTGGTGAACGTCGCCTATTGGGACCCGAGCTGGTACAACAAACTGCTGAAATTGTCAAGGTGATAAGAGCCAGATTATTAGCTGCTCAAGACAGGCAGAAGAAATATGCGGATCAACATCGTCAAGATCGTGCATTTGACGTCGGAAGTTTTGTGTTCCTCAAAGTGTCCCCCTGGAAAGGCAAAATCAGATTTGGTAAAAAGGGTAAACTCAGTCCACGGTTTATTGGACCCTTCGAAGTGCTGAAACGAGTAGGCGAGGTAGTTTATGAGGTAGCTTTACCTCCCGAGTTAGACCACATTCACAATGTCTTTCATATATCGGTGCTACGACCGTATAAGTCTGATTATAAACATGTAATCGAATATGAACCAATACAGTTTGAGAAAGATTTATCCTATGAAGAGATACCTGTACAGATAGTGGACAGGAAAGAGCAGGTTCTCAGAAATAAAGTGATACCTTTTGTTAAGGTAATCTGGAGGAACCACAGTGCTGAAGAAGTAACGTGGGAACTCGAAGAGCAAATGATGCAAAATTTTTCTCAATTATTTGTTTAATATTTATATTACGATTCTGGGGACAGAATCTTTGTAAGGAGGGGAGAATGTAACGGATGATTTAATTGCGTTGTGATTCTGGGGACAGAATCCTTTTAAGGAGGGAAAGATGTAACGAATGCAATTTTTGTGATTGAATAAAAATATTTATTGAATTATATAAATATTTTTATTAATTTATTGAGCTAAATAAATAATTTATTAAGTTTTTGTGGAATGGGTATATGTTAAGTTTAATAATGTTAAATGTTATTTGAATGTGATTTGTTATGTTTATTCTAATTTAATTTAATAATTAAATTAGATGATGAAAAGGTTTATTTGAATAAATGATTTATTTGAATAATATAATTTATTTGGTGTTATTGTTATTGGTTAAATAAATTTATTATTTAAGTTAGTAAGGTTTAATTGAATTTATTTAATAATAAGTTCAATTAAATTAGAAGTGTGACATTTAAAACTATATGTTATAATAATTTATTAAAATAAATGGAAGGAGTTTTAATTTAGTTTTTCCAAACAAGGCCTTATGACCTTTGGTTGGAAATAATGGATTATTCTATTTTAATTTAACCAAACAAGCCTTAGAGGCTTTTGAAATTTTTTTAACTAATGGATTAAATTTAGATTATACGTTATTATTTGTTTATTAAGTTATCAGTTTATATTTTTAAAGATACGTCAGTTGTAAAAAAAAACACAGAGCTTGAGAGAAAAATGTGAGAGCAGAGTCTTGAAAGAAGAAGAGAGAGATTGAGAGAAGAGTTTGAAATTGGAGAGAAGATTTCTAACATCAAAGGAGACTAATCAATTTTCTAAACAATTGAAGGTATAATCCTTTTTAAGTTCTTTCCTGTATTTCATTATTTTAGTTCTCTGTATAAAATTTATTAGCTTAATATATGAATTTCTTGGTGTAATTGGAAGAAAATATGTTTTAGATGATTATATGATGATTATATGATGATTATAAGTTAAATTGAAGGTGTTAATTTATGAATGTATGTTTAGAATTGAGTTTTGGTTTTCACAGAGTTTTATTTCATGTATGGTATATATATATATAATTGATGTTTAATTTGGTTATTAATTGGTTAATTGATAATTTTTTATGATTATATGATAAAAAACAAGAATAATGCAAGAAGAATGGTTTTAATTAGTTGAGAGATGAAGTTACAGAGCTTAATTTCATGAAAATGGCCAAAACTTGAATAAATTGTTTAACAGTGAAATTCTTGGGTTTAAATTGGTTGTTTATGTGTTAAAATGATTAAAATGTTTAGTAAACATGTTGGGCAAATGTTTTGTATTATATATGATGTCTGAGTATATTTAATTGATGTATTGGATGGTAGAATTCGAAAAATTTGACCAAATTTGGCCTAAGTTTTCACTGGGTCGCGAGCTGGAGAAGAAGTCTGCCGAGTCTCTCGCCCCGACGAGAGAAATGTACTGACTTTCTTCGCCCCGACGAGCCTCTCGCCCCGGCGAGAGTTTTGTTAAGAAAATCTTCGCCCCGGCGAGATTTTTGTTACGCATTTTCCCGCCCCGGCGGTGGAACAGTAATAAAAATATATATATATATATATATATATATATATATTATTAAAAATTATTAAATTATTTTGTGGTTTTGCTAAGTTGCTTTATGCATGTCTAAAGCCTGTATTAAAGCATTAAGTGACCAATGAATTGCCAAGATGATTGTTAAGCTAGTACTTGTTGACTATGGTATGCTAAATGAGATGTTATAATAAAATGAGATAAAGAGCAAGCCTAAAATGCTTTTAATTTTGTGACTAATTATGTTACCATTTTATAATTAAATGTATAGGTTGTTTAAGGATCATGAATTACTTAAATTTGTAATCTACGCTTGAGGCAAATTTTCCTCCCTTAAACTTGAAAATTATTTATAGCAAGTTGTTCTTCCCTTTTAACTTGTTAATTTATTCAAAGCAAGTTTATTTATATTGAGCAAGCTTATTGACCTTAGCTTATCGATATTCAAGCAAGGTTACTATCATGTTACGTACTTAAGCTTTATTCCAATCATTGTTTGTTATTCAAATTTCGAGTATAGTTTCTATTGAGCAAACTTATTTGATGAATTAGACTAGCAAACTCTTATTGATTCAGCTAGTCCTTAGTTGATGAGCGATTTCAAAGACTTAGAATATTTTCTATACTTGTTCCAAACCAAGTTCCTTTTGGTACGGATTCAGACGATAAACTGAGATGAACAACTCTAATATAGGGGATTACTTACGCGACAACGTTAAAATATTTGTGCACAATACATTGTACAAATGGCTGATCCCCCTGAGTACGAGATGATGGTCCATAGTCTATATGACTGTTAAAGGTTACAGTAGAAATACTTGTTAACCTAGGACATAGTTCGAGGTCTTGTAACCCTCAGATATAATTTCTAAATCTTGAAATCTATTTTTCCTTGAATCGGGCATTCAAACGAGCTTTTAGACTTTGATCATTTATTTACTGAGATTCAGAAAACTATTATTCCTCAGTTGAAATCTATTTCATTTAAATATTATTGTTATCGTACTTGTGAGCAATTGTTTGCTCACTCTTACACTAATCATTGCAGCTAAGCCAAAAAAGCAGGACGAGCCGTCCACGAGTAAAGGAAAGGGCAAATTACAGAAGTAGCTTAAGACTTGTTGTTTATTTGATGTTTTATGTAACAAGACTTGTTTAAATTATGTTCTATTCCGCATTGATGTATTAAGGTTAAGATAACTTGGGATTTGATTGTTTAACAGTTTGGTGATGTAACCCATTTTGGGAAGATGTTTCTTTAAGTTTATTTAATTGTTCTTAAATATGGGTAGTTAGATGTGAATGAATGAGATAGTGAACACCAAATCTTTGGAAATTAAATACCCGGATTTGGGGGTGTCACAAAAGGCTTACCACCCAAGCTCTTTTTAGAGCATGTTGCTAGCATGGGTTTAACTGATAGTCTTAATTAGTGAGTTATTTTGATGTAAGACAACATTTTTGAGCTCGTTGTTTTGAACTTCACATTATGTTTATGGTTTGCTATTCTCTTTATTGTGCACACTTGAGAACTTGTGAGCAAACAGTTATGTTTGGACCATATGAATGAGTTTAATTTATTACCACTTATGTAAACTCTATTCATACCTGTTATGCTTAATGTTAATCTTTGTTCCAATGAAAGTACTAATTGTGTAACTAATGGGGATCTTGTGTTAATAGTGACACAAAGATTGTGTTAATTCGCATTGGTGCTTTTATTTGAACAGGATGTGGACATTAAATTAATACTTGGCCAAATAAATGATTGTAAGCGTTATGTTTTGTATATAAATAGTATTTCGGCCAAGTGGGAGAATGTTAGAATATTTTATTTAGTGGCCTCTACTATTTATGTAATTATTGGGCTTACATATTGTATTAATTTAATAACTTTATTTATGGGTTTGATAATTAATTATGTAGCCTATAAATAATATTACTAATACTATTTGGCATAATGGGCCCTAGGGTTTCATAATCTTGATGGACGATTTTGACCCTTAGTTATTCTATAAATAAAATAGTTAGGGTTTGGTCCCAATTGTCGTCTCAAGAATTTTTATACACACCTATACATCCATCCTAAGATTGAGAAAGGCAATTGAAGGCTTTCACCCTTAAGCGCAGCAGAAACGTGATACATACAAGATGTCTTCTATCAATTCATGTAAGTACCTAATTGATTAAATAAATTTTATTCTATGTAATAGCATGTTCCAGTATAATTTATTTTAACATCTTCGACAAACCATATATATGTAATACTTTCTCTGATATGCATAAAAACAGTTTCATTTGCTTTTTCACGAGTGCAAATCGAAAATAAGAACACGCCAAGAATATAGGACTTTATTCCCTTAGAATGGGAGCTTTAAAGAAAGTTATATAATAAGAACATGTCAAGAATATGAGACTTTATTTGTTACTCCCTCCGTCCCAAATTAACTACTTAGTTTTGATTATTTTTAGTCAAATTGACTATTTTTAAAATTAATAATTAAGCATATATAAATATATTTTTTACCATTATAAAAATTGGTATTAGTAGTAAATTATATATATTTTCTTTTGGTTATAATCTCTTCACCTATATTTTGACAAAAATGGTACAAAAATTAGTTTTAAAAATAGTCAATGTACAATATTTGTTCCATTACTTTCTAATTAGTACGTACTCCCTTTCATGTTCTACAAAAAAAAATAAAAAATTCTGATTTAATAATTTAATTATAAGGGTGTCCCTCTTGGTGAAATTAATGGGTCTGCCTCTGGAGTCATTACAACGGAGTAGTTCTTGAGATTTTGAAATTTTTTTAATTCAGGCTCCCCAAGATTTTTGAAAAAATAAAGTATATATACTACTCTTGAAAAAAATATATAAGTAAATACTTTCTCTATTCCAAATATTAGAATCATTTTTTTTAAAAGTCAATTTGAATATGGACAAATTAATAAATATATCCCTCTTTCCATTTTTTGGATATCATTATATATTGAATATCAAATGTCACTTTCCATTTTTTGGATATCATTATATATTGAATACCAAATGTCATGGTCTCTTTTTGCTCCATTTTGTCTACTATAATTTTTTTTTTTTATAATTTCAGTCCCAAAAAATAAAATTGTCTACAAAGTTTGGACCAAGAAAAATACCTTCGGACTATAGTAAATTATTCACTACCTTACAATATGATAATTTGTGCAAAGTATTCTCTTAGTTTCACTTGTTTATTTTATTTCTCTATTCATTAATTTTAACAAGACTCGAAAATTCTTAAATTTTAATTAAAGTTTCAAAATTATCGTCCCAAATAGACCTCGTTCCAGTGATTAGTGAGTTTTGGTATAGTCAAAAGAAAAGGGAAACAAGTAAAACGTGACAGAGGAAGTATTTTTTCAACAAGTAGGAGGATTTCGCCTGTTCAGTCATGCTACCTTTCATCTTTTTTACAAATTAGATATAATTTCTCTCTTTATATCTTCAGCTCTTTCCCCCCTCTCTCCTACCTCTCCTTCCCTCCTTTCATCTCTCCCTCCATCTATTTTTTATTTTTATATTTGAATGGATATTAAAAGTTTTAAAAACAATAATTAAGTTTCTATTCATTAGAATAAGACTTTTCTCAACATTTAATTAAGTTTAGCTTTCTTTAATTATTTTGAGTATTGCAAATCTCAAAATGTAAAAATAATTAACAACAACAACAAAAACAAAAGAGAATAATACTATATTAAAATGTTTAAATGAGTAGTAATTATAATATTGATTAATAACTCATGGATATCATGTCAAAATAAAAAGAAGAAAAAAAAGGCAGTTATATTTTTTTATTTGTAAATATTTTATTGATGTGAATGGTGATTCTTATGATGGAATGTTGAATCAACGTGTTATATTATTTTATTTTATTATTTTCGTTTTTAATAATCTTTACAAATTATTTTAACTTAAAAGTTATTATTAGCCAAACACGTTCACATTTTATTAAAACTTAATTTTTAGCTTATGAGTGAAACTCAAAATTGAGATATTAAATAAAAGTTATGAAATAATAAATATTACAATGGGTAGTATATTTTAGATAATTTATACTCCCTCCGTCCCAAATTAATTGCTCAATTTTGACCATTTTAAGTCAAATTGACTATTTTTAGAATTAATAATTAAGCATATATAAATATATTTCTAAAATTATAAAATTTGGAGTTAGTAATAAATTGTATATACTTTCTTTTGGTTACAATCTCTTCACCTATATTTTAACAAAAATAATAAAAAGATTAGTTCTAAAAAAAGTCAATTTGACTTAAAATGGTCAAAATTGAGCAATTAATTTGGGACGGAGGGAGTAATATTTATTATTGCATTAAGAGTTATACTAAAGTTTATTGTCGAATTACAATTGCAAAATATATCAATACATGGTATTGAATGAAATCATAAAGATGATCCACTATATTAGATTAGAATCCCAATCATTATACATATCGTTCGATTTCTCTTAATATACGTTTAGCGACACAAATATTAGTTTTAGTATGTTATAAAATATGCAATGTCTTCTCATGACTCTCATGTATACTTGTTGTTCATGCCCGCGCAGAACTCATGTATGTATAGGAAGAATAATTTAGGACAATTGATAGACAATTTTTCTTCAACTTTAAAACAGAAAAGGATTTGTTCCCTTGGAATCGAAGCTTTAAAGAAAGTTATATAATAAGAATACGTCAAGAATATGAGACTTTATTTGTCAACAATTTTTTAACAAAAAAAGATTTATTCCCTTAGAATTGGAGCTTTAAATAAAGTTATATACTAAGAACACGTCAAAAATATGAGACTTTATTTGCTTCTTTTTTTTTTCTTTTTTTTTGCTTTAGTTTTCTCTTTTCTTCAGCTTTGAAGTGAATGAACAATGAAGGAAGGTAGCTAATAACCAAAGTAACAAAGCCCCTATGCCGCGCTTAGATGATCAATATGTAGTATACATGATAATCCCCAGAGCTGAACTCGTGTATGCATAGGAAGAATAATTTAGATCAATCTACAATATTTATTCCATTACTTTTTAATTAGTACGTACTCCCTTTCACCTTTCAAAAAAAAAAAAAAGAATTCTCATTTAACAATTTAATTATAAGGGTGTCTCCTCTTGGTAAAATTCCTACGTCCGCCCCTGGAGCCATTACAAGGGACGAGGTAATTCTTGGGATTTTTTTTTATAAAAATTAATTCAAGCTCCTCAAGATTTATGAAAAAAACAAAATACATATACTTCTCTTGCAAAAATATATAAGAAAGTGCTTTCTCAATTCCAAATATTAGAGTTGTTTTTTTTAGAAGTCAATTTAAAATATAGACAAATTCATAAATTTATCACTCTTTCCATTTTTTGGATATAATTATATGAATATCAAATGTCAGGGTCTCTCTTTCTCTACTATAAATTTTTTTTCTCTACTATAAATTTTCCTCTTTCTCCGTCCCAAATTAATTGCTCAATTTTGACCATTTTAAGTCAAATTGACTATTTTTAGAATTAATAATTAAGCATATATAAATATATTTCTAAAATTATAAAATTTGGAGTTAGTAATAAATTGTATATACTTTCTTTTGGTTATAATCTCTTCACCTATATTTTAACAAAAATAATAAAAAGATTAGTTCTAAAAAAAGTCAATTTGACTTAAAATGGTCAAAATTGAGCAATTAATTTGGGACGGAGGAAGTAATATTTATTATTGCATTAAGAGTTATACTAAAGTTTATTGTCGAATTACAATTGCAAAATATATCAATACATGGTATTGAATGAAATCATAAAGATGATCCACTATATTAGATTAGAATCCCAATCATTATACATATTGTTCGATTTCTCTTAATAAACATTTAACAACACAAATATTAGTTTTAGTATGTTACAAAGATATGCAATGCCTTCTCATGACTCTCATGTATACTTGCTGTTCCTACCCGCGCAGAACTCATGTATGTATAGGAAGAATAATTTAGTACAATTGATAGACTATTTGTCGACAACTTTAGAACATAAAAGGATTTATTTTCTTAGAATTAGAGCTTTAAAATAAGTTATATAATAAGAACATGTCAAGAATATGGGACTTTATTTGTTTTTTTGGCTTTACTTTTCTCTTTTCTTCAGCTTCGAAGTGAATGAACAATGAAGGAAGGTAGCTAATAACCAAAGTAGCAAAGCCTCTATACCGCTTAGATGATCAATATGTAGTAGACATGATAATCCCCAGAGCTGAACTCATGTATGCATACGAAGAATAACTTAGATCAATCTACAATATTTCTTCAATTACTTTTTAACTAGCTCATGATCCCGTGCGAAGTATCAATTTTATTATAAAATTATTATATTGCTTATATTTTTGGTATTATACTATACTAATATATTAACTACAATAATAATTGATTCAATTGTGTACGATAATTCTTATATAAAAAAATATTTCTTTCTAAAATATATTATTTAACTAATAAATTTTAATAATAATTCATCGATTCATATAATATAAATAATGGTATTTGATGATTCATTTGTTCATATATTCATATATTCATCTACTTATGTAAGAGTAAATTATATTTAAATTCAAACAGTTATACTTATAGAATTTAACAATAACAAATTACTAGTATAATTAAATATATTGATAATAACATGAATTTTACAGAACACTAACTAAATTAAAAATTATATGAGAATAAGAGATAATGGTAAGTACATAATTAATTATGATAATAAGAATATATAGATAGAAAACTTTTAAAACTGAATAAAGGATAAAAAAAAATACTTGAGTGAATTTTTGTCCTAGAAAACATGATTTTTTTTATTTGAAATATACAATGTATTCCTTTCCTAAATTTTAACTTGAAAAAAAAATTGATTACTTACGAATTTTAGATATGATTGAAACTTATCACTATTGAAATAAAAATTGTTGATGGATTACTTGCACTGAAACTACTAATATTATAAAATACAAAATATGAATAATCCTCACGACCTCCTCAACATTTAAATTGCTATAGCATGTAACCTGGCTACATCATTCACCAATAAAAAAGAGAGACATGATTATTGAAATAAAATTTTAAAAGAACTGTGTGAAATAATTATCAAACAAATCACCATACATCCAAAATATTGATGATTGGATGTTTATGATTGATAAGTATTGTGCAAGAAGCCATGATATCAGTTAGGCTAGAGTTTTTTCTTCTTTAACGGTAATGGTCTAAGAAAAAAAATTTTAAGGTAGGGATAATAAACGTGTTTATAGATATAAATTTTAGAGTTAAAGAGTCACTATTAAAATTTAGGGTTGAAATAAATTTTTCTGTTAAGTTAAATATAATTTTATCTATAGTTAGGATTTATTGTTAAATTTTAGGGAGTCACTCTTAAAAAGTAAGGTTGAACAACTACTCCTAAAAGGTAGGGTTGAACGACTACTCCTAAAAAATAGGGTTGAATTACGATTTTGTCTTATATTATATTATATATATATATAGAGAGAGAGAGAGAGATTGTAATACCCGAGAATTTTGTAAATAATATTTGTAATGAAAATGAGAATATTTAAAAATTGGTTATGTGTGTGTGTGTGTGTATATATATATACATACATACATACATACACAATGGCTTTCTCCAACGGACACGAACTAACGAACGGGGCATATGAATAAAAAGATAAAATTAACAATTAATCCATTTAACTCTCTCTCCAATCTGTCTCATTCACTCTATCTCTCCTCTTTAGGAACCCACATTAAGGAACCCACAAAAAGACAAAATTAAAATGTGCACTATCTCTACCTAACATATTAAATAACCCACTAGCTTTTTCTCTCTCTCATCTTAATCACTTTGCCTCAATTGCAAAGGCTATAAATAAGAACCCACCAACTCTTTCTCTCTCTCTCATCTTCGTCCTTTCTATCAATTTGAAGTGCATTAATTAAAGATTCAAGTGCAAGTTCAGAAAATAATTATAAAGGTAGGAATACCACTAACACACCAAAATTTCTGTATAAATAAGAAAGTAAAAAAAAAAAAGCAACCAAATTAGCAAATTACTTAAAATAACAATTCAAATTAGCAAATTACATAAACTTGCAACCCAGACTATCAAATTACATAAAGTAGTAATCCAAATTTTAACAAGTAGCACCCAACAGTACCAATTTTGTATTACATCAAATGTTAAATAGTGTCAACTAATGCATAAACTTGTGCTTGAATCTTCAATTGATCTAGTCCGTGGATGAAAAACTATTATTTTCTAAACTTGCACTTGAATCTTCATTGCATGAAAAAGACCTACATAAAAATCAAATAGTGTCAAAATCCAAGTTAAATGCCTTAAATAAAATGGAAAGAAAAAAATATATATTTTTACCGATTTTGGAGCGCTGGACAATTTCTTTTATCATGTGTATGTCCAATTTTGCCACATCCATGACACATTCTAGCCTTCTTTTATTTTGCCCTCACCAATGCCTTCTCTTTTCCACCCTTGAGCCTTTTTTCGCACACTTTTGCTCGCACTTGATTCGGTTCACATAACACATGTTCATTGCTTGCACTGCATTTTCTTGAAACAACTAACATTGGACTGCTTTTCTCGTCAGAAACTCTTACATTTGTATCACGAATATTCAAATGATTAATTTTTTCAAGTGCACTACACATATCATCATAATAAATCTTTGTACCTTCCTCACTTTCAAGAGCCTTGCCAACTACTTCCAAACTAAATTTAACCATTTCCCTCCGCTTTGCAATATATTCTTTGTCATCTCTTATCACAATGCCACTATTGTCTACAACATTCTCATATTTTGCACCTTGTATCCATCTCTTCAAGATGTACTTAGTTGGCAATTGTTCATAATCATGAAACTTGTCAAGATATGCCAAAAGGTGCCTACAAGGGATTCCAGCGCTTTCAAACTTTTTACAACTACAATAAGCATAATCCAACTCTTTGTCATAAAGAATCTCCCTCACTTTGTACTTTGCCTCATTTTTTTTGAACTTTATACACAACAAGATTATCAACGTCTTTGACAAGTTCAAATTTATATCTCAATAAGCTCGCCGTAAGCTCATCTTGAAATTCAAAAAAAATCTCACATGTGTAAATATTAACCATTTGTAACAAAAAATCATGCTCCAATATCACTTTAGGCATTTCAATCTTGTCTTTGTTCTCAGCTACCAACTCTTGATGACGTTGGTACGCAAGTCCCCTGCCAAACTGAATCATAAAATCAAACAATGATAAATGTTTGTTCACAAACCTCTTAAAAAATGCATGAGAGCTTTCTGCTCGCTGACGACTTGACATATTGGCCGAAAAAACATGATTCAAATGAGCAGGCACCCATTTTGAGCGAATCTCATACATTGACTTTAGCCATTTATTGTCACTTAACCCACTTCTCCCAACAAGTTCTAACAACTTTGAGTCAAACACTTCCTTCAGTTCTGACTTCCATATGCAATCTGAAAACTCCGAATAGTAGTGGTTATACTTAACCGAATCTAACTTTTCTGAAAACTTTGTTAAAATGTGCCAACTACAATACATGTGATAAGTATTCAAAAGAATTTCAGATATTGCATTTGTCATTCTTGGATCTTGGTCAGTGATAATAATCTTTGGGGCATCACCAGGCATAGCTTCTAAAAATTGCTTGAAAAGCCAAACAAATGAATCTATTGTCTCATCAAATAAAAAAGCACAAGCGAATACAATTGTGTGGCCATGATTATTAACCCCCACAAATGATGCAAATATCATTCCATAACGATTGGAGTTGTATGTGGTATCAAATATCACTACATCGCCAAAAAAGTTATAAGCCCGTCTAAATGTTCCATCAGCCCAAAAACAACAAGTGATATGTTTTTCCTCATCTGCCTCAATTTTAAAAGTAAACAAAGGATTCTTGTCTTGTTCAATTTTAAAATACTCAAGCAATAAATCTCCATCGTGGCCACTCATCTCTATACATTTATCCCTCTCATAGTTATATAAATTTGTTTGTGTACAACCAATATTTTCTATCCCTCCCGCTTGCACTGCAAGAAAATTGAACTGTTGATGTGAGGGTATATTTACCATGCTAAGTTATTCAGACAAATATTTGTGGGCATCAGAAATAGAACGGTGAGATCTTAACAAAAATGTTCTACTTGGGGTGGACAATGGGTGGCTATGCCCTTCAACAAATACACTAACAACATACAACCCAACTTTTGACATCAAGAAAGCAATTTTAGCTTGACAACACTCTTTAATTGACCCTCGACGCCTTTGTTTAGGCTCTTCTTGAACTACCAAACCCTTTCCTTCTTTATAACAAACAAATTCCTTCCTTATTATTAGACCATCCTTCTTCCTTTCATAATTAGCTCGAATACTAAATCCAGATTCTTTCGCATATGTGTTGTAAAATTTTTTAGCATCCTCTATTGTTGTAAATTCTTGGTCTTTTCTTGGCTTCAATTCTTCTCTCACTTGAGGATAATAAATGTGATCTGACTCTTCAATTTCATCCCAACCCCCTCCTACATTATCAAAGGAAAAACTTGTACAACTCCCTACCATATCATTCTCACAACTCTTTGACTCCAAATTCATATCTTCCGTTTCAATTTGGCTGTAATAATCAATAAACAAATACTAATTTTAGCATAAGCCCTAATTTTAACATAACAGAGGACCCCAATTTAAACACTAAATAATGAAAGAAGAACAAACCCAAATAATCTTTAAATTTAGGCATGAATTTAATTATAAACGAAAAATGCAAAAAATAAAAATAAAAAATCTTAATGTCTTTAGTTCGTTAGGAAGAATACCAATAATGATTATTCTTTTTTCATTTAAGAGAGCTAAAAAACAAATTGATAGAAAGGATGAAGTTTATATGCTTACATTTATAATTTGAGAAATCAACCCAAGAACCAGATGAGACTGCAAAATTGAACAAATTTAAAAAAAAAAAAGAATTACATATTAGAATCCTAGAATACGTCAATAAAATGCAAGCGAGTTCTCAATTAGCTCAAGCTTACTCTTCCTTCAACGAGGTTTTGGGTGCCGATGTTAACTACTCTGCAGCCTATAGCCTTTGCAAAGTTGAAGCAAAGTGATTAAGATGAGAGAGAGAGAAAGAGCTGGTGGGTTCCTTAATGTGTTAGATAGAGATAGTGGGCAACAAATTTTTGTCTTTTTGTGGGTTCCTTAATGTGGGTTCCTTAAGAGGAGAGAGAGAGTGAATGAGACAGAGGGGAGAGAGAGAGAGTTAATGGACTGATTGTTAATTTTATATTTTTGTCCATAAGCCCCGTTCGTTAGTTCGTGTCCGTTGGAGAAAGCCATTCTATACATACATACATACAAATACGTTATGAGCCCCAATAATTCAATTTAAATTAAATTACGCATGTGACAATTGAGAAATATAGTAATGATGGTGATGAGATTGATTAAGCGTGTGTAATATGCCTTGTGTAGCATAATGATTAAGACAGATTAATTAATTACTTAATTAAATTAATTGAGAGATGATTGAATAATGTAATGGACTAATGAGGGCATTTAAGCCTAATGAGACATGTTGAATGTGTTGGATATTACAGCCCAAGTAGTTAGGATGACTAGAATTGGAATCGAGCCCAATGTGTAAAAAAAATTGTGCATGGTCCAAATTAATTAAATTAGTAGCCCAATAGACATTATGTTGGACAAGCCTAATGTGTATTGGGATGAGTAAGACGTGTGTGTATATATATGTGGATACATATATATATATATATATATATATGATAGTAAGTAACATTATAGAAATAAATATAATATCTATATATATACATAGACCACCCCCCTAGTTGCTCAGAATGCTGAAAATTTTGCCTTCTTGAGCCTTGCAATGTAGCCATATAAAGCTAATGATGAATTAGAGGCATGGAAAATCAAGAGTTGGTGATGCTTTTCAACAACTATACTTTTACCAATGGTTAATGCATTGTGGGTAGTATAATTATACATGTATTTATACATGTATGTGTATGAGGACTCCCTCTATAAATAGAGCCCTCTAGTATACTTGTTCCATTTCATTCATTTGCTAAGGTAGGGAGAGCTAGAGAGAAATAAAGAAAACCTAAAAGAACTCTTGTATTTTGGTGGTTCAAGAAGAGTTCAAGAAGGAGGAAGAAAGTGGAGAAGTACTTGAGCCTTGTTGCTAAGAGGAGAAAAGCATCAAAGAGGTAAGATCACAACCTAGCTTTAATTTTTGGTAAGTTAGGTTAATGTATTTTTGATTATAGTAGAAAATGCATACTTAGTTGTGGGAGTTTTGTTTGTTGTGGGATCATGAAGGATCCGAAGGTATAAGGATGGATATTAGAAGGAGATTATATAATGTATATGCCTTTGTATGTGATGTATGTCTAAATGAAGCCAGAAGAAATGCAAGTAAGCTTAAAATCTAAAGTAGAACACTTGAAACCACGAGAATGGTGTTAAATGAAATAAAATGGGTGAGCTATTCTTATGATCTAAAAACCTTATGTTGAAGATCTATGAAATATGAAAACAACCCAAGTGGAATCATCGAAAACAGAGTTAGAATGAGCTCATGACGAATCATTTAGTAAAACATGTCGGAATGAAAACTCTAACTTAAAGAATCAATGTTTTGATGAAATAAATATTTGAGAAAATGATTTAAAAAGTTGAATATTGAAAATGTATGAGTTTATAAGATAATGAAACTAGTTTGAACTCATTTGCATATGAAATGAGCAAGTTAGGGAAGATTGAATCAAAGAGGCAAAAAAATCAAAAATTGCAAAAATCCATCTTAGACTCACTGATGGGTAGCGCCACCGCGCTGTCCCTAGACCAAATCTCAGTGTCGCAGAGCTGGAATAGTTCCCAGTTGACCAGATTTGAGTGAAACCGGATCGGGTCGAGTCAAACCAGGTCGAGTCGGGTCAAGCCGGTCAAGAGAGCATTTTTTTAATAAATAATAAAATAAAATAATTAAAATAATATTAAAAGATTATTTTAATTGTACATTAAAGATTACTTTAACTATGATTAAACAATTAAAACAATAATAAAGATTATTTCAATTGTGGGTTAATAAATTAAAATAATATTATTCTAATTGTGAATTAATATTAAAGATTATTTTAATTGTGGATTAATAAATCGTAAACAATTAAAATGATATTATTAAAGATTATTTTAATTGTGAACTAATAAATTATAAACAATTAAAATAATATTGAAGACTATCTTAATTGTGAATTAATAAAGTGTAAACAATTAAGATAATATTAAAGAATATTTTAATTGTGGACAATTAAAAAAATATTAAGGGTTAATAATTATTTTAATAAATAATTAAATAATTTTGAAGATTATTTAATTGTGGACTAATGAGACATGGATAATTAGAGTAAGAATAAAGGTAACTCTTATTATAGATTAAACCAATAAAGTAATGATTTAAATTATTTTATTTGTAGACTAATGAGGTATGAATATTGATTAAGAAAGTAATTTAAAGAATAATTAAATATTATCATGTAAAGTAAGAATACTTTATTTACGTAATGAGACATTGATAAATAAAATAAAGTGTGAACAATTAACTAAACAAATAAAATAATAAAGGAATTATTTTATTTGTAGTAAATAGAGTAAATGTGCATTAATTATGAATGCTAATGGAGGAAATAAAGGGAGTGACGACCAAAGTAATAATTAATTAAATAAAATAAGAGTAGATTGATTTGTGAGTCTTAATTGTATGAGACTAGTATGTTAGTTCAATTAGGTTTATACTTGAGGGTTATTAGAGATTAACTGTTAGAGGATTATGATGAACATAGGTTGTTCAAAGGATAAGGAGTCAAAGTCGGAGAGTCGACTACCCAGACAAGTTTCTAAACTCGTACTCTTATTGATCGTACAAGCAAATTAATTGATAGAATGATTCTTGTGTTATTTAAATTCATAAAGATTATTGTTTATACTCTGAAACTTGATTTAAATCATAATTATATTATTGAATGATTCTTTTGAATCCTATTGCGAAAATTGAACGTATTAATTGTCCCTAAATGTGTTGATAAGTACGTATATGTCATTTGATTTGACTAGACCAATATTTATGAGTTAAAAAGTTATCCAAACCAATTGCTTTGTGAGGACTCTTATAATCTGCTGAGATGAACAACCTTCATAGAAGGGAAAACTATATACGTTGGGAGACCAACACGCGCGCGAACAACATGTTTGAATGTTATGCATAGCATAGGGTACTTTAGGCTGATCACTTATTGATAGACTCCACGGCACGCTTGCGTGAGGTGGTCGTCGCCCGGATCGTTTCTAACAAGTTGATAGGATGGATAGCTTGCAACACCTTAACCCCTCGCCTATATGTAGACGGTAATCTTGGTACAATTGCTTGCAAATGAAGTATGCGTAGGATGAACACCAACGACACCTCGACCCTTCGCTTATATGGAAGCGGTAATCTTGGTACAATCGACGATTGATGCGGTAGAAGACGCCACACATAACTATGATTGGTTGTATGATAAGTCGAATATGAATCTCAAAGAAAACTAAGGAATACTTAGGAATTCTCAAGAACCACAAGAAAAGAACAATCTCACAATAATGATGATAATCTGAATATTAATGAATGAATTCAAGTTTACAATAGCACCTATTTATACTAGTTTTAGAAACAAACTAGAAGCTTCTAGAAGCACACACTCTTTGAAATACAAGCACACAAATATTGAAATATAGCAATCAGAACACATGTAATTGATCCTAAATATTGATATCATGTTTTAGCTGAAAGAAGGTTCGAAAATCAAGAAAGTCAAAAAATAACAAATTGCATCCAGGAGGTTCTCGTCGGGGCGAGAGATTTGAACTGAGGGTTTCTCGCCGGGGCGAGAAAATTGAACTGCAATTTCTCGCCGGGGCGAGAAAAATGGCCTGTAAAAGCTCGCCGGGGCGAGCTAGCCTGTTCCATACAAACTGTGTTCTTTCATCGTTTTGATCGTCACGTCCATTCGTAACATGTTTACGGGCTTCATACGTTTGGACTCCATCTTCATAACTTCTATACTTGATCCAACCTCGTTCCATAGTTCATGGATCATTCCGTTAAGGCCGTCTTTGAAGGTTTTAGCTCGAGCTCTAGTAATGGGTCCAAGTGGCAATTGTAATGGATCTTCTCGGGTTGTGTCACGGGTTTCTGAATTATGGATGTCCTCATCATACCTCTCCTCTTGAGAAGGATTTGTCCTCAAATCTTCACCTACATCAAACGGGCTTAGATCAGAAACATTGAAAGTTGCACTAACAGTATACTCACCGGGTAAGTCCAATTTGTAAGCATTGTTGTTAATGCGCTCAAGCACTTGAAATGGTCCATCTCCTCTTGGAAGTAATTTTGAGCGCCTTTGAGCAGGAAATCTTTCCTTACGCATGTGTAGCCATACCCAATCCCCGGGTTCAAAGATTACTTGACGCCGACCCTTGTTGGCCTGTCGAGCATATTGATCCGTCTTCTTCTCAATGTTAAGCCTTGTCTTCTCATGTATCTGTTTAACAAAATCAGCCTTGTTTTTGCCATCCATGTTAGTATACTCAGAAATAGGTAAAGGTGCTAAATCCAATGGTGTTAAAGGATTGAAACCATACACAATTTCAAAATGCGAGAATTTAGTAGCCGAGTGGACAGATCTATTATAAGCAAACTCAACATGTGGTAGACATTCTTCCCAAAACTTAATATTCTTATTAATGATAGCCCTTAATAATGCAGATAGAGTCCTATTTACTACTTCCGTTTGACCGTCAGTTTGTGGATGACAAGTAGTTGAAAACAACAGTTTAGTTCCTAGTTTACACCACAAAGTTTTCCAAAAGTAGCTCAAGAATTTAGCATCTCTATCCGAAACAATTGTTCGGGGCATGCCATGCAGACGCACAATATCTCTAAAGAATAAATCAGCAATATGGGATGCATCATCAGTTTTATGACATGGAATGAAATGTGCCATTTTTGAAAATCTATCTACGACCACAAATATAGAATCATGACCATACTTAGATCTAGGTAAACCCAATACAAAATCCATAGACAAATCAATCCAAGGTTCACTCGAAATTGGCAATGGTGTGTATAACCCATGGGGTTGAACACGAGATTTAGCTTGACGACAGGTAATGCACCTATCACAAATTCGTTCCACATCTCGTTTCATATGGGGCCAATAGAAATGTTCTTTTAATACAGATAAGGTCTTATCAACACCAAAATGTCCCATCAAACCACCTCCATGTGATTCACGAACCAATAGTTCACGTAAAGAACTTGCAGGTATACACAATCGATTCTCACGAAACAAGAACCCATCCATCTTGAAGTACTTACCTACAACATTCTTTTCACAAATTTTAAACTCTTCACAGAAATCATGGTCATTAACATACAATTTTTTGATTTGTTCAAAACCAAGTAATTTTGTGTCGAGAGTATTTAACAACACATACCTTCTTGAGAGAGCGTCGGCAACGACATTCTCCTTACCTTGCTTATACCGAATGACATATGGGAATGTTTCAATGAACTCCATCCATCGTGCATGTCTCTTGTTAAACTTGTGTTGGCCCTTCAAATATTTCAATGATTCATGATCCGTGTGAATCACAAATTCCTTAGGCCACAGGTAATGTTGCCAAGTCTCCAATGATCGAACTAAAGCATATAACTCCTTGTCATAAGTGGGATAGTTCAAAGCTGCTCCACTCAATTTTTCAGTGAAATATGCAACAGGTTTTCCTTCTTGCATCAACACAGCTCCAATGCCTAAACCTGAAGCATCACATTCAATTTCAAAAGTTTTAGTGAAATTTGGCAATACAAGTAAAGGAGCGTTAGTCAATTTCTCTTTAATCAAATTAAACGCTTTTTTCTGTGCATCACCCCACTTGAATCCTACACTCTTTTTGATTACTTCGGTGAGTGGTGCTGTGACTTCGCTGAAGTTTCTTACAAACCGTCTATAGAAACTTGCGAGTCCATGAAAGCTACGAACTTGACTGACATTCGTAGGAGTTGGCCATTCTTGGATTGCACGTACCTTTTCTTCATCAACCTGTACTCCCTGTGCACTAACAACAAAACCAAGAAACACAACTCGATCCGTACAAAATGTGCATTTGTCCATATTAGCATACAATTTTTCTTTTCGAAGCACATCTAGGACAGATTTTATATGCAATGCATGCTCCACTAGATCTTTGCTATAGATCAAGATATCATCAAAGTAGACAACTACAAACTTTCCAATGAAGGAACGCAAAACATGGTTCATTAGTCTCATGAATGTGCTAGGAGCATTAGTTAAACCAAAAGGTAAGACTAACCACTCATATAACCCATATTTTGTTTTAAAAGCAGTTTTCCATTCATCCCCTTCATGCATTCTAATCTGATGATAGCCACTCTTTAAGTCAATTTTAGAAAACACACAAGATCCATGCAATTCATCCAACATGTCATCTAACCTAGGAATGGGATGCCGATATTTATGAGTTAAAAAGTTATCCAAACCAATTGCTTTGTGAGGACTCTTATAATCTGCTGAGATGAACAACCTTCATAGAAGGGAAAACTATATACGTTGGGAGACCAACACGCGCGCGAACAACATGTTTGAATGTTATGCATAGCATAGGGTACTTTAGGCTGATCACTTATTGATAGACTCCACGGCACGCTTGCGTGAGGTGGTCGTCGCCCGGATCGTTTCTAACAAGTTGATAGGATGGATAGCTTGCAACACCTTAACCCCTCGCCTATATGTAGACGGTAATCTTGGTACAATTGCTTGCAAATGAAGTATGCGTAGGATGAACACCAACGACACCTCGACCCTTCGCTTATATGGAAGCGGTAATCTTGGTACAATCGACGATTGATGCGGTAGAAGACGCCACACATAACTATGATTGGTTGTATGATAAGTCGAATATGAATCTCAAAGAAAACTAAGGAATACTTAGGAATTCTCAAGAACCACAAGAAAAGAACAATCTCACAATAATGATGATAATCTGAATATTAATGAATGAATTCAAGTTTACAATAGCACCTATTTATACTAGTTTTAGAAACAAACTAGAAGCTTCTAGAAGCACACACTCTTTGAAATACAAGCACACAAATATTGAAATATAGCAATCAGAACACATGTAATTGATCCTAAATATTGATATCATGTTTTAGCTGAAAGAAGGTTCGAAAATCAAGAAAGTCAAAAAATAACAAATTGCATCCAGGAGGTTCTCGTCGGGGCGAGAGATTTGAACTGAGGGTTTCTCGCCGGGGCGAGAAAATTGAACTGCAATTTCTCGCCGGGGCGAGAAAAAATGGCCTGTAAAAGCTCGCCGGGGCGAGCTAGCCTGTTCCATACAAACTGTGTTCTTTCATCGTTTTGATCGTCACGTCCATTCGTAACATGTTTACGGGCTTCATACGTTTGGACTCCATCTTCATAACTTCTATACTTGATCCAACCTCGTTCCATAGTTCATGGATCATTCCGTTAAGGCCGTCTTTGAAGGTTTTAGCTCGAGCTCTAGTAATGGGTCCAAGTGGCAATTGTAATGGATCTTCTCGGGTTGTGTCACGGGTTTCTGAATTATGGATGTCCTCATCATACCTCTCCTCTTGAGAAGGATTTGTCCTCAAATCTTCACCTACATCAAACGGGCTTAGATCAGAAACATTGAAAGTTGCACTAACAGTATACTCACCGGGTAAGTCCAATTTGTAAGCATTGTTGTTAATGCGCTCAAGCACTTGAAATGGTCCATCTCCTCTTGGAAGTAATTTTGAGCGCCTTTGAGCAGGAAATCTTTCCTTACGCATGTGTAGCCATACCCAATCCCCGGGTTCAAAGATTACTTGACGCCGACCCTTGTTGGCCTGTCGAGCATATTGATCCGTCTTCTTCTCAATGTTAAGCCTTGTCTTCTCATGTATCTGTTTA
Organism: Aralia elata; assembly: GCA_034770075.1. NCBI lineage: Eukaryota > Viridiplantae > Streptophyta > Magnoliopsida > Apiales > Araliaceae > Aralia > Aralia elata. The sequence goes on along the minus strand of CM068388.1, from coordinate 73,284,715 downwards.
ACAAAATCAGCCTTGTTTTTGCCATCCATGTTAGTATACTCAGAAATAGGTAAAGGTGCTAAATCCAATGGTGTTAAAGGATTGAAACCATACACAATTTCAAAATGCGAGAAATTTAGTAGCCGAGTGGACAGATCTATTATAAGCAAACTCAACATGTGGTAGACATTCTTCCCAAAACTTAATATTCTTATTAATGATAGCCCTTAATAATGCAGATAGAGTCCTATTTACTACTTCCGTTTGACCGTCAGTTTGTGGATGACAAGTAGTTGAAAACAACAGTTTAGTTCCTAGTTTACACCACAAAGTTTTCCAAAAGTAGCTCAAGAATTTAGCATCTCTATCCGAAACAATTGTTCGGGGCATGCCATGCAGACGCACAATATCTCTAAAGAATAAATCAGCAATATGGGATGCATCATCAGTTTTATGACATGGAATGAAATGTGCCATTTTTGAAAATCTATCTACGACCACAAATATAGAATCATGACCATACTTAGATCTAGGTAAACCCAATACAAAATCCATAGACAAATCAATCCAAGGTTCACTCGAAATTGGCAATGGTGTGTATAACCCATGGGGTTGAACACGAGATTTAGCTTGACGACAGGTAATGCACCTATCACAAATTCGTTCCACATCTCGTTTCATATGGGGCCAATAGAAATGTTCTTTTAATACAGATAAGGTCTTATCAACACCAAAATGTCCCATCAAACCACCTCCATGTGATTCACGAACCAATAGTTCACGTAAAGAACTTGCAGGTATACACAATCGATTCTCACGAAACAAGAACCCATCCATCTTGAAGTACTTACCTACAACATTCTTTTCACAAATTTTAAACTCTTCACAGAAATCATGGTCATTAACATACAATTTTTTGATTTGTTCAAAACCAAGTAATTTTGTGTCGAGAGTATTTAACAACACATACCTTCTTGAGAGAGCGTCGGCAACGACATTCTCCTTACCTTGCTTATACCGAATGACATATGGGAATGTTTCAATGAACTCCATCCATCGTGCATGTCTCTTGTTAAACTTGTGTTGGCCCTTCAAATATTTCAATGATTCATGATCCGTGTGAATCACAAATTCCTTAGGCCACAGGTAATGTTGCCAAGTCTCCAATGATCGAACTAAAGCATATAACTCCTTGTCATAAGTGGGATAGTTCAAAGCTGCTCCACTCAATTTTTCAGTGAAATATGCAACAGGTTTTCCTTCTTGCATCAACACAGCTCCAATGCCTAAACCTGAAGCATCACATTCAATTTCAAAAGTTTTAGTGAAATTTGGCAATACAAGTAAAGGAGCGTTAGTCAATTTCTCTTTAATCAAATTAAACGCTTTTTTCTGTGCATCACCCCACTTGAATCCTACACTCTTTTTGATTACTTCGGTGAGTGGTGCTGTGACTTCGCTGAAGTTTCTTACAAACCGTCTATAGAAACTTGCGAGTCCATGAAAGCTACGAACTTGACTGACATTCGTAGGAGTTGGCCATTCTTGGATTGCACGTACCTTTTCTTCATCAACCTGTACTCCCTGTGCACTAACAACAAAACCAAGAAACACAACTCGATCCGTACAAAATGTGCATTTGTCCATATTAGCATACAATTTTTCTTTTCGAAGCACATCTAGGACAGATTTTATATGCAATGCATGCTCCACTGGATCTTTGCTATAGATCAAGATATCATCAAAGTAGACAACTACAAACTTTCCAATGAAGGAACGCAAAACATGGTTCATTAGTCTCATGAATGTGCTAGGAGCATTAGTTAAACCAAAAGGTAAGACTAACCACTCATATAACCCATATTTTGTTTTAAAAGCAGTTTTCCATTCATCCCCTTCATGCATTCTAATCTGATGATAGCCACTCTTTAAGTCAATTTTAGAAAACACACAAGATCCATGCAATTCATCCAACATGTCATCTAACCTAGGAATGGGATGCCGATATTTTACCGTGATGTTATTTACCGCTCGACAATAAATGCACATACGCCACTTCCTATCTTTCTTAGGTACTAAAATAACAGGAACCGCACATGGATTCATGTTTTCCCTCACAAAACCTTTGTCCATTAGCTCGTCAACTTGCCTTTGCAATTCCTTTGTTTCCTCGGGATTGCTCCGGTATGCCAGGCGATTTGGAATGGTCGCACCTGGGACAAAGTCAATTTGATGCTCAATTCCCCGAATTGGTGGTAATCCTTGTGGAAGTTCCTCGGGAAATACATCCTGATAATCCTGTAAAAGAGTAGAAACAACACTAGGCAAAGAAGGATTATTAGCGTTAGTATTTAAAAGTGCCTCCTTATACCGAAGTATAATCATTGGCTTTTTAGAATCCAAAGCTCGCCTTACATCACTCCTTTTTGCAAAAATGTTTGTTTTTCTCTCTTCTTTCTTTTTTTCTCTCTCTTTTGTTTTCTTTTCATGATCTCTCTGTAAGTGTATTTGATCCTCATGCACTTGTTTTGGTGACATAGGACACAAGGTGACTTTTCTTTGATTGTGAACAAAAGAGTACTCATTAGTAAAACCATCGTGTTTTACTCGCCGATCGAACTGCCACGGTCTCCCAAGTAGTAAATGACCTGCCTGCATAGGAACTACATCACAAAGGATCTCATCAACATACTTCCCAATTGTAAACGGCACGGATACTTGTTTGGTAACTTTGATGTCGCCGCTGTCATTGAGCCACTGCAATCGGTATGGGTGAGGGTGTTTGGATGTTGTAAGTCCCAATTTCTCTACCATTGTGATGCTTGCTACATTTGTACAGCTCCCACCATCAATTACAACACAACAGATCTTACCATTTACCATGCATCTAGTATGAAATAGATTCTCTCTTTGCTCGGTGCTTTCTTCCTTTACCTGTGTACTAAGCATTCTCCGTGTAACCAACACTTCGCCATGCATAGCAACCTCTCTATCTTCCTCCAATGGTGGCATAGAGTCATTGTCACTATCTTCTTCCTCGGTCTCCAAATCCCCATTATCAAGCAATAACATAGTTCTTTGATTTGGGCATTGATTTGCAATATGTCCCCTGCCTTGACATTTAAAGCATACAATATCTCAATTACGACTAGTAGAAGGTGTATTAGTTTTACCTTGCACTACTTGAGTAGTCGTTCCTTGCTTGATTTCTGGTTTTGGTTTGAAAACAGTTGGCTTCTCCTCACGCTTCACATTATTGGCTTTCCATGATGAACCTGTGGTAGGATTTGTTCGTTGGCCACCTCTCCTCTTAAGTTGCTTCTCTATTTTGATAGCCATGTGCACCATGTCTTCCAATACCACATAATGTTGACACTCCGCCAAATCTGCAATATCCCAATTTAAACCTGCTGAAAATCGGGCCATGGTTGCCTCATTATCCTCGTCGATGTCAGCTCTAGACATTAACATCTCCATCTCCTTGAAGTAGTCCTTCACACTCTTGCTTCCCTGTCTCAAATTTTGTAAGTTTCGAAACAGATCTCGATAATAGTGGCTTGGAACAAACCTCTTTTTCATTACAGCTTTCATTTCTGCCCAAGTCTTGATTGGTCGTTCTCTGCACCTCCTTCGGCTGATCATCAATAGATCCCACCAAGTAACTGCATAGTCTGAAAATTCGGTAGCTGCAATTCTAACTTTCTTGAGATCCGAGTAGTTGTCACAGTCAAAGATCCACTCCATTTTCCTCTCCCATTCTAAATATGCCTCGGGATCACTTCTGCCTTGGAATGTGGGAATTTTTATTTTGATGCTATCAATATTGTTGTCCTCTCAATTTCGGCCGCCTCTATCCCTTTCAAAATGTCTCCTAGGGATAAAGTCAGTTTCTCGATCCTCTTCCTCACTAAACCTTTCATCATAGTAATTTGTCTCCTCTAGCCTTGCTTCCTTTTGTTGGGTCTTTCCTTTTGGGCGCCCACCTGGAGGGATTTGAGTTCGTTCCCCTCGACTGTCACTCAATTGATTGATGCGATCATGCACTTGCTCCATAGCCATCCCTAATTGTCTAGAAAATTCTTTCATCATAGCCTCCATCATGAGTTTTGGGTCAAAATTCGATGTGGAAGGTTCATTTTCAATTGTCTTATCTCTTGTGTTAGACATATTTCCTGCAAAACAAAGATTAGTAGAAAAATAGTTCCTCACCACTCCCTTACGTGTTTCACTCAAACAATATATCACACAAATAGGAAACGCTCATGTATCACATAATTAGGCTTTTATCCTCAATTAAACTTACTACTCTTGCCTTTTCCCGCTCGTAGTTCTCACTAATAGGTTCTTTTTGAATTCTCACAAATATTACCTCAATTCTCTAATTACAATCCAATAATAACTTATCAAGAACACAATATAGAAAGTACGACTCTCCACAAGACTTCTAATCGTCAAATATGATTCTTGTAAATGAAAATCCCAATGGTAGCAATTCACAATACAAATTTTCTGCTATATATTTTATGCAGTTTTTTTTTTGACTATATTTCAACAATAAAAGTAAAGATAAGTAACTTGATAGGAAACTTAGCTTTGATACCAAATGATAGACTCCACGGCACGCTTGCGTGAGGTGGTCGTCGCCCGGATCGTTTCTAACAAGTTGATAGGATGGATAGCTTGCAACACCTTAACCCCTCGCCTATATGTAGACGGTAATCTTGGTACAATTGCTTGCAAATGAAGTATGCGTAGGATGAACACCAACGACACCTCGACCCCTCGCTTATATGGAAGCGGTAATCTCGGTACAATCGACGATTGATGTGGTAGAAGACGCCACACACAACTATGATTGGTTGTATGATAAGTCGAATATAAATCTTAAAGAAAACTAAGGAATACTTAGGAATTCTCAAGAACCACAAGAAAAGAACAATCTCACAATAATGATGATAATCTGAATATTAATGAATGAATTCAAGTTTACAATAGCACCTATTTATACTAGTTTTAGAAACAAACTAGAAGCTTCTAGAAGCACACACTCTTTGAAATACAAGCACACAAATATTGAAATATAGCAATCAGAACACATGTAATTGATCCTAAATATTGATATCATGTTTTAGCTGAAAGAAGGTTCAAAAATCAAGAAAGTCAAAAAATAACAAATTGCATCCAGGAGGTTCTCGCCGGGGCGAGAGATTTGAACTGAGGATTTCTCGCCGGGGCGAGAAAATTGAACTGCAATTTCTCGCCGGGGCGAGCTTCTCGCTGGGGCGAGAAAAATGGCCTGTAAAAGCTCGCCGGGGCGAGCTAGCCTGTTCCATGCAAACTGTGTTCTTTCATCGTTTTGATCGCCACGTCCATTCGTAACATGTTTACGGGCTTCATACGTTTGGACTCCATCTTCATAACTTCTATACTTGATCCAACCTCGTTCCATAGTTCATGGATCATTCCGTTAAGGCCGTCTTTGAAGGTTTTAGCTCGAGCTCTAGTAATGGGTCCAAGTGGCAATTGTAATGGATCTTCTCGGGTTGTGTCACGGGTTTCTGAATTATGGATGTCCTCATCACTTATTGTACTTATTTTGTGGATTATCAGGGAATTACTGTTAATTCGCGCAGGAGTTCATGGTCCATCGCGACTACTTAGTGTTAAATATTCATTAACTTGGAATTGTTGAAAATTTTGAATTCTTCTAATAATCTTTCTGTCCATAATGACCCATCAGTGGTTGTGAAGATCAGAATTGGAACTATTGAGACTTACTTTGTTCGCAATCTTCGATCATATTTAATTTTCTGAGCTACCAATGATCGTTATAACCTTTGAAATTGTGAAACTTTACACATGATTCGCTCACTTTCATTAACGTTATACTTGCTGAGCAAACTTGTTGTTCACCCTTACTTTCCTTAAACATTACAGTTAAAACAGAACGACGCGAAAGCTCAAGAAAAGATAAGGGCAAAGGCAAGACTATAGAATAGCTTTGTTCTTCCATGTTAGGATTCTTTTTATGTATTAAGACTTATTAATATTATGAATTAAGTTATGATATGTATTAGTAGTGGTTTTGAGACTTAGGACGAGAATATTTATATTATATCAATGTAAATATTTCTATTATTCCGTTGTGAGATGTTTATAGTATGATGTATGAGGTGGATCATAAAGCACCAGATTCGAGGTACAAGTATCTAAATTTGGGGGCGTTACATTAGTACTCCTTTTCAATTTCTACAAAAAATTTATCATTTAACAATTTAATTATAAGGGTGTCCCCTCTTGGTGAAATTCTTGCGTCTGACCTTGGAGTCATTACAAAGGACAGGGTAATTCTTAAGATTTTTTTTTTAATTCAGGCTCCCCAAAGATTTATTAAAAATAAAGTATATATACTACTCTTGAAAATATATATATATATATATATATATATATATATATATATATAATAAAGTAATTCATCTACTTCAAATATATTAGAGTCATTTTTTGTAAAAGTCAATTTGAAATATGGACAAATTCATAAATATATAACTCTTTCCATTTTTTGGATATCATTACATGAATATCAAATTTCGCGGTCTCTCTTTCCTCCACTTTGTCTACTATAAAAAAAAATCTTATTTCAACTTGGGAATATAAAATTGCCTATAAAATTTGGACCAGGAAAAGTGCCTCCGGACTTCAGTAAATTATTCATGGTCTTACAAGATTTTATCTCGGCCCTTACGAAATAAATTTATGACTTCTTCCTAATGACACTGATAGTACCTAGAGTGGTGGCCTCTTAAAATCCCCATATATATGTTGAGAAAAGTGCACCTAAAAATAATTTCAATCTTAGAAATTACTTTTTTCTCTTTGTGTAATTAAATAAGAACTCAACAAACCTAATAATTAGAACAAAAATAACAAATAATCATCCACAAGTAAGACACAATATTTAGCGTGAAAAACTCTTAATGAGAAAATTCAAAGGTCGAATTCCGAATATCCAGTATATCACTAATAATGGGCTTACAATAATCCTAATTGATTTGTTAATTAGGCCTACATAATCAACCCAATCTAAAATTAACTTGAACTTCACAAATTAAAATCTGTTAGTACCGGCATTTATGTGGTCCTCTATTTGATTTGATAATGATAGTGATATTAATGTATATTTGAAAAATAAGTAAATTTTGTAAAGTCCTTTAGATATTTTATGTAAAAGGACTTAGTTAGGGATCAAATTTGTTAGGTTGATCAAATCGTAGAGTATAGATATATAATCCTTGTAATAGCTGAAATTATCTAAGGCAAATTGGTTTTCCGTCGAGCTGAAGTCAAAATCACTCTAAGATCGCAGAGTAAACAGAAGCTTCGCAGAGATTGTAAAGTGAAATGTCAGATCGTAGAGTTACTACAAATTGTAAGGTAAATATCGTTGAATGGAGTTACTCCACTATCTATAGGACTAACACAACGATTCTAGGTTAATTTGACCAAAATCGTAGAGTACAGAATTTTGACATGTCAGTAGTAGATTTATGATAATGGTCATAAACCTTAACACACATTCCACTATAATGATCTTTAAATGTGTTGGCGATAAGGATTAAAGAAACATCACAACCTTTTCAACAGTTATATGAGCAAGGACAAGGGATACACGTTTGCTACTCCACCAAACGAAAGCAACAACAAGTGGTCCAACAGACAACTATTCAAAGTCAAATGAATTACAAATTGACAAGTGTCCCAGACAATTTGGAGTAACGATAATAATCGAATAGGTAAATCCCAATGAGACACTATAAAAGGATTGTTGCCACAGCACTGAAACCAACAATTCTGAAGAAATTAAGCGCTAAAAGTCTAAGTTTTCAAACCCTCCACTCTACGATTCACAAGAAGAAAATTTGCCGCTAAGTCATTCAAAAAGGATTTTAAAGCAACTTAGCGACAACTCAAACATCAAACATTTCTTTGTGCTTATAGATCTTAGTGATCTTTTGTAAAGCCAAGTCTTAGTAACTTGCTAAATTATTATTGAATCTCTTGTTATATTGGTTCTTAGTGAACCTTGGTTATTTGTAACCTTTATCCTTAGTGAATCATCCCTACACGCAGAGTAAATGAGAGGACTATAATGTTATACCCAAAGGCACAAAGAGATTATTCTCCTTTTGGTTTTTAAGAACTCTCGAATTATTTATGGTTTGCCTATGAATGTTCAATTGACTTATCATACAACAATACATAGTTGTGCGTGGCGTCTTCTACCGTATCAATCGTTGATTGTACCAAGGTTACCGTCTACATATAGGTGAGGGGTCAAGGTGTCATTGATGTTCCATTCAATGCAGCTTCCTTACGCGATCGATTGTACCAAGGTTATCTTCTCTTTATAGACGTTGGGTTAAGGTGTTGTGAGCGTTCCACCTTATAACTTGATAGAAATGATCCAGGCGATGACCACCTCAGGCGATTGTACCAAGGTATTGCTTAGTTTCATAAGTTTCAAGAACGACGTGATTGGCGATTGTGGAAATTTTGTTGGTTATCAAAGTCATACCTTCTATATTTGTTCTTGATAAGTTATTTTTGAATTGAATAGTAAAACTGTGAAATTATTTGTTGAATTTAAAAAGAACCTATAAGAGGGAATAGTAGAGTGGTAAAAGGAAAGCATGGTGAAATTAATTGAGGTTAAAAGTCAAACACGAGTGATTTCATAATTGTGTGATACATTGTCTGAACGAAACACGTAAGGGAGTGTATGAGAAAAATTTTTATCTACTAACCTTTGTTTTGCAGCAAATATGAATGGATATAATTGTGAAAGTACTTATGGGTCTCGAAGGAATACTTTCCAAGGAAGGAATGATCCAGATGCTTATTTGAGATGTGAGAAAAAGATGGAGTGAGAGTTTGAATATCAAGTCTTTTCCGAGTATAGGAAGTTCAAACTAGCGATTCAAGATTTTTTCGGTCATGCCGCTACATGGTGGGATCAGTTTGTACCAACAAAGGTACAAACACTATGCTGACCTTCACCGGACTGAGTGAGAATTTGAAGTTGGTGATTGGGTGTACCTGGGTTTGCAACCCTACAAACAATTTTTTGTTGCATTGAGAAGGAATTTAAAGCTCTCTTCTAAATATTTTGGCCCATATCAGATGGTAGAAAGGGTGGGTAAAGTAGCTAACAAACTGTCTGATAAGTATAAAATTTGTTATGTTTTTATCTCTTAATATCTAGTCTTTTATACTTATTTGGCACCTAAATGTACTCACTATTCTTATATTTTGATTTAGGTTGCAAATGGAGTCATTAAATGAAAACTGTGTTATTGCCACACTTTTGGATTGTTTTGAAATTCGTCTGTCTGCTTGAGGCTCAATTTTATACTTGATCAGTCCTTATTCTCTCAAAACTCAAAGAAGAAAAATTGTAGATCTATTTCTTAGCTTTCCGGATCATCTTGAAACGCCTAAATCGAAGCTCGGATGAGAGAGTTATGACAATTTTACCAACATGCGTCAAAGTTGAAAATTTCAGGAAATTAAGCTTTTGGACAGATTGACCTTTGGGACTTCGGTTGAGATTTGAATTGTGTTAAAGTTCCCAAATGAAAATGTGGTCTTCTTGAAGTTTTTAGTAGACTTCTCAAGCTTTCTAGAATGGTATGGTGAACAAAAATCCGAGTTCATTTGGGCCTCCAAATATTGCTTTTTATACAGCTGATCCGAATCCCGCGTGGAATGGATTTCTGTTCGGACCAGTTGTAGTATTTGGGCCATAACTTGAGCTTCCCAACTCTAAATAAGGTGATTCAAAAGCCCAAATTCATTAGAAACTCCAGGGCTACAACTTGGCTTCTTTGCTCAAGTCCAAATTCGGCAGTCTACTAGTTCAAAATCAACTTGCAAGCTGCTGATCAGTTTTGGTGTCAGATTTTGACTTCTTATGAGGAGCACATTTTTGAGTTTTTGATTGCATTAGATGGCTGATTCACATGACCCAAATTAGTTGTTGGATCTTGAAATCTTGTACACTTGAGTGCCTATAAATAGCAAGTGAAGCTAGGCTTGTATTTTGCTAATTCACAAACTAATACACTTCATCTTCTTCATCTTCTTCAAATTCTCCAAATTCTAGTGTAATTAGTAGGGAAAGAGGATCACCTCCATAGTGAGGTTGTTGTCCTCACCCCTTTTATAAATTAGTAGGGAAAGAGGATCACCTCCATAGTGAGGTTGTTGTCCTCACCCCTTTAATAATTCAAGAAAATATTAATTGGACTTAATATGTTAGGTTAGTTCCTTTACTCAGTTCGAATGGGATGTTGAACCTTGTTTACAGGTAATGGTTTGATTAAGTATAAGCTATTTATTCCTTCTTACATGAAGTTCATTATTGATAATCTATTTTAACTTTTGAATGATATTTATTCCAATTGGTTTAATGTGATCGATTAAGTCAATTTGATTAATTTCATCTGCTAGATTAAGGGATAGTATTACGTGTAATTGATATTGTTCCTAATCACAAGTAGAAATTAGTGATACATGATTGTGGTCAAGCTTTTGAGTATTGCTATGATTATCGGAAGACAAGTTAAATAATCCGAACTTGTGTGATTGTTGCTTGGATTAGTCTAATTCCCTAGTTCTTAATACAACTATTATATTAAATCTAGAGAGCTTGTTCTAGGTTGTATAATGGTTAGAATCTTGTGAAGAGCTTGTTTCATTAAGTGATAATCTAAGGGGAGTTTCGGGTAGTAGAGCTTGTTGCTACCTAGGGCTATTAATTTCATTGAAGGATAAATATTGCTTTACTTAATTATTCTATTGTTGTAAAAAGGTGATACTGAACCGGGAGAACTGAAATCTTTAATTAATTGGTTATTCTTATCACTTTAAATTTTGTTCTTAATAATTAGTGAAATCAAATTATAAACCCCCCCTCTTTTGGTAAACAAAGAATAATTTTAGACTAATCACTCTCTGTGGGATCGACTCTTACTTGCACCACTACATTATTATCTTTCACAAGTAAGATTTTATTTTTGGTTGCTTACGACAGCACACCAAATTTTGGCGCCGTTGCCGGGGAGTGATTTTAGTTTATTTTTCTTTGTTATCATTATTTTTATCTTTATTTATTATTTTTTTTTTGTACTTAGGTAATTTGAATTTCCTTTGACTGTTTATGTCCAAAACTCGATCTACTAATCAAGGTGATTTAAAGTGTGATCCAGAAATAGAGAGAACCATTCGTAGATTAAGGAAAGTAGTTCGGAATAATTGTGAAGAGAAGGACACCATGGAAGAAACCCGAACTTTGAAGGAGCTTGCGGCCCCTGCTTTGAATCAACAACCTTTATGCATAACCTTCCCTAATCTAGATGTTAATACTCATTTTGAATTAAAATCTGGACTAATACATCTTTTACCTACTTTTCATGGTTTGGCAGGTGAAGACCCTCACAAACATTTGAAGGAATTTCATGTGGTATGCACAAGTATGAAGCCTACCGGAGTAACCGAAGAACAAATCAAGTTAAGAGCCTTTCCATTTTCTCTAAAAGATTTGGCTAAGGATTGGCTTTACTATTTACCCTCCGGAAGTATCACAAAATGGGAAGAGATGAAAAGATTATTCTTAGAAAAATATTTCCCCGTTTCAAGAGCAGCCAACATTCGAAAAGAAATTTGTGGTGTGAGGCAGAATAATGGAGAAACCCTATACGAGTATTGGGAACGTTTTAAGAAACTATGTGCAAGTTGCCCCCATCATCAAATTAGTGATCAACTCCTCATCCAATACTACTATGAAGGTCTTTTATCTACAGATAGGAGCATGATTGATGCTGCAAGTGGAGGAGCTCTGGTGGACAAAACTCCCGAGGCTGCAAGAAATCTCATTGTAAATATGGCAGCTAATTCTCAACAATTTGGCAGTCGACTTGATTTCTCACCTAGGAATGTGAATGAGGTAAAAGTTTCTGCTATTGAACAACAAATTGCAAGTCTAACTTCTCTTGTTCGTCAAATGGCTACAGGAAACATGCCAGCAGCAAAAGCTTGTGGTATTTGTTTGTTAGCAAATCACAATACAGATGCATGCCCAACACTGCAAGAGGATGATAATATGCAACAGGCAAATGCAGTGGAGAATTATCAAGGACAACCTCAGAGAAAATATGATCCTTACTCTAACACTTACAATTCCGGATGGAGGGATCATCCCAATTTGAGCTATGGAGGTACTAGGCCACCAGTGCACGGTGTTTTCCCAAATGGGCAGCAAAGTTTTCAACCAGCTCAACCACAGTACCAACCTAGACAAGCTGCTCCTGTTAATTCTGGAACATCTCTTGAGGACATGTTCAAGGCATTCATGAATCAAACACAATAATTTCAGCAAGAGACAAGGACTTCCATCCACAATCTAGAAAATCAGATGAGTCAACTTGCTACGACAGTTGGTCGATTGGACTCTCAAAGTTCAGGGAAGCTACCTTCTCAAACTATTGTTAATCCGAGAGAGAATGCATGTGCCATAACTTTGAGGAGTGGAAAACAATTGGAAGCACCAAAAGTTACTTGTGAACTTGAGGAAGATAAGGCTAAGGAGGATGCAGAAATATCAAAGGTAAAACCTAACACTCATGTTCAGCTAAAGACTAATCCTTTACCTTTTCCTCCCAGGAATCCTAAAACTTCAAAAAAGGATGAGCAAGAAAAAAGAAAATTCTAGAAACTTTCAGGAAGGTAGAGGTGAATATTCCTTTACTAGATGCAATTAAGCAAGTACCCAGGTATGCAAAATTTTTGAAAGAATTATGCACTAACAAAAGAAAATTAAAAAATGATGAAAGAGTCATTGTTGGTGAGAATGTATCAGCAGTCCTTCAAAGAAAAATGCCCCCTAAATGTAAAGATCCAGGCATGTTTACAATTCCATGTAGAATAGGTAATACCAGATTTGAGAAAGCTATGCTAGATTTAGGAGCTTCAATTAATGTCATGCCATTATCTAATTTTGCTTCTTTAAATCTCGGTCCTTTGAAACAAACTGGTGTTATTATTCAATTGGCTGATCGTACTAACACTTACCCCCAAGGTGTAATTGAAGATGTCTTGGTGCAGGTGAATGAACTAATCTTTCCTGCGGATTTTTACATAGTGGATATGGATGATGATAAATCCCCAAATCCCGCACATATACTTTTAGGGAGGCCATTTTTGAAAACAGTAAGGACTATGATTGATGTGCACAATGGAACCTTAACCATGGAGTTTGATGGTGAAAAGATACAATTCAACATATATGAGGCCATGAGGTATCCTAGTGATATTCACCCTGTTTTTGCTATTGATGTACTTGACTCTTTAGTGCAGAAGTCTTTTGAACAAACACAAAGGGAAAGTTTGGAGGTCGCTATCACCAACAGTCTGAAATTAGATAAAGAAAAAGAGATTGAGCAGAATCAGGACTTGAAAGAGACTGTAGCTGCATTACATTCTTTACCTAAAACCTCAGCTAAATATGCAGTTTATTCTATTCAATTGCCCAGTTCTCATCAAAAGTTATTACCATCTGTTGTGCAGGCCCCAACCTTAGAACTGAAACCATTACCTGCACACTTGAAGTATGCATTCTTAGGGAAGAATGAGATGCTACCAGTGATTATCGCTAACAATCTAACCAAAGTACACGAAGATAAACTGCTCAGAGTCCTAAGGGACCATATAACAGTCTTTGGTTGGACTATAGCAGATATCAAAGGTATCAGTCCTGCTACGTGCATGCATAGAATCCTTTTAGAAGATGGAGCCAAGCCCACTAGAGATGCACAAAGAAGACTTAATCCACCCATGATGGAGGTAGTGAAGAAGGAGGTGCTGAAATTACTTGATGCAGGTATAATTTTATCCCATCTCAGACAGTCAATGGGTAAGTCCAGTACAGGTAGTACCAAAGAAATCTGGAATCACAGTCATCAAAAACGATGATAATGAGTTGGTGCCTACACGTATGCAGACAGGATGGAGAGTTTGTATTGATTACAGGAAGTTAAATGTTGTAACTAGAAAGGATCACTTTCCTCTTCCTTTTATTGATCAAATGTTGGAAAGATTAGCTGGGCATGCTTATTACTGTTTTTCTAGATGGTTTTTCAGGTTATAACCAAATTGTGATTGCACCCGAAGACCAAGAAAAGACCACATTCACATGTCCTTTTTGGTACATTTGCGTATCGTAGAATGTCCTTTGGACTGTGTAATGCACCAAGGTACCTTCCAACAATGTATGGTAAGCATCTTTTCTGATTTTCTTGAAAACTGCATTGAAGTATTTATGGATGACTTCACAATACATGGTGATTCTTTAGATGTATGCCTCGATAATCTGACTCGTGTGCTAGATAGATGCTTAGAAAACTAATCTTGTTCTTAATTGGGAAAAGTGTCACTTTATGGTGGAACAAGGTATAGTACTTGGCCATGTGGTTTCAGCTAAAGGATTAGAAGTGGATAAAGCTAAGAGAGAAATTGTTACTGCTCTGCCTTACCCCGTCAGTGTGCGGGAGATTCGTTCTTTCCTTGGTCATGCAGGTTTCTATCGTAGATTTATCAAGGACTTCTCAAAAATAGCTTTGCCATTGTGTAAGTTGCTACAAAAGGATGTGGAATTCCAATTTGATGACGAGTGCAAGGAGGCGTTTGACAAATTAAAGAAGCTATTGACCTCGGCACCAGTGATACAACCACTAAATTGGAAGTTTCCATTTGAGATCATGTGTGATGCAAGCAACTATGCAGTAGGAGTTGTCTTAGGCCAAAGGGTTGACAAAGTTGTCCATGCCATTTACTATGCTTCTAGGACTCTAAATGCTGCTCAGATTAATTACACTACAACTGAAAAAGAACTTTTATCTGTTGTATTTGCTTTAGACAAGTTTAGATCATATTTGCTTGGTACTAAAGTTGTAGTTTATTCTGACCATGCTGCTCTCAGGTATTTGCTAACCAAGAAGGAATCCAAACCAAGAATCATTAGATGGATTCTATTGCTACAAGAATTTGACTTGGAGATCAAGGATAAGAAAGGAGCGGACAACTTGGTGGCGGATCACTTGAGTAGGCTGATTAAGAATGAAGAGGCGCTACCATTGCATGATTCTTTTCCAGATGAGCATTTATTTTCCATTGATGAGGCTATACCTTGGTATGCCAATATCGTAAATTACTTAGTGAGTGCCTATATTCCTAGTGAGTTCTCTAAATTCCAAAAAAAAAGCTTAAGAGTGATGCCAAATATTATATATGGGATGATCCATACTTATGGAAATTTTGTGCTGACCAGATAGTTAGAAGGTGTGTGCCTAAAAGTGAGTTTTTATCTATTTTAACTTTTTGTCACTCTTTTGCTTGTGGGGGCCATTTTGGACCTAAAAGAACAGCTCATAAGGTTTTGGAATGTGGTTTCTTTTGGCCGACTATTTTGAAGGACTCTTATCAGTTCTGTAAGTCATGTGAAAGTTGTCAAAAGACAGGAAATATATCAAGTAGGAATCAAATGCCACAAACACCTATTTTAATTGTTGAAATTTTTGATGTTTGGGGTATTGATTTTATGGGACCATTTCATGCTTCTTATGGTAATGTTTACATTCTTTTGGCTGTTGATTCTGTTTCTAAATGGGTGGAAGCTAAAGCCACCAGGACTGATGACTCTAAAGTTATTGCAGATTTTATCAAGTCTAACATATTTGTCAGATTTGGAACGCCAAGGGCCATAATCAGTGATAAGGGAACCCACTTCTGCAATAGGATGCTAGCGACACTATTCAAGAAATACAATGTGATGCATAAAGTTTCTACATCCTACCATCCACAGAGCAATGGGCAAGCTGAGATATCCAACCGGGGAGGTCAAGTCTATTTTGGAAAAAGTAGTTCAAAACCGAGTAGAAAAAAATTAGAGTCTGAGGTTAGAAGATGCACTTTGGGCCTATAGAACAGCTTACAAAACTCCAATAGGTATGTCACCTTATAGGTTAGTGTTTGGGAGAAACCATGTCATCTACCAGTGGAGTTAGAACACAAGGCTTTTTGGGCAGTTAGACAATGTAATATGACCTTAGATTCAGCCGGAGTCCATAGCAAGTTGCAGTTGCAAGAGCTAGAGGAATTAAGGAATGATGCATACGAGAGCTCTAAAATTTACAAAGAGAAAACAAAAGCCTTTCATGACAAGAAGATTACTAGAAAGAACTTTGTTGTTGGGCAGAAAGTTCTCCTTTATCATTCAAGGCTAAAATTATTTCCAGGTAAGTTGCGCTCCCGTTGGGTCGGGCCTTTTATTATTACTGACATTTTTAATCATGGTGCAGTGGAAATTCAAAGTCCAAACACAGGGAAGATTTTTAAAGTGAATGGTCACAGGCTCAAACCCTTCTATGAAGGATATCAAATGGAGAATATTGAGCTGCTGGATTTGGTGGATCCAGTTTATGAAGATTAAGAGGTTTAATGTCAAGCCAATGACAATAAACAAAGGCGCTGCTTGGGAGGCAACTCAAGGGGAGTTCATTTCTTTTTATTTTCGCATTTATATTTCGGTTATGTTGTTTTTCCTTTCTTTGCATTTTACTTTACATTAGGGACAATGTAAGTTTTAAGTGTGGGGGAAGGATTTAGGGTGTTTTAAAATTTAGGGTGTTTTAAAAAAAATATGCAATAAAAAATTAAAAAAAAAATTAAGTTTGATTTTGTTAGTTTGAATTTTGAATTTTGTGGGTATATTCTCTGCAAACCCTCACGAGACAAAACTCGTCCACTTGGGGTAACCTTGGGGTTTAAAGGCTTGTTGTACATGCTAAGTGCAATCGTGTTTCCTACGAAAATGGGGTAATTTTTAAAATAAGTCACTTGAGCAATGAGTTAATTTGGATTTTGATTTTTGACCAATGATAAAATCTTGATTCTCGTTGATAACATTTTGGAAAATTTATAGACATTGTGGAGTTTGAATTTGGTTTTCTTTGTTGATTTTTACTTTATTTGAGACCCTTCAATTTCTTTGCACTTATCCCATTGGTCGGCCTAGTTTTAACTTGGAAATGATTTTATTTATTTATTTATTTATTTCGATTGAATGTCGAGGGGAGAAATTCTTGAACTCTATCATTTGTTTGATCATAACTTGAAGTAAACATGAGGTCTTATTTAAGAAAAGGGAAATGATTTAGGCAAAAGTTAGATGTTTGATTTAAAAAAAAAGAGAAGAAAAAGAAAAATTATGATTCATGTGGTGAATTGGGATGGAGCGTAAAACGCACTCATTCATAAACACGTGACATGCGAGATGGAGCGTAAAACGCACTCGTTGGTAAGACGGAGCATAAAATGCACTTACCAAAGGAAGAAAAAAAGCCTATTGATCTCTACTGTTATTTGCTTATGTTAATTGTGAGTAGTGTGAAAATAGGTGTTTAGAGTTTTTCTTTCTCCTTCAAGGCTTTGATTTCATAAATTTTTCTAAGTTTTAATTGGTTTGATACATATGGATTCACACACACACGAAGGGTTAAGAGTAGAGTAACATTGATAAGTAAGCTTGAATTTTAGATGAAGCGGTGTTTTGAAGTTTTTCAAGAGTTACTGTTTTGAATCTTTGAGGTTAATGTTGAAGTTCATTTTAATTTGTGGCTCAAGGTTGTCAAGTTAGATTAGTTGAATTTTTTGTTATAGTTTATTTTTGTTTTGCCCGAGGGCGTGCAAAAGATAAGTGTGGGGGAATTTGATAAGTATAAAATTTGTTATGTTTTTATCTCTTAATATCTAGTCTTTTATACTTATTTGGCACCTAAATGTACTCACTATTCTTATATTTTGATTTAGGTTGCAAATGAAGCCATTAAATGAAAACTGTGTTATTGTCACACTTTTGGATTGTTTTGAAATTCGTCTATCTGCTTGAGGCTCAATTTTATACTTGATCAGTCCTTATTCTCTCAAAACTCAAAGAAGAAAAATTGTAGATCTATTTCTTAGCTTTCCGGATCATCTTGAAACGCCTAAATCGAAGCTCGGATGAGAGAGTTATGACAATTTTACCAACATGCGTCAAAGTTGAAAATTTCAGGAAATTAAGCTTTTGGACAGATTGACCTTTGGGGCTTCGGTTGAGATTTGAATTGTGTTAAAGTTCCCAAATGAAAATGTGGTCTTCTTGAAGTTTTTAGTAGACTTCTCAAGCTTTCTAGAATGGTATGGTGAGCAAAAATCCGAGTTCATTTGGGCCTCCAAATATTGCTTTTTATACAGCTGATCCGAATCCCGCGTGGAATGGATTTCTGTTCGGACCAGTTGTAGTATTTGGGTCATAACTTGAGCTTCCCAACTCCAAATCAGGTGATTCAAAAGCCCAAATTCATTAGAAACTCCAGGGCTACAACTTGTCTTCTTTGCTCAAGTCCAAATTCGGCAGTCTACTAGTTCAAAATCAACTTGCAAGCTGCTGATCAGTTTTGGTGTCAGATTTTGACTTCTTATGAGGAGCACGTTTTTGAGTTTTTGATTGCATTAGATGGCTGATTAACATGACCCAAATTAGTTGTTGGATCTTGAAATCTTGTACACTTGAGTGCCTATAAATAGCAAGTGAAGCTAGGCTTGTATTTTGCTAATTCACAAACTAATACACACCATCTTCTTCATCTTCTTCATCTTCTTCAAATTCTCCAAATTCTAGTGTAATTAGTAGGGAAAGAGGATCACCTCCATAGTGAGGTTGTTGTCCTCACCCCTTTTATAAATTAGTAGGGAAAGAGGATCACCTCCATAGTGAGGTTGTTGTCCTCACCCCTTTAATAATTCAAGAAAATATTAATTGGACTTAATATGTTAGGTTAGTTCCTTTACTCAGTTCGAAGGGGATGTTGAACCTTGTTTACAGGTAATGGTTTGATTAAGTATAAGCTATTTATTCCTTCTTACATGAAGTTCATTATTGATAATCTATTTTAACTTTTGAATGATATTTATTCCAATTGGTTTAATGTGATCGATTAAGTCAATTTGATTAATTTCATCTGCTAGATTAAGGGATAGTATTACGTGTAATTGATATTGTTCCTAATCACAAGTAGAAATTAGTGATACATGATTGTGGTCAAGCTTTTGAGTATTGCTATGATTATAGGAAGACAAGTTAAATAATCCGAACTTGTGTGATTGTTGCTTGGATTAGTCTAATTTCCTAGTTCTTAATACAACTATTATATTAAATCTAGAGAGCTTGTTCTAGGTTGTATAATGGTTAGAATCTTGTGAAGAGCTTGTTTCATTAAGTGATAATCTAAGGGGAGTTTCGGGTAGTAGAGCTTGTTGCTACCTAGGGCTATTAATTTCATTGAAGGATAAATATTGTTTTACTTAATTATTCTATTGTTGTAAAAAGGTGATACTGAACCGGGAGAACTGAAATCTTTAATTAATTGGTTATTCTTATCACTTTAAATTTTGTTCTTAATAATTAGTGAAATCAAATTATAAACCCCCCTCTTTTGGTAAACAAAGAATAATTTTAGACTAATCACTCTCTGTGGGATCGACTCTTACTTGCACCACTACATTATTATCTTTCACAAGTAAGATTTTATTTTTGGTTGCTTGCGACAGCACACCACTGTCTCTTCCACAAGGCTCTTTGGTTCGCCCTGTTTTCCATGTCTCTCTCTTGAAGAAGAAAATTGGCCCTAAGAAAGTCACAAACACTGTTCTTCCTACTGTAGGCCCAGAAGGGCAGTTTCTAGTCCATCCAGTTGCTGTTTTGAGCAGAAGATTGGTGAAGAAAGGAAATCGTCTGGTTCCTCAAATGTTGGTGCAATGGTCCAACACCATACCTGAAGATGGAACATGGGAGGATTCAAGTTCAATACATGCTCAATTTCCTGATTCCAATCCTTGAGGATAAGGATTTTGAAAGGGGGAAGCATTGTAACGACCATTATACAGCCAAGGTCACTCTCGTAATTCCACAGTTTCCTTGCGCATTTAGTGAGATCTTACATGATTATAGGGCCTTATTTTGGGTAGGGAATCATTCTCAATTTCCTGGCACAATCAAGGGAATTCAAAGATCATCGCAGCTTTATTTATGGAGCAAGTTAGGGATTTGAAGAATAAGAAAGGAGTGGAGGTTTAGGGGAGTGGATGCCAATTAGAGAAATGTTTTCCCTAGTTTTTCTTAATTCTTTGTTCCTACTTTCAGTACTTTAGATAACTTAGTTAATTTCCAGTGCAGTCTCAATTCTAGTTTCAATTATTAGTTAGGTCCTTGGGATCATGTACTGTAATGCTTGAAATGAAAATGCCTTAAAGAAGGTGGGAATCTGAAGTCTGAAACTTGGAAGAGATTTGACAATATTCCTAGAGCTTTGTTGAATTTTGGATCATTCATACACTAGAAGCATGCATATGAATATGCACAAATACCTACTGCAAATGTTTTATGCATAATGCCCTGATCATGTACCTGTTCTGGTTGCAGGTTGGCAATCCATTTCTCGATCCGAATTCTGATACTATTTCACGCCATCGAACTGTTTCTGCTCTAAGGCATGTGTAACTGAGTATCATTATTTTTCTGTCTCCTTTAGATTACCGCCTTCAAACCCATATGATAACTTTCTAAAGGCTGCTGGAGGTTGACGTTTTTAGCTGGGGATCAATGACTATATACAACTTTAAAGTTTTAAATTCCATACCACTGATAAAGAAAAAAAAGGAAAGATCTCAAATTTCGTTTTATAACAAAGCTTAAAGCAATTCCTAGAATAAGTTACCTGAAGTTTCTGTTGACAGAGTATCTAGCAACCTCTGTGGATTTCGGAATTAGTTGACTTGTTATCAACCTATTACATTTACTCACTGGTTCATTTGTTTTTTGTAGCAAGGCTGAGGGATTCTTTTATAGTGAGGGAGATGGGTAGGGGGCTTCATTGTTGAATAATCCTTTTGATCATTGTGATGGAGAGGAGACAATAGTCAAGTTCAAATTGTTGAAAAAAGGTGTGTATATTAGAATTTTGAGGGTCTCCATGTATGGGTTTTAGGCAGATATAATTGTAAATCTTGAATGTTGTGCACCAACAAGTCATTAATATGAGATTTACATACTTTTTGCCGTTTTGGATTCCATTTTAATGGAATTGGACATGCACTCTGTAGACTATGCAAGAGAAAGAGCAAGATTTCTCGAGCATTCGACTAATCTCACAAGTACATGTGCTTCTCACAAGAGTCATGTATCAGGCATATTCCATTATAAGCGTGTGTGGGTTTCACTTAGAGTTGACAAGTATTGATCGTGTGATCTCTTTCTTATTACGGAAATATGAGTCAATCTCTTGTGATAGAAAACGTCGGCATGTGATGTGTTTACAACATAAAATATACAAGAGAGTACAAAACACCGACAAAAATTTCATTACTGATTTGCTAGTTTGTTGTGACATTATGGTATTGCTCTAACTTTTTAGTGTTTACCACACTCACATCAAACGCCACACTCTAAAGTTGTGGCTTTTTACAACATATTTGAGTCTCTAAGATGGTAATCATTTATGAATTTAATTACAAGAATGACAAGAAGATGAGATGAATAATTATAACTACTCTATCTGTCCTAAAAAGATGAGTAAAATATAATTTGCACACATATTAAGGAAAAAAAGTAAAAATAGATGAAAGAGAGTAAAAAAGTTTTAAATTTATCGTTAGTGGTCTCACAAGATTATATAAAGTGATGATTACTTTTATTTTTTTTATACTAATGGACCCCACTAAGAGCATATTTACCTTTTACTTTATATATTTTATCTCATCCTTTTAGGGATAAAAAAATTTGCACCTTTAGTCATCATTTTGGGGACAGAAGAAGTATTTATTAGTTTAAATGATGCTCCATCCATTCTACAATTTATTTCTTATTTTATACTACTATTGGAAAATATAACTCTTTTTCATAATAATAAAAAAAATAAAGAATTAGACTTTTTATGTGTGGAAGGGAGAGAGTTTGAAACAAAAGGAAACTAGGCACGAACAAATTATGATAATGACTGAGGAGGTGCAGAAGGGGCGACCGCACATGGCCCCCAAATTCGGAGGGCCCCCAATTTTTACCCACTTTGTACCGGCCTAAGTCCAAAATTAAAAACTTTTAAATATTAGGCCCTTAATTACTTGGTAGTCTTTTTAAAAGAAAAACTTTCTTCAGACTTTTACCAATTAACCAATGTGGGACTTGAAGAATTTGGCTTCACTTGGTAGTCTTTTTATAAGGAAAATGTTTCTTCAGACTTTTACCAATTAACCAATGTGACTTTTACCAATTAACCAATGTGGGACTTAAAAACTTTGACTTCACTTGGTAGTCTTTTTATAACGAAAAATTCCTTCAAACTTTTACCAATTAACCAATGTGGGACTTGAAGGCCTTGTTCACTTGGTAGTATTTTTATAAGAAAAACTTCCTTAGACTTTTACCAATTAACCAATGTGGAACTTGAAAAACTTGGCTTCACTCAGTGGTCTTTTTATAAGGAAAACTTTCTTAAGACTTTTACCAATTAACCAATGTGGGACTTGAAGACCTTATTTCACTTGGTAGTCTTTTTATAAAGAAAACTTTATTAAACTTTTATTATCTAATCAATGTGGGACTTAGAGAAAACCAAGGCCATGTTTGTTTACTAGGATAACACTCGGGATTGGACTAATAATTCTTAATCTCTTGTTTGTTTTTTAAATTAAACTCCGGACTATTAATCCTTGGATAAATAAATGACTTAGAATGAAGGATTATTTAATATCATGTCTAACTTGGTATTATAATCCCATTATGAGGGATTAAAAATTTGTGGACAAAATTAACCTTTGTCTTTTCTAATATGACTAGCTTATCCTTAAATTAGGTTGAATGTTTTAGTTGTAATTGATTATCACCAAGGAAAATTGAAGACATATCTATAAGCTAGTAATACAAATAAGTATATCAGTAATTCAAAAAAAAATATTAGAAAATTAAATTAATATTTTAAAACTAAAAAGTTTGAACACAACTTTCGTAATATGTTTAAAAAAAATATTGATTGTAAAAATTAATCATAGTATCT
The DNA here is from genome assembly GCA_034770075.1 of Aralia elata. Taxonomy (NCBI): domain Eukaryota; kingdom Viridiplantae; phylum Streptophyta; class Magnoliopsida; order Apiales; family Araliaceae; genus Aralia; species Aralia elata. The sequence continues at coordinate 73,261,532 of CM068388.1, read as the reverse complement.
CTCCGTCCAAAAATAATGTTTTACTTAATTTTTTTTTGCAGTACGTACATACATTTAAATAATACATATATGTAGTACGTATTTTTTTGCAGTAAGTACATTTAAATATACATACATGTAGTACGTAAATAATACATACATGCAGTACATACTTTTTTTTGTTTTGTAGTAAGTACGTACATTTAAATAATACATATATGTAGCACCTAAATAATACATACATGCAGTACGTATTTTTTTTTACAGTACGTACATACATTTAAATAATACATACATGTAGCACGTAAATAATACATACATGCAATACATTTTTTTTTGCAATATGTAAATTTATTGGAAGTATATAAATTTCATTCTATTGTTTAATATGTTAGTATTATTAGTAAGGGTATAATAGTCCAAACGATATTTTTTTATCCAATCTTTCAATTAATCCTGGAAAAAACAAACATAACATGAGATTATTTTAAATTATCCCATGAATAATCGCATAAAAAACAAACATGTCACTAGGACTATTTAATCCTAGGATTAATAGTCTTGAATTATAATCCATGGGATTATAATCTCGAGATTATAATCCTTGCAAACAAACATGTCCCAAGTTCTTTTACACATGAATGACCACCACTACATGTAAGGGAGCCAATGTAGATTTCAAATTTCCAATAAGTCCCAAATTGTCAAATATGTCTTCTCTTGTCTTACATCTGTTTTATATATAAAAGAGACCATACAATAAGTCCCATATTGTCTAATATGTCTTCTCTAGTCTTACCTTTGTTATATAAGTAGAGGAGACTTTAAGTTAATTTCATAAGGCTTGACATGAAAGTCTTAAGAAAGATATTGGAATGGTTCGGTATATACCGGACCATTACTGAAAACCGGTTTATACTTGCATATACCGAAGTTGAACCGATACCGAACCGGGTTTATTTGTACCGAGGGCCCCTATTTCTTTCTCGCACAGGGCCTCCAAATTCTTAGGACCGGCCCTATGTATGCAAACACTATTTACTCATGTACTTTCTCTCATAAAAAATTAAAGATAATTTTTAACTTATTTAAGATAGTCAGTAATAATATTCACTTATTTTTAAATTATATTCAAAAATTAAAATGATAATTTTTAAATATAATTTAATATTCTCAAATATAATCCTAGTATTAACTAGGAATTCGGTTGTAGTGGAGTGATATTGATAGTGAAAAAGTAATGATAAATTAAGAATATCATGTCACTTTATAGTCTTAAAATAGAAATGTAAATCTAATTTTGGAACGGATTAAAAAGAAAGAGAATTGTTATTTCTACAAGTACCCACTCACATAAGTGTGAGACATATTCATAATTCATGTGAGAAGGAGTTTGTGGAATTATCACTTTTACTTGTGAAACTATTACTTTTAACAAAAAAAATATATCTTTAATTTTGAAATAAATAGAGTATTAAATAATAAAAATATGGTATAAAAGGGAGAGTATTAAAAAATGATATAAATGATTAGTGAATATTATCCTGAATACTTTTTCTGTTTCAAAATTAGAGATGTATTTTCCTTTTTTTAGTCCGTTCTAAAATTAGAGATACATTTTTATTTTAAAACTATAAAGTGAAATAATGTTTTAAATTTGTCATTTCTTTTTCACTATCATATTTAATATCACACTACCACAACCGAATTTTTAGTTAATAGAACGTAAAATTATTTTTAAAAATCATTATTTTACAAATGTATTTCTAATTTTGGAAGTTACGGCATAATTTAAATGTTTAATGCAAGTTGTACAACAATTCAACCAATAAATAATAAGACAAATGACAAAACTGTCCCCCCAAGTTTGGACGAAAATCAATTTGATACTCAAAGTTTAAAAATCTGCAATCAAGACCTCTAAGTATTTTGAAACAACAAAAGTGTTCCTTTTGGCCGGACCGGTCAATTTGTCGCCGGAAATTACCACGTGTCAAGGAGAGAGGAGAGAGAAAATAATCAAAAAAATTATTTTTTCTTTTTTCTAATTTTTTTTCTTCTTTATCAATTTTCTCTTTTCTCTCTCCTCCCTCCACCTTCTCTCTTTCTCACTCCTCCCTCAACCTCTCTCTTTTCTCTTCTCTCCTGCTACCCTTTTCTTTCTCTCTCTTCTCTTCTTGATCTCTCTCGTCCCATCTTCCTTTATTTACTTAATGAATTGATATTTTAATATTTTATTTTAAATTGTAATAATATTTTAGAGTGTATATACTTGTATAAAATCATAATACATGTATGCATACATTTAAAATGTATACATACATAAAAAATATCAATGGTAAGAAGACAAAATTAAAAACAAAATCATAGCTTACTTATAAAAAAAGCAATTACAAAATAATAACAAAATCAAAAAATTAAATAAATTCTTTTTCTTTTTTCTTTTTTCTTATTTTTTTTCTTTTTCTTTATCAAATAAAATCTATCAAAAAATCAAAAGATTCTTATTTAATAGATTCTATTTGATAAAGAAAAAGAAAAAAAACAAGAAAAAAGAAAAAGAATGTATTTAATTTTTTGATTTTGTTATTATTTTGTAATTATTTTGTAATTATTTTTTTATAAGTAAGTTATGATCTTGTTTTTAATTTTATCTTTTACCATTGATATTTTTTTATGTATTATACATTTTAAATGCATGCATACATGTATTATGATTTTATACAAGTATATACACTCCAAAAATTTATTATAATTTAAAATAAAATCTTACAATATCAATTAATTAAGTAAATGGAATAAGAAGGGAAGAGAGAGAAAAGGAAAAGAGTAGCAGGAGAGAGGAGAGAAAAGAGAGGCGGAGGGAGGAGTGAGAAAGAGAGAAGGTGGAGGGAGGAGAGAGGAGAGAGAAAGGAGAAAATTGATAAAGAAAAAAAAATTAAAAAAAAGAAAAAATAATTTTTTTGATTATTTTCTCTCTCCTCTCTCCTCTCTCCTTGACACGTGGTAATTTCCGGCGACAAATTGATCTGTCCGGCCAAAAGGAACACTTTTGTTGTTTCAAAATACTTAGAGGTCTTGATTGCAGATTTTTAAACTTTGAGTATCAAATTAATTTTCGTCCAAATTTGAGGGGACAGTTTTGTCATTTGCCCTAAATAATAATAGGAAAAAAGGAGTGTCACTAACCGCTGCGATTGAAGATCTCCACAACTCATTCAGGTACTGTTCTAACCGCTGCAAATCTAATCCTAGACTTAAGTTTAATAAAATTCATTTATAGGTAGGTATATATCATTTCTGCACTGCAGATAGCTTCAACGAAATCGATCCAATTTATCTCCATTGTTGTTGTTGTCGTCTTAATTAGCACTATTATTATCTCCATTGTTCTACTGCTTTTTGAATGTACTACTGTTATTGTTTGGCTTTTGTAGTTTTCAGTATGTTAATATATTTCCAATTGGATTTTACATTATTTGCTTCTGGAATTAGTCAACTACTCAACCTTCTGTAGGTTCCCTTGAAAGCATTCATTTTTTCCAAAGGCAACTTGACATGATGACTTCTATGAAAGATTGAAAGCCAATTATATAGCATAAACAACTATTAATTTGCTTCTACTTCTAGATGAGCATGGTCAAGATCCATTATCTGATTGTTGGTTTATTTTTTTTGATTCTTATTAGAGTGGTAAATTATATTAGGAACCCACATCCCAAGTTGAAGTGCAAGTTGGTGAGTCAATTAAATATGTTATTAACTCCCTCAGTCATTTGAAAGGGTAGTTTGTAATATCGGCATATATCTATGAAGTCAAATCGTACCTAAACTAAACGGTGACAGATGTTTTTGTTTATTTATTAAATGCTTAGATAATTTGCATATTTTTAGAGAAAATTCTGTATGCAAGGGTTGCATTGACTTTTGCACATAGGTTGTTTTGAATCAACCCTCTTCATCAGACTTGTAACCTTTGTGATAAAGCCCTTTTTCCATCCTTGCAAAAGCAATCTAGCGATTGCATCAACCAAGAAAAGAAGGAATGGCAGAAGCAATTCTCTATGGCACGGCTGCAAGATTCCTGGGGGACTTGGCATCTATACCCTTTGAAGAGATTGCATCAGCTTGGAATGTGAAGAAAGATCTAAGAAAACTTTCAGCCACATTGTCGACAATCAAGTCTGTACTTCTGGATGCAGAGCAGCAGCAAAGGAAGAACAATGAAGTCAAGGATTGGCTTGGAAAGCTAAAACCTGCATTTTATGAGCTTGATAACATCATTGATGATTTTGCAACTGAAGTCTTGAGACGGGAGCTGAGAAATGATAAAAGCAAAATAGTTAAAGAGGTACATGACTTCTTCTTACCTTCAAAAAATAATATTGTTTCTAGTTTCAAGAAGAGTCACATAATTAAAGCAATTAGAGAGGTGTTAGATGAGATTGCATCAAATAGGACCAAGTTCCACTTTAAGGAGGGAGTTGAAGAGAGAACCTATGAGCATAGTGGGAGGGAGCAGACTCACTCCTACGTTCGCGCGTCGAATATAATAGGGAGAGACAAGGATAAGAAGGAAATATTAGAATTGATAATAGATAGCGGTGCTTCAGATAATGTTTCCATCATTCCAATTGTTGGATTTGGGGGCCTTGGTAAGACAACTCTTGCTCAATTGGTGTACAATGATGAGATGGTTCAAAAGTCTTTTGAGTTAAAAATGTGGGTATGTGTTTCAGAAGTCTTTGATTTGAAGTTGCTTGTTGAGAAGATACTGAAGTCTGCTGATAATGAGTTCAAGGACTTAGAGATTGATCAATTGCAAAGTCGTCTTCGTAAGTGTTTAGATGGGAAAAAATACATACTTGTCCTGGATGATGTATGGAATGAAAATGGTGAGAAGTGGGTAAAGTTGGAGGACCTACTGATGGGTGGTTTACAAGGAAGTAAAATTATTGTGACTACACGGAGTGAAAGGGTTGCATTAATAATGGGCACTGGCATACCTTACAACTTAAAAGGTTTGTCAAAAGATGATTCATGGTCTCTGTTTAAGCAGTTGGCCTTCAAGCGAGGACAATTGGAGAAAAATCAAAATTTGGAAAAAATTGGAATTGAAATTCTTAAAAGGTGTGGAGGAGTTCCTCTTGCAATAAGGACAGTAGGGAGCCTTTTGTCTCTAAAAGATACAGAAGTTGAGTGGTTGATTGTGAAAGACGAACTGTGGGAAATAGCTCAAGATGAAAACTTTATTTTACCAATTTTGAAGGTTAGTTATGACCACTTGCCAGCCCATTTACGAAAGTGCTTTGCTTATTGTGCAATGTTTCCAAAAGACCATAAAATTCAGAAGGCTACTTTGATCAAACTGTGGATAGCTCATGGCTTCATTCAGTCAACAGGCGAAGGCCGTCATTTGGAGGATATTGGTGATCAATATTTTAAAGATTTATTATTTAGGTCCTTCTTTCAAAATGTAGAGAAAGATGATTATGGAAATATTGAAAGTTTCAGAATGCATGACCTTATCCATGATCTTGCACAATCTGTTGTAGGAGCTAAGTGTTCTATTACAAATGCTAGTGCAAAAAATATATCTGATGAAACTTATCATGTGTCGTTTGATGCTGACTGACATTCCTCATGGGCAGTGGCGAAGCCAGAACCCCAAGCGAGTGGGGTCAAAAAATGGCGATCCTACAAATAATTTAGCGGGGGTTCGGGGGCTACGCCCCCGTGCCAATTTTTTTAAATAATTTTATATTTTTCGACCGATTACATATGTAAAACATGTATTTGGACAAACAGAATATTCTTAAAACATAAAAGATAAGTCCAGCCTAATGTCTACTTTTACACTTCTGTGTCAATTACTCTTTAAAGCTTGAACTCTTCTTTATTTATAGAACAAAAGTATAATATTACTTAGACTTTTGAAGTCCCACATTGTTTAACAATACAATCTTATTCTACATTTGTTTTATAAATAAAAGAGAGTTCAAATATAAATTTCAATGAGGTCAGATTACTAAGTTATACCTAAAAAATTTATTACATCATAAGTATAAAAAACAAATCAAAAATGAATGGGGTCAAATTACTAAGTAATACCAAAAAAATTTATTACATCATAAGTAAAAAAAAAAATTCAAAAATGAGTGGGGTCAATTGACCCCATATTTTTCACATAGCTTCGCCACTGCTCATGGGAAGTTCCAACTCTCTTGTTGAAAGCAAAGAAGATCCGCACATTCTTTTTGTGTGGTGGAAGAGGTCCAGAAACTAGATCAACTCTTGATACACTAATTGCTAGCCTCAGGTGCTTACGTGTGTTGGATCTACACAGTTCAAACATTGAGAATCTGTCAAGTTCAATAAGCAACCTGAATCATCTGAGATATCTAGATCTCTCTTGGAATATCCGTTTGACAACACTCCCAATAACCATTTGTAACATGCTGAATTTGCAGACTTTGAAACTCTACATTGCTATGAATTTAGAGAATTGCCTGTTTACATAAGGAAGTTGGTTAGCCTTAGGCATCTTGAAATTGATGGATGTGACCAACTGAACCACATGCCATCTGGCTTGGGGGAATTAAGTTCCCTCCAAACTTTACAACTTTTCGTTGTGGGCAACCAGAGCTACATCTCTAAGCATATTGGTGGAATTGGTGAATTGAACAGCTTAAACAACCTCCGAGGAAATTTGGCTATTACATGTCTTGAGAATGTGAGACATGATAAATCAAGATCAAAGGAATTGGGGAAAGCAAACTTGAAGGCAAAACAACACCTTCAGATATTATCGTTAAAATGGAATCAAGATGATGAAGGCATAGTGGATAATGATGTCATTGCAGCAGTGTTAGAAGACCTTCAGCCACACCCAAATTTGAAAGAGTTGAACATTGAAGGGTATGGAGGAGTCAGTTTCCCGGCTTGGTTGATGGTTAACATGGCTGCATGTCTCCCAAACCTGGTTCAAATCACCATCGATAAATGTAGAAAATGCCAACAGCTTCCATCATTTGGTCAACTCCCATTTCTTAAGGTTCTCGATCTCAAAAATCTTAGTTCAATCGATTTTATCCACATCAGTACTATCGAGCCTTCTTCTTCTTCATCATCTTCTTCTCTAGATCGTGGTTCGAGGGACAATTTGGTTGGGGGCATGAGAATACAGTCATTTTTTCCGTCTCTAGAAGAACTCTATCTCTATGAGCTGCCTCTTTTCAAGGAGTGGCGTAGAGAAGTAGTTATGGATGACGGCAATATTGATTCTGCAGCACATTTCTTATCCTTCCCTCGCCTTTCTATATTGTACATCCAACGCTGCGCTAGTCTGACATCCATTCCATTGCATCCATGTCTCAAACAATTGCAGATAACTTATACCTGTGAAAAGCTATTACAGTCAATGACTAAAGTAATAGAAACTGATTGTCGAATACCAAGATTAGCCTCTTCAGTTCCCTTTACTCCTCTATCCACATTAAAAACTTTATTTATCTGCTTCTGTGAAGATCTAATATATTTTCCAGAGGAAGGGTTGCGTAATCTAAATTCGCTGCAGGAGTTGAAAATTATGCACTGTCATAATCTAGTCTACTTGCCAGAGGATGGACTGAGAGGCTTAACTTCACTCCAGTTACTTGAAATTAGATTTTGCAATAGCCTAACATCTTTGTCTTGTGGAATGAAATACCTCACTGCTCTACAAGAGTTAAATATATCTAACTGTCATGCATTTAATTGGTTGGACGAGGATGATGGCTTCCAAGGTCTTGTGAGTCTTCAGTCTCTGGACATTTCAATGCTCTCAAAGTTGGTGAGTCTTCCATATGGGCTTCAACATGTGAAGACGATTCAACGTCTACATATTACACATTGTCAGGACTTGGTGACTTTACCAGGGTGGATTGGTTACTTCACTTCACTAAAGAAACTCAATATTGGCGGCTGCAAGAATTTGGAGACTCTACCTGATACAATCAGTTGCCTCACAGCATTGAGGGAACTGGATATTATCAATTGTGATCTCTTATCAGAAAGATGTCAAAAGGAAGGGGGCACAGAATGGTATAAAATAGCTCATATTCCAAATGTACACATAATGTGAAAGGATGAAATGCATTGTCAGTAGCCTCTGCATCAAAGGTTTGTAGCTCTTTCCTGTTATCAAGGATTACGACTAATTTCACTGTATCTATCTAGTTTATATCGATTGATTTTAATGGTATTTTTGCAAATCGGGTTTGTTAGTTTGGTAAAATTAAGATCATTGGTTTGATTTAGATCTCATATTATCTTAAGTTTTTAATCTCCATGTAGTGCTTTTACTTCAAGGTGGTTTATAATCTGGCACTTCTGTTTTTTATATTTTTTTTATTTTTTTTATTGATGAGAAATAACTGTAGTGAAAGGTTAACTGAGACTACACAAGCATGTTGGCCCCATACATATAGGATGTATATAATTCTTTGCAGTCAATTATTTAGAAATTAGATCATGTGTTCGTGAGAGCTTTTGGCAAATTGCTTGAAGAGCATTTTAAATCAACAGGTGTTAAGCATGCTTTTCTTAGGACATAGTTCACCTACACTACTATAACATCTCGTTTTGCAAATGAATTCAAACAGTCTCCCAAAATGTACTGAAGTACAACTACTTTTGGAATTAGATTCTGTTTCGTACAATCCAAAATAAATTCCAAGAATGCTTTTCAGAACTCTAGAATGCTAGAAAAGTAGAGAATATTTTTCTTTCTAGAGTAAGTTAGATTTTATGTTCATATCAGAAAGTGGAAGAAGGTAATTTTGAGAAAATACTTTTCTTATATAGGAAAGTTAAATTTGTAGAGAAAATAGCCTTTTTTCTGAAAAATCACAACTCCTAATCATTTTTAGAAAAAATGTAACAGCCATTCTAAATGTTAAAAATGTTCAACCATTTGCAATGAGTAATGTTAGGAGTCCCAAATGGGATCTCAAAGTTTACTGATGAAATAATAGCACAAAATTTGGCAATTGAACAATTAATATGATGGCTCCTGTTAATTATTGGTGGATATTGGGTCGGTTTGACCCAATATGGTGGTGCCCATGGAGCAGCCGACCTGGTTTTTATAATCATTAGTCATTGACTATATTGTCCTTCATTATTTGCCCATTAGTATGGGAGTTTAATCTTTTTATTGTGGGAGTTGCATACTCATTGTGGTGGGAATTACATGTAAAATGATTTATCTCAAATCATTTCAAGATATGTAACACTATTGAGAATGGAGATATGCAACTTGGATAGATGAACATGGGAGAGATGATTTTGAGCTCTCTCAAATGGAGATGAAACAAGTGGTTTAGGACAACTTGTTAAGCCATTGAAGGTTGCAACAAATCTTTCCAGATAGTGGAAATATTGGCCATGGTCATCGTTAACGCGATCGAAGCATGGTCCAACTGTTGGGTTGAAGATTTGTTCGTGATGATTGTCATGGACAGTGGAATATGGAAAACGTAATCTAGCGTAGATCAGATTGAGATTATATATTGCATACAACATGAATCGGGTTAGATATATCCGATTAATTTTTTATTTCCACACCGTATGCATGTTGCTATATGTTTCTACAATTATCACCATCAAATTTTAATTTAATAAACCATCAACCTTCATATGAATCAATCAATCAATCAATTTGAGGATATAAAAGCTAATGGTCTGCATAACGTACAGGGCACTAGTTTACTTTTACTTTTTTATTCTTATATGAGTATCAAGCAGCCCCTAACTCAGCATACTAGTAGAAATCTATTCCCATGAGTTATTTTATCTGAATTGCATCATTCTGCAAGTAATAGTGATTATTGTTACCAAACCATGTGGTTATAGCAATTTAACAGGTTTATCTCTTTATCCAATCTTGATGGCATTTATTAACTTACAAATAACTAATGGATTAATTAATATTTTTTTTGTTTCTGTTTTTGTTGATTCAGCGCTGAGCTATCAGTTTTAGTAATCTCCTCCTCTTCCAGTATCCTCTGCGAAAACCCATCATGTAATTATAATGTATACTTGCTGATACTATCGTTAAATTTCTCATTCTCTCTTTGTTGTTGTTAATCCTTCTGCTGGTTGTGCTTGTTCAGTATACTAATGTCAATAACAAAAGCTTAGAAAATCAAATTAATTTTACAGGAACTTCTTAGCTTCTAGTTCTTATTTAAACGATTTTCTTTGCAGTATGGTTTGTATTGGAGTATCAATTCATCAGTTCTGTTTCTATTCTGCTGAATTCGTGATGGTAAGCATGATCTCAGAAGACAAAGAAGTAAAGAAAATTCCTTTTGTATATTGATTACCATTCTGCTATCCTATTGTATACTGTACATGTTGATTGATTCTATTGAAGGATTGCAATGTTTCTCAGTTTCCATTGAAGAATTTTATGTAGCCTGGAGTTGCTGTTTTATATCTCCATAAGTGATTGAGAAGGTTAGTGACGAAGCCAGAATTTCAATTTTTTTGGGGGATGGGGACTGGACAGTTATGAATAATTTAGTCAGGTCCAGGGGAACGCAGTCCAAATTTTGTGGACAATTTAATACTTTATGGTTGAAATAAGATTTCATTGTTAGAGTGACCTTGAGGCTTATTTGTTTGTTGGATTAGCTGATTCATTTTGTTTAGTAAATTCTCATGTGAAATTTAGCTTAGGACTTTTGAATATCATTGAAGATTATCTCTCTTCTCGTTCATTGCTTTTCATGAATTATATGTTATTGTTGATAGGACCATCATAATCAAAAATATGAATATATTCATGTTCCCAAATAAGTATTAAAAATTTAAAGTTATTTTATGTTGAACCATTAATTATAATGTTAATTTTAAAATTGAAACGGTTAAGTAAGAACGATAAAAATTCATGGTTAACAAGTCACTTGGTTTGGTGTTCTTTGTTGTATTAACTATTTAAGTATCGATGTCTATAATACATATGCCGACTTTGTAACTGGTGTAGAGAATCCTTACTATGCTCCAGAAGCAGTTAAGACTTTAATATCTGCACCAAGAGTTATCTGAATGATTCTAACTTAATGCAGGTTCAATTGTTGATCCTGCTGCAACAGCTGTTACTTTGAGGAAAAATTAGATTTATGAGGACCTGATGAGGTTATTTAAAGCATCCTCCTTCTGGAGAGTTCTCAACATCAATCTTTAGTTCTGCAGGTGATTACAAGTGAGACTTTCCTTTGGTAAACAACTTTATGGAACAAATGGCTTCCACCAAAGCTGGTTGCTCATACTCGCAAGATCTGTTAAAATGGTCGTGTTGGACAATAACATGGGGCATGTTTGGTTTAGGACTTTCTGAACTTTTGGGACTCTTGGAGTCTTAAACGTACTTCAGAATCTTATTCGTCTAAGTGCAGCTTATTCCAAATGCAGCATATACAGCTTATAAGGGCCCAAGCGCACTTTTTCAACGCACCAAAAGTATCAAAACGAAAAAGCACATAATATCCATAAGAAGTTATCTGGTCTCCAAGTGCAGATGCAACAACCACCCTAGGGTGGACTTGGTTCAATTTACAACATCTATTTTTGTCTAGTGATCATAAGAAAGTATTAGCTGTCCTTTTTCCTAATGAATTTGCAAAATTTTAAAATTTAAATTCAAATGACTCTTTTTGTGAAACAAAGTATAATTCATTTTTAAGGTTGGTGAGGAGGACATACATACTATCCTTGATCCCACAGAAACTGAGCCTTATGTGGCTAAATAAGAATATTGAAATATTTTTCCAAATAAATTTGTTTCCCAAATATTTTCTGGAAGTGTATTTGAAGCTTCTGTGTAGGTAAGAATTGAAGGCTGGAATGTGCTATTCGGTAATATTTATAAGAACATTATGTTGTCAAGTTCACCCTCCATTCGAAATTATAAAATCAATATTGATTTTTTAAAATTAATTTTAAATTTTTTCAAAAATTGATATAACTAATTACAAAAAATTATTATTTTTAAAAGTTAAATGAATTACATAACTTTTGAATTTAAAAATATCTCAAATTGATTTCAAAAAGTAAGTTAATCATATCTTTTGGAATGGAGAAAATATTTAGGAATAAACAAAAAATTAAGCTGCTAATGAAAGGAAAGTGAAAGGATATGGAAAATAAACATAGAATTAAGCCCGTTTACTTTAGTAGAAACTCATATTTAGATATAATTAAAAAAATAATGTCTCTTTGGTAAATTAAATTGAAAATTATGTCTCTTTGGTAAATTAAATTATTTTCCACGAAAAAAAATTAAGAAACACAGCAAATCTAATTGATATTCTTCAGGAGTTTCCTGTCCCCACATTTCATACAGAATACAATGTTGCAAGGTTTACACTCCGAGTATGGGAAATCATGAGGAATTTCATCACCACAACGTTCACAAATGGAGTTAAGACGACCCTCGTGCTGATCTCTCGGAGCAACAAACGTTAGGCTGTGTGGGTGATGGTAAACTTTAATATTTCTAGCCCCAAACTTGATATTTGAGAAACCATGAGGTGAACGAAGGCATGAAGGATGAAACGACTGTTTGCAGTCACGGCAATAATAGAGCTACTCGTCTCGATCTAGTTCCTCCTCGCATATTTCACAAAAAAAGGGGTCCGGATGATTTTCGAATGGAGAAAAGATCAAGAAGACGGGGTGATGATCCGATCTATGACGGACCTTTCCAGGAAGCAGAACACATCTTATGTGTATATACAAGTCGCAAATTTTACATCCAAAGCTCGTACCAGAAATGGGGTTCCAGCATCTGTGGCAAATTTGATTGAAGATATCATTGTTGGTATTAGGCTAGTTAGGCAGTGGGTTGGTGGCTCACTATTGGTAGTGGGTTGGTGGCCAACTTTGTTGAAGATAGAGCACATCATTATTGACAGAGGTGTGCTCCAACCTCCTATATAAACCCATGTATCCTCTCTTGTAAATCATCCCTCAATCTTCAGTTTATATATATTTAGTGCTACCTCCGTGGAGTAGGCGATTTGCCGAACCACGTAAATCTTTGTGTTTCTGTGTGTATGATAATTCTCACTTTGATTTAGTAGCTTCCGCAATAGCTTCCGCACAACAAATTGGTATCAGAGCCACGGTTGTTCAAACCACCCAGAAATCAAAGTGGTCGAAATTTTGTTTTGATCATACCAGGAGATAGCCCTCGTCGCCAGGAGTCCAACGGAACAAACGGCGTGTCATTTGGACGTCGTATGCTCCCGAAAATCGCGGTCAAAGTTCAGTTAAAAAAAAAAAAAATTCAGCAGATCGGGTGAAGAAGAAGAAGTCCGCGGGTCGACCCGACCCAGTCCGACTCGGTTACCCGACCCAGTGGGCCGACCCGACCAGAACCCGACCCGACCCAAAACCCGACCCAGCAGCTGGCCCGGCCCAGTGACATCAGCACTGCATCAGCAAACGGCGTTAGAATATTCCGTTAAAGATAACGGAATATTCCATTTAACATTTTTTGGTATTTTTGATCCGTTTGAGCTCGTTTTAAGTCCGTTTTTGACAAACTCAGTATCATTTCCAAGGTTTTGGACCATTCCGGACGCAACCGTGCCATCCGTTTCTGCTAATTACGCTCCTAAAATACTGTTGTTACTTAGTTGAGCTCTATAAGTTTGTTCTGAAGCACAATGGATGGTTCAAAAGGCGAAGAAAAAGTTGAGGATCAAAACCCACCATCTACCAGCAGTTCTTGGCAAAGAAGTTCAATGTCAAATGCTAAGTTTGATATTGAAAAATTTGACGGCACAAACAACTTTGGCATGTGGCAATGCGAAGTTATGGATCTATTATTCCGTGAGGGATCCGATATTGCACTAGGATCCAAACTGAAAAATATTTCTGATGATGATTGGAAATATGTTAACCGTCAAGCCTGTGGCACAATTCGATTGTGTCTCGCCAAAGATCAAAAATATTTTGTCATGAAAAAAACAATGGTTTCAAGTCTTTGGAAGAAGTTGGAAGATAAGTATATGACAAAGAGTGTAGAGAATCGACTCTATCTGAAAAAGAAACTCTTTCGATTCCACTTCAAGATAGGTACGCCTATGATTGAGCATCTTGATAATTTCAACAAAATACTTGCCGATCTGCAAAATCTAGATGTTGAGATTATAGATGAAGATAAGGCTCTGCTATTGTTAAATTCTCTGCCTGGAACATATGATCACTTAACCACGACTCTGTTATATGGTAAAGATGAGGTTAAATTCATGGATGTTTCAAATGCTTTGGTGAATAACGAGTACCGGAAGAAGGATCAAAATGATCATAGAGATTCGACACCAGAAGCTCTGACTATTGCCCGAGGCAGGACGAACAACAGAAAATCTGGCAAATCTGAAGCACGAGGTATATCCCATTCGAAGTCAGGAGGATCATCTCGGAGACGTCTTGCAAAGGATGAGTGTGCATATTGTCACGAGAAAGGGCATTGGAAGAAAGATTGTCCAAACAAAGACAAGTCTAATGCGAATATGGCACGAAAGGCTGATGACGAAGATGACTCAGCATTCTCTGTTTCTTCCTCAGTTGATTCATCTGATAGATAGATTCTGGATGTTCCTACCATATGTGTCCAAATCGGCAATGGTTCTCAAGTTTCGAGGACATTGATGGAGGGCTTGTTTTGATGGGAAATGACAATGCATGTCGGACAAAAGGTATTGGAACTGTACGTTTGAAGATGCACGACGGTACAATCAGACGACTGACAGACGTCAGGTATGTCCCTGATCTGAAGAAGAACCTGATATCTCTAGAGGTTCTTGACTCCAGTGGTTACAAGGTTACCATAGAAGGTGGAGTTTTGAAGGTTGTACGCGGTGCATTCTTAGCTATGAAGGGAATACGAGAAAGAAATCTATATTTCCTTGATGGTCACACAGTCTCTGGGAGTGCATCCGTCTCCGACTGTATCGAAAAAGCAGATTCGTCTAATACTTCACGACTGTGGCACATGCGCTTAGGGCATGTCGGTGAAAAGGCCTTGCAGAATTTGGTGAAACGGGGTCTACTAAAAGGTGCTAAGAGTGGAAAACTCGACTTCTGCGAGCACTGTGTCTTGGGAAAGCAGACACGAGTCAAGTTCGGCACTGCTATGCATCGTACGAAAGGAACACTGGATTATGTTCACACTGACGTTTGGGGGCCTTCCAGAAATGCTTCATTGGGAGGTAAACATTACTTTGTGACATTTATTGATGACTTTTCCAGGTATGTCTGGGTGTACACCATGAAGCACAAGGATGAAGTTCTGGATATCTTCCTTAAATGGAAGAAAATGATTGAAACCCAGACAGGTAAGAAAATCAAGAGGCTAAGATCTGATAATGGAGGGGAATACAAGTCAGATCCATTTCAGAAAGTTTGCCAGGACGAGGGGATAGTCAGACATTTCACTGTGTCAGGCACACCACAACAAGATGGTGTAGCAGAACGAATGAATCGTACCTTGGTTGATATGGTTCGATGCATGTTATCCCAATCCAGATTGAGCAAAGAATTTTGGGCAGAAGCTTTGTCATATGCCTCTTTTATCATCAACAGACTCCCTGCTTCAGCACTAGATGGGAAAATTCCCAAGGAGGTATGGTCCGGACAATCCGTTTCTGATTATGATTGTCTACATATATTCGGGTGTTCTGCATATTTTCATGTGAAGGAATCAAAACTGGATCCTAGAGCTAAGAAAGTTGTTTTCATGGGTTTTAGTGAAGGAGTTAAAGCATTCCGTCTGTGGAACCATGAGTCAAAGAAGATCGTGATAAGCAGAGACGTTACCTTTGACGAGTCTGTTATGTTGAAACAAACTACTGTAGAAAAGGAGAATCAGAACCAGGTGGAGTTAAATAATCCTTCAACTCCAGAAAAACCAACTCAAATAGTTGATCATCCTGAAGATGATGACGATCGGGATGATAGCTCGATTGAGACGGAGGTACTAGCACAAGCACCACTACAAGAGACCACACATCAAGAAGAATCTATTTCCACCAGGAGACCGAAGAGAAATATTCAGATACCTACTCGATATACTGATATGGTAGCATTTGCACTTCCCATAACTGAAGCTGACATTCCGTACAACTACAAAGAAGCTATACTTAGTGTAGAACAAGGTATGTGGAAGGCAGCAATGGATGAAGAAATGCAATTTCTTCATCAGAATCAGACTTGGAAGTTGGTTTCACTTCTAAAAGGCAAGAAGGTGATTGGATGCAAATGGGTCTATGCTAAGAAGGAAGGTGCTCCAGGAAAAGACAACATCAGGTACAAAGCTAGACTGGTAGCAAAAGGTTATGCACAGAGGGAAGGAATAGACTATGATGAGGTATTCTCACCTGTTGTTAAACATTCCTCTATTCGTTTATTACTAGCTTTGGTCGCACAATTTGATCTCGAGCTAGCTTAACTCGATGTCAAAACTGCATTTCTCCATGGAACCTTGGACGAGGAGATTTATATGTCTCAGCCAGATGGGTTCAAAGTTCCCAGACGAGAAAACTGGGCTTGTAAGTTAAACAAGTCACTATATGGTTTGAAGCAGCCACCCCGACAATGGTACAAGCGGTTTGACAGCTTTATGAAGAATCAGAGGTACACACGCAGTCAGTTTGATCACTGTGTCTATTTGAAGAAACTCCAAGATGGTACATTTGTTTATCTGCTCTTATATGTGGATGATATGCTAATCGCATCTAAGAGCAAGGTGGAGATTGACAGGCTGAAGGCTCAGCTAAGCTCAGAGTTCGAAATGAAGGATCTTGGAGATGCCAAGAAGATTCTTGGAATGGAAATCAAGAGAGACAGGGTAAAAGGGACAGTCTGTTTGACACAGACTCAGTATTTGAAAAATGTACTACAAAGGTTTGGTATCGATGATAAGACTAAACCTGTAAGCACTCCGTTAGCCCCACATTTCAAACTTAGTGCATCCATGTCTCCAAGTACAGATGACGAACAACAGCAGATGAATGTTGTCCCATATGCCAATGCTGTTGGAGCCCTGATGTATGCAATGGTGTGTACAAGACCAGACATTTCACATGTTGTCAGCATGGTGAGCCGATATATGCATAATCCTGGCAAAGGTCACTGGCAAGCAGTGAAGTGGATTCTACGATACATTCAAGGTACTGTAGATATTGGTTTGAAGTTAGAGAGAGACAAGACTGTTGTCAATCGTCTAGTTGGATACGTCGATTATGACTATGTTGGTGATCTCGATAAGCGTCGATCAACTACCGGCTATGTATTTACTATGGCAGAAGGACCAGTAAGTTGGAGATCAACGATACAGTCAACTGTTGTTTTGTCTACTACAGAGGCAGAGTACATGGCAATCACAGAAGCAATTAAAGAAGCTATTTGGCTTCACAATTTGGTGAGAGACTTGGGAATCTGTCAGGAAAACATCGAGATTTTTTGTGACAGTCAAAGTGCCATATGTCTGGCAAAGAATCAAGTTCATCATGGTCGCACCAAACATATCGACGTGCGGTACCACTTTGTTCGAGAAATAGTAGAAGAAGGCAACATTCTAATTCAGAAAATCAGAACTGCAGATATGCTAACAAAGGTGGTTTCAGGGATCAAGTTCCAGCATTGTTTGGACTTGGTCAATATCTCTCGTGTTTTTGGCACCTAAGGGTGCATTGGAGGTAGCACAAATCCTTGAAAGTTCTCCAAGGTGGAGATTGTTGGTATTAGGCGGCTAGTTAGGCAGTGGGTTGGTGGCTCACTATTGGTAGTGGGTTGGTGGCCAACTTTGTTGAAGATGGAGCACACCATTATTGACAGAGGTGTGCTCCAACCTCCTGTATAAACCCATGTATCCTCTCTTGTAAATTATCCCTCAATCTTCAGTTTATATATATTCAGTGCTACCTCCGTGGAGTAGGCGATTTGTTGAACCACGTAAATCTTTGTGTTTCTGTGTATGATAATTCTCACTTTGATTTAGTAGCTTCCGCAATAGCTTCCACACAACAATCATGAAGTAGGCGAAATGGGTGTTGTTGATGATATTGATGCTTGATGGTGTTGGGTAGCGAAGCACACTTGATATCAACGTAGAAATTGCAGGACACGCAATAATAGAATACGCCATTGCAACGCACTTGGCATACATCACATTCGAAGTAATGATAAGGTTTAGGTAGAAATGATATGTCTCACAATAATAGAATACACCGTTGCAACAATTTCTGCATAAATTGCATTCAAAATAGCGAAACGGTTTACTATGTTGAGCTTTGAGGAGCTTGTGCTATGGGTGCGATGGATGTTGCAATTCTTCTGGCAGCTCGGAACAGAATCTGTGCAAAAATAAATTACATTACACACAACCATAGAATGGGTCAACTGAGAGAGGATGCATGCATGCTTCACATAGCATTTCATCAATCTTCATCTCACTGTTATTCTGTTCAAGTCCATCAAAGAGGATTAATAGATGATCTCTTTGAGTCGAATGATAATAAATATGATCTGCTGCTATGGTTGTCTCGTCTACTAGACTAATCGTCTTAACGATTTGTTCTATGGTTGTACCCTGTGAACGTTTATCAAATAGTGGAAAGTGTACCAGATTAGGCTCATCAAAATCACTCGCATCATCAGCTTTATCATTCTCATTTTCGCTAGATCTGAATCCATAAAAAATTAAAATTCACGCGAATAATTAAGATGCCGAGATAACAGAAAAGACAAAAAGACACAAATAAAGCATGCATGAAAAAAGAGAACTTTGCAAGAGGGATGGTTACAAACCTCAACAGCAAAGGTGATTCTATGATATGAGAAGTTAATGATGTAGCACATTTGGTGCAGAGACAAAAGTAACAGGGTTGACATTCAAGAACCGGGAAACCATCAGGAATGTTATTCCCACAACTACGACAACTGCCAAATTTGGGAGGCAACTTATGCTTTTTCATACCAACAAACGTGAGGCTGTGTTGGTGACTTTTGACCTTCATAGTAGCCCCAAACTTGAAGTTCGAGTATGTGACGCCCTCAAATTCTGACACCACTGTCTCGAATTTGATTCGTCACGTTCTAACACAATAATGACATAAAATTAATACAGCGGAAAAGATAGAATCAATTACATTGATTTAATATAATTATTCTCGTCCCAAGGTCTCGCAACTGATACTACAATACTATCCAATAGTCTTAACTTAAACTGAAACATAGTACTAATACATAAACCATGCCTAAGTTTATTACATAACCAAATCTAGAAAACTTAAAACAACATAGTAACTAATTTCCTTCCTAAGGAAGAACAAAGCTACTTCGTGGTTTTGCTCTTTCCCTTATCCTTGCCTGAAGGTTCACCTCGCTCTGCCTTAACTGAAAGGTTTAAAGAAAGCAAGAATGAGCAACAAATTTGCCCAGCAAGTATATACAATGAGGGTGAACAATATAAAGTTCAAATTTCAAGGGTATGACAGTAAAGGATAATTCAAGGATAATAAGGAAAGTCAATTGTTATACATAAGAATCGCTATGGACTGAAGAATATCAATAAGATTCTTGCATCTAATCATTTCAAGTCAAAGAATATGAACATTGAGTAGTCACTAAAGGACTAAGAACTCTTGCTAGAATTAACAGTTTTTATACTGAAAATCCAAAAAAAACAAGTACACAGGTGATCAGCCTATAGTACCCCAGATTATGCATAACTGTCACATGCTTATAAGTGCGCACGTCAGTTCCCCGACAATATATAATTTCCCCTTTTTATGAGGGTTATTCGTCTTAGTGGATAAGAGTCTGCACCAAGACAATTGGTTTGGAATAGCTTTCTAACACATGTATAATAGTCTAACCGAAACAATAGTTTATACAGCTTTTATAATCATATTCAATGACATAATGAATACAAATACTCGCAATGAAGTTTAAGGGATATAAATCTTAAACCAATCCTTAGAATATGAATGACAGTTTATAAAGCATAAGAGTCACTGACACATACTTGTATGATACATGAATATACAAGTTTACATGCTTGCTCAATAAAGAGAAAGGGTTCGAATACTTGCACAATATACCACATCTTGCTCGAATGTAAATTGAGTAGGGTTAAGGGAAACTTGTCTGTTTGCTCAGCTACAAGAAATCTAGCTTTAATTTAAATTGCGTTGAAACGACCTAATCATTAATAAGTCGGTTCCTTAGTTAGTATAACATTCTTACATGTGGTTACGCACCACATAGTTTTTAACACACAGTCACGTAGGTGGAATCATGATTACTAAGTTCATATTCGTAATTTCTCATCTTAGCTAAATGAGTTAGCAAACCTAGAATACCTCGACTCGAAGTATCAACATAAGCTCAAACACATGGTATATCAGTTCAATCATGCAATACAACTTAAAACATTCATACATACATGCTGTAAGACTCTATTTACAAATTAAAACAACTGAGCAATTCTGGCGACCGACGCGGTCGCGCTGGTTTTTGCCTTAGGAGTGCCGCGACCGCGCCACCCTCTGGGCAGACAAAAAAATGCAATTTTACTCAGATGGGAATCCGAGTCTATTATCCAACATTCAGGCTACTGATATAACTCAAATACACATGCTCATAAGGTTATTAGTCTGAGTTCAAAACCTAACATGCTCATGCCAAATTCAATCCAAAGTTATAAGGTGTTATGTTAGAAACTTCTATATTTAAAACCAATCAAATCCATCTTGCAAAGGATCAACTATTATAGTCATGACACCACATGATGAGACTAAACCATACTTAATAAGCATGCTCGTGCATATATAACACATGTACACATTAATCACATAGTTTACAATTGGAATGTCACTTTCTTGAACATGCATACATAGGTAGAATCCATGTTTAGCTAGATGGTGCTCATGTCAACATGTTCTAGAGGCATAATGAATCCTATTATTCATGCTTGCAAGGTTGGAACGAAATTAACACAACGTTTGACAACAATAGTCCTCACATCTTAAGTTTTTCTTGAAAATTTCACATTAGACTAACTAAACTTGCTTAATATATCTACGTGACTCTCCGTATGCATTCACACATATAATTAGATCATATATACATGCTTGTAAGCTCAGAACATCAAAGATACAAGGTTCGCTAAGTTTTACTCTCAACACTTCAAGTACTATTTTAAAACGTCATTGGAACCGAGCTAACACAACTCACGTCATGCAAGGTAACCCTAGGTAATACATTGGACTTGTTTTCATACATGTCTAAGCTAGTTACATATGCTCAAAGGATCAGAGTCAAAAAGCATCACTTTCATAAGGTTTAGTTTTCAAATTCTAAGTTTTACTTCAAAATCTCGTAAACCAACATATTTCATGCAAGACCCTACTAGATCACGTACCAGATACACACATAGGCTTATTTAAGCTAAACTAACATGCTCATGACATCAGAAGAATCAAAAGTTAGAATTTCATTCTGGGGCATGGCGCGGCCGCGCCTGGTTTTGCCTGGGGAGTAGCGCGGCCGCACTGCTCCTCGGCAGAACCAGGAAACTCCCTGTATGACGAAATTTTCCAACACCAAAACCAATTCAAACCATAATCTGTGTATACCCATCTCACATAAAGTTTATAACCATGATATTAAGCATACCTAGCATGATTTTAACAACTTAAAACAAGTAATTAACTAAGTTCAAGAATCAAATTCAACATTCATGCTATTTCTCCATATTTTCGCATACTTAGCGATTGATCATGCTACGAACTCATTTCTGAACCAAAATGGTTTGTTTAACTTTCGTTGATTTCGTATTTGACTATACTAACAATGTATATCATCCACTTACAGATGACCACAACTTAGCTCAACCATTTTTGGTACATTATAAGCATGTATACATGTTATTTTCTGAGAATTCATAAAACTCAAGTTTGATAACATAAAACATGATTAACACTTTAGTAACATGTATATGAATTTGACAACTTATATACATCAACTACTAACCAACTAACAAGAGATTCATGGCAAAATTCTAGAAATTTATATATAGAACTCAAGAACACAAATTAAAGGAGTTTTACCTCTTGAAGTTTGAACTTGCTAAACCTCACACCTCAATTTCTGATTACTCCTTAGCTTCACCACACTCACTCTCTACTTGAACAATTCAGATTTCTAGTAACCAAAATGAAGAAGAGGAGGTCTCAATTTATAGAGTTTCCTTTGTCCATTTTCAGATTTTGCCCATTGATTCAAACCAATGGAAGAATGAAGAAGATGAAGGTTAATGAGAAGTTGGTAGCTTACTATTTGAACCACTCCCCCTTTCATCATGAATCTGAGGTTTGTATGGCTGAATTTGAGGAAAATGGAGAAGGGCTAAGCTTGTAGCCTTTTGGTGTTTCACGTGAATGAGCATTTGGGCAAGAAGGTGACACTCTTTTTGGGACAAAGAACTCAGACTTTGCAATAGAGACCACTAGTACACTTAGGTTTAATAATGCAATTTAGTCATAAGGTGTATTAAAATTAAATGCTACCATATTGTATCAATATTCACATATACACATATCATATAATCTATGTACATTAATTATAGCGAAATCTAATTAATCGTCAACACCCAAATATTCAATATACATTATTATTTCATAATACATTTATTGTAATAACATTTAAGTATGGAAATAATTATCATGTAGCAAATATTAATTACCTTATATAATTTAAATGCACATCACACATCAAGGTGTTACATAGGATATTCATGCAATTTAAATGTCACACATATCCCACCTTATTTAATGAATTATATGAATACTCACACATGCTAATGTCATACAAAAAAAATATCATGTCACATAATATTTAATTAAATGAAAGGAGATTATTAGCCACACAATAATTAATTAAGATAACATTAATAATTCCTTTTCTTATTAAATCACTCCTTTATTAAATAACAAGAAATCATTTTATTGCATCACTATTACGGTGACATATCATATATACTCATATTCGAATAAATATTCAACTTAAATAGAAAAGTCAATAATTATATTATTCAAAATTCTCGGGTATTACAGAGTAACCATAATATGGATAAAGGCAGGTTGTATGAAATGATTGATCACAAGAACGACAAAAATAGAGCCAATAGTTTGTGTTTATTTCCTCTTCGCATATTTCACAGTAGAATAAGCCCGGATGATTTTTGACAGGAGGATGAACTAATGGGATGGAGTGATCATCCCATCTATGCTGCACCGTAGATGGCAATAATGCACATCCTTTATGTAGATGAAATTTGCAAGCTTCACATCCGTAGCTTATGCCAAAAATAGATTTCTCACATCCATTGCAAACAGTAGCAGAGACTTTAAGTTGACTAAGACGATGCTTGTGAGCTTCATGTACGATCTCTCTGGATAGTGAAGCACACCTTATATCAAGGTAGAATTCACATCGCTTGCAACAAAAGAACATCCCGTTGCAAATGCAAGCACATTCACTGCACTTGATGTAAGAGTGAGGTTTATTATATTTACAACTAACCAGCACATGCTCCGGGTGTGATGAGTGTTGCAACTCTGTTGGCAACTCGGTACACAATCTGTGGAGGAAGAATTTACACTGGATGCAACCATAGAATGGATCAGTCGATATAGGTCGCACGCAAATGTCGCATAACATTTGATCATCGTTCCCATTTATCATGCGACTAGTCTTGCTTGTTTTGAATTCCTCAAAAAGGACTAGTGGATGATCTGCATGAGCCCAATGATTGATATGATCTGGTGCTGTGGCGGTTTCGTACGTAAGACTAATCTTCTTGATAAATTGATGTACTATTGCATCCATTGATGGTTCATCAGGTAGTGGCAAGTACAACACATTAGATTCCTCAGCTTCAACAGTCTCATTAACATTAGACCTGAAGCCAAAAATTCAAGAAAAGATTCAATAAAGTTAAACATGCAAGCAGGATGCCAAGTAAGGCGATGCCAGAAAAGAAAAGACGAAAATATACAAATTTAAACACTGGAATTTTTACCTCAACATCCTAAGTGCCTCTGTCTCGGTTGGTATAGCACATTTGATATGGGCAAAATATTTGCAATCGACACAATAATAAAGCCAGTTACTTCGGTTCATTCTCTTGTTGCAGATGCCGCAATAGTTGAGAAAAGTATAATACTGTTCTGGAATGGAATACGTGATTGCAAGCTTGTGATTGTGAGAACTGTGTAAGGTGGTGCTTGGGGGAAGATGCACAACTCTGGTGGATCCAGAAAGTACAACTGTTACAAACATATGATGAATCTTTAGCTTCTGTGCCGCAAGCATCACAATGGAACAAGGATTGCTGAGGCATTAAACTTAAAGAATGATGCTCGTGACCTGGATGATGAAAGTTTCTCTCTTGAGATGAAGTGCATCTTAAGCAGACGTCAAACTCACAACTTATACACTGATAGATGAAGCGCTTGCAGTAATCAGCAGATCCCTTACAAACATTGCACCAGCTCGACCAGCTTCTATATTGTGAACGTGTGTTACCGATTTATAGTCTCAGTTAGACTTGGTAGAAGTTTTACGAAAGAGAAGAGAGAAGAAACAGGAATTGGAAAATTTGATTTGATATATTTGATATCCTTCACCCAGCTAGCAAAAATAGCTTTAATACATTAGTCACATGAAACAACTTGTAATGCTAGACTCAATCTACACCTTTGATTATTATAAATGTTATACTCAATCTCAGCCGTTGGATTTCTAAGAAATAAAATCTGTAACAATTCCTTCCCCTTCAGAAACCACCTTGTCCTCAAGGTGGTGCTGCTCCACTGCTACATAGCTCTTCATCCTGTTAACTAGCTGTTGAGCAAAAAATATTGGTTGCTCCAAATGGTCTCCTCTCCATGTCTGCCTGCTAATAGCCACCATTTGTTTCGTATTAATTGTGGATGCATTGACGCATTGAACAAGCAACACATAAGGAGTAGGTATTGTCACATTCCACTCTAGTTTACTAAGAATCCTTTCCTCCATGATTAATACCTGCTGAAAAGTATAAGCATTGTCTAAGATGCGCACAAAATCATTCACCTCCACTGTCCCAATTTCTTCATATTTGGAGGTCATAAGTATGGTACTAATGCCCACTAACTGCAATCCCTTCTTTGGCCCTGTCTTTGTTGCGAGATAGTGATCAACTGTGTTGATTGTGAGGTAAAGGATCTTTGACACAAATTCAAATTTATTGTGAAATTCAATCAACCAGTCCACTAGTATAGCTCTCCCTTTCTCATTTGTCTCAGGCTGCGAGTCCGTGTAGTCGAAAATCAGGTTCTCATCCTCTACCTTCTTGACCTCTTCATTGTTCGGACTAATCACAATAAGAACTTCCGATTTCGGCTTGACCATGACTTTCTCGTGATGAACAACCTTAGGCACTATAGCTTTTTTGCCTGCTGCTAAGGCTCCACCCTCAGTAATTACCCTTTGTTTTTTGGTATTTTCAGCAGCTGCAGATTGTACATTAGTGAGTGATTGGGCACAAAAACTCCTTGATATTGCATCTGTCAGATTGTACGTTGAATTCATGTAGTTACTAATGTTGAGCTCATTTTCAGTACTACCACATAGAGTAACTATTGCACCATGTAAATTGTTATTCTCCATAACCACAACCAACTTGGTCTCAATTAATTCTGTACCATTACCCCATCTGTTGACAACCACCTTGTTCTTAAGGTGGATTTGAAGATAGTCTCTATACTCTCCAACAATAGTGAGCAAAGTTATTCCTCCTGGATCAAAACTAAGGCCTAAAAAATTATAAGCTGCAATATGTTCATAGTCACATCCCATTAAGCAATTAAAGCCATCATACTGTTGCAACCAACTTAATGGCATATGCTTCGAAAAGGATGTTCCAATGATTATATGTCCACTATTATTAATTATTACTTCGCATCCGAAACGTGCCGATAAATTTCTAGTCCAGAACCAGTAATTCAATAAGAAAGAAGTACCCAATTTCATTGTGGAGGTGACATTTCCATCCGACTCAACATGTATTTTGTGCTTGTATGTCATCGGAATTGCCCTTAAAGCAAATTCATCCACTTCCATGTATGTTGCAAGCTTCCCAAGAGATGTGGTCAAATAAACTTTCA
The DNA here is from genome assembly GCA_034770075.1 of Aralia elata. Lineage (NCBI taxonomy): Eukaryota > Viridiplantae > Streptophyta > Magnoliopsida > Apiales > Araliaceae > Aralia > Aralia elata. The sequence goes on along the minus strand of CM068388.1, from coordinate 73,235,286 downwards.
AAAAATTTTGGACAACATATAATAATTGTTTTTGCTTTAGTCCATAGGGAAAAAGCTTCAACTGAACTTTGTATGGATCTAGTTTTCAATTTACGAAAGGTTTCTCATAAATTGAAGCAAACGGACATGCATATGAGAACATTTTATCATAAAGAACAAATGCCTCATCATCATGAATCTGCATTAAAATTTTCTCTACTTCACAATATATTGAAAACCCATTTTTCAGTAAAGCCTTCATATCAGATAGACAATCCCCCTGCTCTAGTGGATCCAATAACCATCCAATTAAAATTTCAAAATTTTTGTCAATTGCACTTGTGTCTAGCCCTGAGTTTCCATGAGATTTAAACCAGCGAGTTGCCAATGTACTACAAATCTCTCCTTTTTGAGACGATCTTGAAATCTGGTTATAGAGTTTAATAGCAACAACATGGGCTTTAAAATCACTCTCAATATGCTTATTCAAGAGATTGTTGTATTGATTTTGGGGCACCCTCATAGCTGGAGTTGGAACTTCACTTTGGTAATTATAATTGTTAACATGCTCCCAAATACCAACAATGAGATGTGCACTTGAGGTACCCAAATCAGTAGGACCATTGATCACATTTATTCCAACCAAGCACCCCATGCTTCTTTGAAGATCGGAAAGAAACCCCAAGGAAACATTCACACTATCTGAAACTTTGGGATTAATTTTCACATCCACTTCTAAAACTATAAAAACACTATGATAAGGATGAACTTTTCCTTTAATCGAGCAACAATATTTCAACAAATTGACCATCTGATCCATAGCAAAGTCCCTTAAAATTTTCTCGCTATTTTCTTCTTTCGAATTTCCACAACGAGAGTACATAGCAGGTGATAGTGACAGTTCAATCCAATTCCCTCCTTTTAGCCTTTCATCGAACATCTTGCAGACAACTTGTATTTTTACTATTGGCGGCGGTTTTGGTGCTATGTGTGCTCCATGAAACCTTTCTTTGCACAAGCTATTCAAATTGAAAGAACACTCAACAGTTGAGACAAGAATATTGTTCGAAATTATGGTTAGAGATGGTTGTTAATTATTAGTAGCAACACTTTTAGGAGATGGATATATGGATTCCTCAGTTTCTAGTTGAGTTGGTGCATTGAATCCATAAATAATCGGATCGTCAAGAGAATCATACACATCTGGTGGCTTAGGGTTAAGGTAAACAGTGTATCCGTTTCGTTTGGGACTTTTGTCGAACACCTTGTCCGCAATATTGTGCCCATTTTGATTTGTAGAGAATCTCTCTCCAACAATGTTATCCGTGGTAAAAGGAGATAAGAAATCACTTTTGGGAACAGAAATTACCTTATCATGAATTGATTCGGTGCAAGCTTGATTATCGGGTGAGCTAGGGTCTTCAATTTTCGCCAGAAAATCCTCATGATCTCCGGTCTCAGGAACAATCGAACCACCATTTTGTTGACTCTGCAATTGTGTTTGATGGCTCTCTTCCTCCTTAAAATCCAGAACCACATCATCTTCATCATTAATGTCTTGGTATACTGAATTTAAGGAATTTGTTGCTTCACATAAGCAATCCTCCTCTTCCGTATAGCCACAAATAAGCACTTTTCGATCATGCTTTGGATTGGATTTTAGGCGAGTCTGCTTCATAGTTTCAACAAACTGATCAGCAAATTTTGTTATAGACTCTGAGACTCTCTCCGCAAATTTGTTCCAAGCAGCCAGGATAGGATCAAGTTCCATGGATTCAACTCTCAATGAAAACACCATTGTTACCGATTTATAGTCTCGGTTAGACTTTTGGTAGAAGTTTTACGAAAGAGAAGAGAGAAGAAACAGGAATTGGAAAATTTGATTTGATATATTTGATATCCTTCACTCAGCTAGCAAAAATAGCTTTAATACATTAGTCACATGAAACAACTTGTAATGCTAGACTCAATCTACACCTTTGATTATTATAAATGTTATACTCAATCTCAGCCGTTGGATTTCTAAGAAATAAAATCTGTAACAACGTGAATATAGGGTAAGATCGTGTTTTTGGTGCATTGGATGTTGCATCTTTAGGGGTAATTTTGCACAGGTTTCGTGCAGAAAGAAATCATCACAACTTGCACCCTTGAAAATTTCTTGAAGTGATCTGCCCAAACGGAAACTTGCTAGATCAAAATCACTAAGAAAATGACGACTAGAGCACCTATAAACGTAGCTGCCTATGCCTATTGATATATTGCCTTTGTTTTTTGCTTGTGGCTTAACTTTTTTCTTTTCTTCAGCTTTGAAGCGAATGAACAATGAAGGAAGGTAGCTAATAACCAAAGTAACAAAGCCCCTATGCCGCTTAGATGATCGATATGCAGTATACATGATAATCCCCAGAGCCGAACTCATGTATGTATATGGAAGAATAATAATTTAGGACGCCAAGATCAATGTACAGTATTTCTTCCATTACTTTCTAATTAGTACGTACTCCCTTTCAAGTTCCACAAAAAAAATAATTATATTTGAATTGATATTAAAAGTTTTTAAAACAATAATTAAGTTTATATTCATTAGGATAAGTCTTTTTTCAACATTTAATTAAGTTTTGCTTTCTTTAATTATTTTGAGTATTGCAAGTCTCAAAATGTAAAAATAATTAACAACAACAACAACAAAAACAAAAGAGAATAATGCTATATTAAAATGTTTAAATGAGTAGTAATTATAATATTGATTAATAACTCATGGATATTATGTCAAAAAAGAAGAAGAAAAAAAAAGACAGTTATATTTTTTTATTTGTAAATATTTTATTGATGTGAATGGTGATTCTTATGATGGAATGCTGACTCAACGTGTTATATTATTTTATTTTATTATTGTCGTTCTTAATAATCTTTACAATTTATTTTAACTTATAAGTTATTATTAGCCAAACACGTTCACATTTTATTAAAACTTATTTTTTAGCTTATGAGTCAAACTCAAAATTGAGATATTAAATAAAAGTTATGAAATAATAAATATTACAATGAGTAGTATATTTTAGATAATTTATAATATTTATTATTGCATTAAGAGTTATACTAAAGGTTATTGCCGAATTACAATTACAAAATATATCAATATATGGGATTGAATGAAATCATAAAGATGATCCACTATATTAGATTAGAATCCCAATCATTATACATATTGTTCGATTTCTCTTGATATACGTTTAGCGACACAAATATTAGTTTTAGTATGTTATAAAAATATGCAATGCCTTCTCATGACTCTCATGTATACTTGCTGTTCATGCCCGCGCAAAACTCATGTATGTATAGGAAGAATAATTTAGGACAATTGATAGACAATTTTTCTTCAACTTTAAAACAGAAAAGGATTTGTTCCCTTGGAATTGAAGCTTTAAAGAAAGTTATATAATAAGAACACGTCAAGAATATGAGACTTTATTTGTCGACAATTTTTTAACAGAAAATGATTTATTCCCTTAGAATTGGAGCTTTAAAGAAAGTTATATAATAAGAACACGCCAAAAATATGAGACTTTATTTGTCGACAATTATTTAACAGAAAAGGATTTATTCCTTTAGAATTGGAGTTTTAAAGAAAGTTATATAATAAGAACACGCTAAGAATATGAGACTTTATTTGTCTACAATTTTTTAACAGAAAATGATTTATTCTCTTAGAATTGGAGTTTTAAAGAAAGTTATATACTAAGAACACGTCAAGAATACAAGACTTTATTTGCTTTTTTATTTATTTTAAATTTTTTTTGGCTTTTGTTTTCTCTTTTCTTCAGCTTTGAAGTGAATGAACAATGAAGGAAGGTAGCTAATAACCAAAGTAACAAAGCCCCTATGCCGCGCTTAGATGATCAATATGCAGTATACATGATAATCCCCAGAGCTGAACTCATGTATGTATAGGAAGAATAACTTAGATCAATGTACAATATTTATTCCATTACTCTTTAATTAGTACGTACTCCCTTTCACCTTCCAAAAAAAAAAAGAATTCTCATTTAACAATTTAATTATAAGGGTGTCTCCTCTTGGTAAAATTCATGCATTACGCCGCTGGAGCCATTACAAGGGACGACGTAATTCTTGGGATTTATTTTTATAAAAAAAAATTCAAGCTCCTCAAGATTTTTTAATTTAGGCTCCCTCAAGATTTATGAAAAAAACAAAATACATATACTACTCTTGCAAAAATATATAAGAAAGTGCTTTCTCAATTCCAAATATTAGAGTTGTTTTTTTTAGAAGTCAATTTGAAATATAGACAAAGTCATAAATATCTATCTTTCCATTTTTTGGATATCATTATATGAATATCAAATGTCAGGGTCTCTCTTTGCTTCTCTTTGTCCACTATAATTTTATTTTATTTTTTTTTAACCCAGGTTTATAAAATTGTCTACAAAGTTTGGACCAAGAAAAATACCTTTTAGACTTCAGTAAATTATTCATGGCTAGAGCTGCAAACGAACCGAACCGTTCGCGGACGGTTCGGTTCGAGTTCGGTTCGAGTTCGAGTTGAGCATCAAATCGAGTCGAGTTCGCACATGGTGTTCTATTCGATTGCTCGATCGAACATGTTCGCGAACCATGTGGTTCGGTTCGAATGTGTTCGCGAACAGTTCAAGTTCGGTTCGACTCGATAAGATCGAGTTCGGGTTCGGTTCGATTAACTCGTGTTCGGTTCAATGCGTTCGAGTTCGAGATTGGTTCGAGGTGTTCGATTACTTATATGTTTAAAATTTAAATTGTTTCTAAAATTCTAAATATAAATAATTGGTTATTTCATATTAAATTGTAGTGTTTGTCTTATCAATAATGGTTAAATTTGTAATAATTTTCTTTTTTATTACATAAACATATTTTTGTGTTTTTAATAATTGATTACAAGTAAACATTTTTATTAAATAGTTAATAAATAATAATGTGTACCTCTTCACCTTTAATTTAATTAAAATAATTTTAATATTTTCATAAAAATTTAACAATGATGGTTGGATTATTACAATTTACATCCATAATAATTTAATAAAGTATAACCCATGTCATAAATCACATAAATAAAGTAATTAATCATGATGCAATGACAATTTGATATTAATTAGAGAAGGATCATACAATAGAGTTGCTTACATTTACATGATTTATTGAAATTGTCAAATCGAGATAGATAATAGAAAAATTAAGTCACCATCAATGTATCGAAATTTCACTAATAGAGTAATAGTCATTGTACAATTACTATTGTATATTAACTTTGATTTATCATTTATGCAATTAAACAATCATATATAATGTAAAAGTTGTTGAGAAAAGTCCAATTAAACAATATGTCACAAACTCATGAAATTAAAATGAGTTACTAATTTGAATTAGAATAAGCAAAAAGAATTTTAAAAAATGAAACAAAGTCTTTAAATAGTTTTGAGCCTTTTATCTTAGAATCGTAGTTAATGTATACAGTTTTAAACAATATAATTATGAAAATTATAAACTTTTAGTTATTTATAAAGTAATTCTCAAGATTTATTGTATTCAAAAGTTAATTATCACATCTCTTTTGAATTAAAAATATTTCCTATCGACTTTGAAAATTCATACTTGATCAGTTGATCTTATTACTTATATTTCAGAACGGATGAAATATTTGGTAATTGGTACTAATACATTTCAAGGTTAACATTTAACAATATTAGTCTATAAGTCTATTAGATATTAAATTAATCTAAATCAATTAACTTCACATTATTTTAATTCTTATAATTTTATTATAAAAAATCTTAAATAAGACTTTTTTATGAAATAGATAAAATATTATGCATTTATTCTAGATTAGTTATGCAATAAATAATAATATTTGTTCGATCTTGCTCGCGAGCAACTCGATCATTCTCGCGAACTCGATCATTCTTTCGAACTCGAACATGCTCGCGAACTCGAACATGTTCGCGAATACCAATCGATCCGAACTTGTACATAGCTACTGGTTCTATAGAGTTACTCAAACATGTTCGAGTTCGACTAAAAATGCTCTAGTTCGGTTCGAGTTCGTTAAAAATCGGTTCGGATCAGATCGTTTGCAGCTCTATTCACGGCCTTGCAATATGACAATCTGTGCAAAGTATTCTCTCAACTTCACTTGTTTATTTTGTTTCTCTATTAATTTTAACAAGACTCGAAAATTGTAAAATTTTAATTAAAGTTTGAAATTATCTTCCCAAATAGACCTTGCTCCAGTGATTAGTGAGTTTTGGGACAGTCAAAAGAAAAGGGAAACAAGTAAAACGTAACAGAGCAAGTATTTTTCTAACTAGTAGGATGATTTCGCCTGTTCGATCATGCTACCTTTCATCTTTCACACAAATTACATATAATCTCTCTCTTTATATCCCCCTCCCTCCCTCCATCTATTTTTTATTTTTATATTTTAATTGATGTTAAAAATTTTAAAAACAATAATTAAGTTTATATTCATTAGGTTAAGTCATTTCTCAACATTTAATTAAGTTTTGCTTTCTTTAATTTTTTGAGTATTGCAAGTCTCAAAATGTAGAAATAATAATAATAGAGAATAATACTATATTAAAATGCTTAAATGAGTAGTAATTATAATACTTATTAATAATTCATGGATATTATGTCAAAAAATGAAGAAAAAAAGACTCATGGATATTGAAGTTATGTTTTTTTTATATTATTATTATTTATAGATATTTTATTGATATTAGAATGGTGATTCTTCTGATAGAATGTTGAATCAACATATATATTTTTTTATTAATGTCGTTCTTACTAATCTTTACAATTTATTTTAACTTATAAGTCATATTAGCCAAACACGTTCACATTTTATTAAAACTTAATTTTTAACTTATGAGTCAAACTCAAAATTTAGATATTAAATATAAGTTATGAAACAATAAATATTATAATGAGTAATATATTTTAGATAATTTACAATATTTATTACTGTATTAAGAGTTCGATTAAATTTTTTGCTGAATTACAATTGCGAAATATATCAATACATAAGATTGATTATGATAATAAGAATATATAGATAGAAAAATTTTAAAATTGCATAAAGGATAAAAAAATACTTGAGTGAATTTTTGTCCTAAGAAACATGATCTTTTTTATTTGAAATATACAATGTATTCCTTTCCTAAATTTTAACTTGAAAAAAAAAATCTTTTGATTACTTACGAATTTTAGATATGATTGAAACTTATCACTATTGAAATAAAAATTGTTGATGGATTACTTACACTGAAACTACTAATATTATAAAATACAAAATATGAATAATCCTCACGACCTCCTCAACATTTAAATTGCTACAACATATAACCTAGCTACATCATTCACCAATAAAAAAGAGAGACACAATTATTGAAATAAAATTTTAAAAGAACTGTGTGAAATAATTATCAAACAAATCACCATACATCCAAAATATTGATGATTGGATGTTTATGATTGATAAGTGTTGTGCAAGAAGCCATGATATCAGTTAGGCTAGAGTTTTTTCTTCTTTAACGGTAATGGTCTAAGAAAAAAAAAATTAAGGTAGGGTTAATAAACGTGTTTATAGATATAAATTTTAGGGTTAATTAAAGGGCCACTCTTAAAATTTAGGGTTGAAAAAGATTTTTCTGTTAAGTTAAATATAATTTTATTTATAGTTAGGATTTATTGTTAATTTTAGGGAGTCACTCTTAAAAAGTAGGGTTGAACAACTACTCTTAAAAGGTAGGGTTGAACGACTACTCCTAAAAAATAGGGTTGAATTACGATTTTGTCTTATATATTATATATATATAGAGAGAGAGAGAGAGATTGTAATATCCGAGAATTTTGTAAATAATATTTGTAATGAAAATGAGAATATTTAAAAATTTGTTATGTGTGTGTGTATATATATATATATATATATATACATACATACATACATACATACATACATACATACATACATACATACATACATACATACATACAAATACGTTATGAGCCCCAATAATTTAATTTAAATTAAATTACGCATGTGACAATTGAGAAATATAGTATTGATGGTGAAGAGATTGATTAAGCTTGTGTAATATGTCTTGTGTGGCATAATGATTAAGACGGATTAATAATTACTTAATTAAATTAATTGAGAGATGATTGAATAATGTAATGGACTAATGAGGGCATTTAAGCCCAATGAGACATGTTGAATGTGTTGGATATTATAGCCCAAGTAGTTAGGATGACTAGAATTGGAATCGAGCCCAATGTGTAAAAAAAATTGTGTGCGGTCCAAATTAATTAAATTAGTAGCCCAATAGACATTATGTTGGACAAGCCCAATGTGTAATGGGATGAGTAAGATGTGTGTGTATATATATATATATATATATATATATATATATATATATATATGTGAATACATACACACACACACACATATATATATATACACACACACATATATATATATATATATATATATATATATATATGATAGTAAGTAACATTGTAGAAATAAATATAATATCTATATATATACATAGACCACCCCCTAGTTGCTTAGAATGCTGACAATTTTGCCTTCTTGAGCGTTGCAATGTAGCCATAAAAAGCTAATGATGAATTAGAGGCATGAAAAATCAAGAGTTGGTGATGCTTTTCAACAACTATACTTTTACCAATCGTTAATGCATTGTGCGTAGTATAATTATACATGTATTTATACATGTATGTGTATGAGGACTCCCTCTATAAATAGAGCCCTCTAGTATACTTGTTCCATTTCATTCATTTGCTAAGGTAGAGAGAAATAGAGAAAACCTAAAAGAACTCTTGTATTTTGGTGGTTCAAGAAGAGTTCAAGAAGGAGGAAGAGAGTGGAGAAGTACTTGAGCCTTGTTTCTAAGAGGAGAAAAGCATCAAAGAGGTAAGATCACAACCTAGCTTTACTTTTTGACAAGTTAGGTTAATGTATTTTTGATTATAGTAGAAAATGCATGCTTGGTTGTGGGAGTTTTGTTTGTTGTGGGATCATGAAGGATCCGTAGGTATAAGGATGGATATTGGAAGGAGATTATATAGTGTATATGCCTTTGTATGTGATGTTCGTCTAAATGAACCGAGAAGAAATGCAAGTAAGCATAAAACCTAAAGTAGAACACTTAAAACCACGAGAATGGTGTTAAATAAAATAAAATGGGTGAGCTATTCGTATGATCTAAAAACCTTATGTTGAAGATCTATGAAATACGAAAACAACTCAAGTGGAATCATCGAAAACGGAGTTAGAATGAGCTCATGGCGAATCATTTAGTAAAACATGTCAGAATGAAAACCTTAGCTTAAAGAATCAATGTTTTGATCAAATAAATATTTGAGAAATTGGTTTAAAAAGTTGAATATTGAAAATGTATGAGTTTATAAGATAATGAAACTAGTTTGAACTCATTTGGATGTGAAATGAGCAAGTTTAGAAAGATTCAATCAAAGAGGCAAAAAAATCAAAAATTGCAAAAATCCATCTTCGACTCACTAATGGGCAGCCACCGCGCTGTCCCTAGACCAAATCTCAGCGTCGCGGCGCTGAGATGGTTTCCCAGTTGACCGGATTTGAGTCAAATCGAATCGGGTTGAGTCAAACTAGGTCGGGTCAAGCTGGTCAAGAGAGCATTTTTTTAATAAATAATAAAATAAAATAATTAAAATAATATTAAAAGATTATTTTAATTGTACATTAAAGATTACTTTAACTATGATTAAACAATTAAAACAATAATAAAGATTATTTTAATTGTGGGTTAATAAATTAAAATAATATTATTCTAATTGTGAATTAATATTAAAGATTATTTTAATTATGGATTAATAAATTGTAAACAATTAAAATGATATTATTAAAGATTATTTTAATTGTGAACTAATAAATTGTAAACAATTAAAATAATATTAAAGACTATTTTAATTGTGAATTAATAAAGTGTAAACAATTAAGATAATATTAAAGAATATTTTAATTGTGGACAATTAAAAAATATTAAGGGTTAATAATTATTTTAATAAACAATTGAATAATTTTGAAGATTATTTAATTGTGGACTAATGAGACATGAATAATTAGAGTAAGAATAAAGGTAACTCTTATTATAGATTAAACCAATAAAGTAATGATTTAAATTATTTTATTTGTAGACTAATGAGGTATGAATATTGATTAAGAAATTTATTTAAAGAATAATTAAATATTATCATGTAAAGTAAGAATATTTTATTTACGTAATGAGACATTGATAAATAAAATAAAGTGTGAACAATTAACTAAACCAATAAAATAATAAAGGGATTATTTTATTTGTAGTAAATAGAGTAAATGTGCATTAATTATGAATGCTAATGGAGGAAATAAAGGGAGTGACGACCAAAGTAATAATTAATTAAATAAAATAAGAGTAGATTGATTTGTGAGTCTTAATTGTATGAGACTAGTATGTTAGTTCAATTAGGTTTATACTTGAGGGTTATTAGAGATTAACCGTTAGAGGATTATGATGAACATAGGTTGTTCAAAGGATAAGGAGTCAAAGTCATAGAGTCGACTACCTAGATAAGTTCCTAAACTTGTACTCTTATTGATCGTACAAGCAAATTAATTGATAGAATGATTCTTGTGTTATCTAAATTCATAAAGATTATTGTTTATACTCTGAAACTTGATTTAAATCATAATTATATTCTTTAATGGTTCTTTTGAATCGTATTGCGAACATTGAACGTATTAATTGTCCCTAAATGTGTTGAGAAGTATGTCTATGTCATTTGATTTGACTAGACCAATATTTATGAGTTAAAAAACGATCCAAACCAATTGCTTTGTGAGGACTCTTATAATCTGCTGAGATGAACAACCTTCATAGAAGGGAAAACTATATACGTTAGGAGACTGACACGTGCGCGAACATGTTTGAATGTTATGCATAACATAGGGTACTTTAGGCTGATCACCTATTATACTTGTTTCAGGGAATTACTGTTAATTCACGCAGGAGTTCATGGTCCATAACAACTACTCATTGTTAAATATTCATTAACTTGGAATTGTTGAAATCTTTGAATTCTTCTAATAATCTTTCTATCCATAGTGACACATCAGTGGTTGTGAAGATCAAAATTGGAACTATTGAGACTTAAGTTGTTCGCAATCTTCGATCGTATTTAATTTTCTGAGCTACCAATGATCGTTATAACTTTTGAAATTGTGAAACTTTACACATGATTCACTCACTTTCATTAACGTTATACTTGCTGAGCAAACTTGTTGTTCACCCTTACTTTCCTTAAACATTACAGTTAAAACAGAACGACTCGAAAGCTCAAGAAAAGATAAGGGCAAATGCAAGACTACAGAATAGCTTTGTTCTTCCATGTTAGGATTCTTTTTATGTATTAAGACTTATTAATATTATGAATTAAGTTATGATATGCATTAGTAGTGGTTTTGAGACTTGGGACGAGAATATTTATATTATATCAATGTAAATATTTCTATTATTCTGTTGTGAGATGTTTATAGTATGATGTATGAGGTGGATCATAAAGCACCAGTTTCTAGGTACAAGTATCTAAATTTGGGGGCGTTACATTAGTACTCCTTTTCAATTTTCACAAAAAATTTATCATTTAACAATTTAATTATAAGGGTGTCCCCTCTTGGTGAAATTCTTGCGTCTGACCTTGGAGCCATTACAAAGGACAAGGTAATTCTTAAGATTTTTTTTAATTCAGGCTCCCCAAAGATTTATTAAAAATAAAGTATATATACTACTCTTGAAAATATATATATATATATATATATATATATATATATAGGGTAGCAATCCGTGGCAACCGGTTGCCAGAGCGACTATTCAAGCAACCAAGATCTGCACCCTTAATTATTAGATCGGACGGTGAAGATAGAAGGAAAATTCATACCTGCCGCTACAGGTTGTAGCGGCAGTTCCATCACCTCTAGCGGCATTCACTTTTACTTCTTTGCCCTCTTTAATCCTGCCAAAGTCACTTGCTTCAATTGTTGCTCCTGCCGCTACACCAAATAGCGGCACTTCCCCTTTTTCTCCCATTAATTTCGCCTGCCCCTTCCCTTTTTCCCATGAATTCCCTGCCCAAAAGCATACCTGCCCATGAATTCCCTGCCCTTTTCCTTTTCCCCATGCAAAAGCATGACTATTTGAGTGAAAAGCTCCTTAGCTTTTCCTTTTACCCATGCGTTCCTGCCGCTGCATGAAAACAAAAGCATGGCAATTTGAGAAAAAAAAAATTAAATGAGTTGTACTCTCGTTGTACACAATTTCAGAAATATAAAATACTTGCATGAAAAATTATTTTCTCGTTTGTTTAATTTTATCTATAATATTAATTAAAAATATAAAAAATAATGGCATGATATTAAGTAATTAATTAATTAAAAATAATAATAACAAAGCACGATTATGACATGCAAATGAAGTATGAACCTCCTTTTTATGGAGCATTCCCTGCCCAAAATGCATATCACCCTTCCCTCATTCCCATGAATTCCCTGCACAAAAGCATGATTATTGAGTGAAAACCTCCTGCCGCTACAGGCTGTAGCGGCAGGCCCTCGGTGACTTAATAATTATGTCAGTTAGTAATAGCATTAAGGGAGCATGACTCTTATATCTTGTAGCATTTTAATCTTAAAATTCCGTGCCACATTATATGTTGTTAATTTAACCGTTCAATATTTTTTTTATTTAAAATGATTGCACCACCAGTACTGCACCTCCTTTAATAAAGTTAATGCTACTGCTTCAACACATGAGTGCAGTGTTTTTAAATCCTTGTCCAGTTATCTTCTTATTCTTTCCATTTCACTTCTTATTATTTTCTTTACATATCTCCTGCAGCCTAGTCTCTTCTCTATTCAATATTCTTGAGCCTTTCCACATTTTTTTTTTGCTTGATCTCGTTGCCCAATTTTACTTCCCAAGTTTAAAGTGAAGCTGTGTTCCAACGATTCTTCCTTGTTATTTACAAGTAAGTTTTTCAAAATGGCAAGAAATATGCCTGTGCATAGTTTATTTTTATCTAGTTCTTCAGATTCTGTTGCTAGTTTAGATTGTCAAAATACACCTGAGTTTGTAAGTGAAGTTAAAAGTAGTAAATCTGAAATGGTTCCATACGTAGGTCAATTGTTTTCTAATTTGGAAGAAGTTGAAAATTTTTATAGATCTTATGCTCGCAAAAATGGATTTGAGATTAGAATTGCAACTAGTCATAAACATGCTCATACGAATGATGTGTCATCTAGGTTGTATGTATGTAAAAAAGCCGGTACACCCACTGCCGTAAATAGTTTACCAGATGATGAAGATGGTAGTAATAAAATACGCAGACAGAGAGACCGTATAGAACGCACATTATGCAAAGCTAGAATATATGTTGTCCATAATAGAAAAGGAGATAATTGGCGTATTTCTACTGTTGAGTTAGAGCACAATCATCACCTAGTGACCCCTACTAAGGTAGATTTGATTGAGACACACAGAAATATTACTCCGGTTGCAAGACAATTAATTGACACTTTAAATAAGTCTGGTATTGGACCTAGTATGATGATGAACGTTTTGAGCACAATGGGTGGCGGGATGCAAAATGTTCCTTTCTCTGATGTAAATGTTCGAAATGTGGTTAGAGATTTAAGGCATGATTTGGAAGATGAAAATGATGCAGAAGCTACTGTAAAATATTTGAAACAACTTGCTTGTAGAAGTGCCAGTAACTTCTTTTTTCGTGTGAAACCCGGTGAAAATAATCGCATAGCGTGTATTTTGTGGGTTGACGGCCGATCAAGGTTAATGTATCAACGGTTCGGAGACGTTGTGACATTTGACAGTACGTATAGGACAAATAAGTATGACATGCCATTTGTTCCATTTACCGGGGTCAATCACCATTATCAGTCTATATTGTTTGGGTTTGCATTGTTAAGGGATGAGACAGAGGACACTTTCGTTTGGGTATTAGATACGTGGCTCGAAGCCATAGATTACAAGGCACCTATAACCATCATCACTGACCAAGATAAAGCCATGGGTAATGCTATTGCTAAGGTACTCCCTTCCAGTTATCATGTATTGTGTTCTTGGCATATTAGCAATAAATTTCCTGAAAAATTGCATCATGTTTATTCTGAGCACCCATCATTCAAAGATCAGTTTAACAATTGTGTGTATAATTCATTGTCCATCGACGAGTTTGAATAGCGTTGGCAGATTCTGATGAGAAATTATGAATTGTATAACAATGAGTGGCTTAAAAGTTTGTATGATGTACGGGATAAATGGATTTCTGCATATACAAAGAGATATTTTGCTGCGGGGATGACAACCACTGGAAGAAGCGAGAGCATGAACCATTTTTTTGATGTGTACGTTCATGCTTCAACAAGCATGAAAGAATTTGTAATCCAGAGTCAGAAGGCTATTGAAAAGCAATTCATCAGAGAGAGGAGGGCTGACTACATAACAAAACATCGAAAAAGTAGTATGGTATTGAATGCTTCTTTGGAAATGCATGCTGCTCAGGTATACACAAAAGAAATGTTTAGGCGATTCCAACATCAACTCGTCGATTCTATGAAGTATAATGTGAAAAAAGTTAGTGAGTTGTGTGTAACTGATACGAAGGTCTATGCAGTGTATAGGGCAGATGCAGCTGAAAATGGTCGGAGATTTAAAGAAATCATCAACAATCGTCAGTTGGGGTCGGTAACATGTAATTGTCAAATGTTTTCTCATTCGGGGGAAATATGCAGGCACATCTTGAGATATTTCATGTTTAAGAGTATGTCACAAATACCGGATGATATGATTCTTCCTCGGTGGACAAGGGATGCAAACAAAAGCAATGGTGAAGAATTTCTCATTCCTCCAACGAGTGCTGACTTTGAAGAAGATCAAGCAATGCGTTATAATCATTTGATGAGTGATTGCCAGGAGTTAGCAAGTAAAGCTGCTTGCTCAGTCCGAGGATACAAAACTGTCCTTAAATTGAATGCACGAGGAAAAGCCCTGGTTGAACAATATGACCCGGATGAAAATATTACCGAATTGGCAGACGATGACGTTGAACGTGCGGGTGGAGATACAACTCAGGATATTCATGATGATGATGATGATGAAGCGGAAGAAGCTGAGTTCTTGCCACCAATTGTGTCTCAAACAAAGGGCCGTCAGAAGCAATCCAGATTCAAAAGTGCACTTGAAAAAATTATGACTACTAAGCCTCATCGAAAATGTGCAATTTGCGGTTTTGAAACCAACCACGATAAGCGCAATCACTATCGAGTGTTGGGGATTCCTGAGCCTAAAAAGTAACATTCGGTTTACTATATTTATTATTGTATTATTTATGTTATGTTTTGTGTATAATTGTGTAAAAACATTATGCTTCAGAGGTTTATTAAATGTTATTGATGAATGCAATTATATCCTGGTCAATTTAATTAAATGTATTAAATGTTAAAACTTATAGTAAGAGATTATATTTTATTTAAAGTTAAACATGATTTTAAATATAATAAATATAATAATTACTAATACCCTTAAATTAATATTAATATTCATAACAATGAGTGACTATAATCAATGTATTTATATCAATTAAATTAATATTTAATGCCTTTTCCTTTCAAAATTTTCCAAGAATTTCGTTTCGCTGCCCCTTTTCCCTTTCCCATGCATGCTCAGGTCCCCCTTTTGTTTTGGAGAAAATAAAATTGATATTAAGTTGGATTTTACCGTAACAATTAAGAAATAATAAATCACACCATTTTCCATGAAATTGTTGTGTTTGATTTTTTATTATTTGTTAAAATAAAAAAGTATTGAATTCAAGTTGTTGAAATGTTTTTTTTTACTCAAATATTTATATATATTAATATTTGAGTAATTTATAAGCACTTTTAATTATTTTGTTTTAAATAATTTACATTAAAATTGTGAAGAACTAATTGAAAAATTGTCAAGTCTAACTAATTATAATAGTATTAGTATTACTGTTATTAATATTTATATTATTATTAATATTAATATTAATAATAATATTAGTATTAACATTAGTATTAATATTAATATTAGTGTTAACATTAGTATTAATATTAATATTAGTATTAATATTTCTCTTTAAATGTAGCGGCAGTTCCCTCTTTGAATCCTGCCATCTTTGAATCCTACCATTTTAATTTGTTGCTCCTGCCGCTACACCCTTTATCGGCATCACTGTTTAAGTCCTGACTGACTGACTGACTGAATGACCTGACTAACTGACTAACTGACTAACTGACTGACTACTGACTACCTGACTAACTGACTGACTACTGACTAACTGACTGACTGACTTGGTCTTAAGAGTACCTGCCGCTACAGCCTGTAGCGGCAGTCCCCTCCTTTTTACCTTTATCAGCCTTCTATCAGCCTGACTGGACTGCTGTGACTGGACTGCTGTGACTGGACTGTTGTGACTGGACTGACTGCCATTTATTGGGACAAGAGAGTGGTGCCGCTACAGGCTGTAGCGGCAATCGTTTTCACCTCCGCTGCTCAGCATACCAACCCCTTAATATATACCCATATCCCTCCTTTATCAGCCCTCATCATATCCCCTTCCTTAACATTTCCCACCTGCCGCTATACCTCCTAAATAATTTGCCTCCAATGAACAAGAGAGAAAATGTATAGGAAAAAAAAGAAGGTCTAGCTACAACAATTTTCCTATCAAATTCGGCAAGAAAAATCAAGTAATATTTTTGTAAGATTTCTTCTACCTATTTTCTTTTTAAGAATAAATAAATATTGTGATTTTTTTTTTTATAAAAATTGTTTTAGGGAAATGTATTCATGTGTATTTTTTAAAAAAAAATTAACAATCATGTCTATGCATACATATATATGTACGTGAAATTTGGAAAAAAAAAATAGTGAGATAAATATATTATTATGTGGTGAAGTAGTTAAGTCATTAAAAGTAATAATGATTATGAAAATTTAGTAAAATAAAATCATTTAAATTATGGGTTAAATACATGTTTCCCACTCTACATTATTACTATTTTTTTTACTTGTTAGTATTATTATTATTATTATTATTATTATTATTTACTGTTATTATTATTATTATTTGCTTTTATTATTATTATTAGTATTTTCTTTTATTATTATTATTAATAATTTCTTTATTTTTATCATTATTATTATTTACTTTATTATTACAAATTTACTGTTATTATTATTATTATTATTATTTGCTTTTATCATTATTATTATTTATTTTTATCATTATTATTATTTATTTTTATCATTATTATTATTTACTTTATTATTATTATTTACTGTTATTATTATTATTTACTTTTATTATTATTATTAATTTCTTTATTTTTATCATTATTATCAATGTATTTTTATCATTATTATTATTTATTTTTATCATTATTATTTACTTTATTATTATTATTTACTTTTATTATTATTATTATTTGCTTTTATCATTATTATTATTTATTTTTATCATTATTATTATTTACTTTATTATTATTATTTACTTTTATTTATTATTAATAATATTATTTGCTTTTATCATTATTATTATTTATTTTTATCATTATTATTATTTTACTTTATTATTATTATTTACTTTTATTATTATTATTATTATTATTATTTGCTTTTATCATTATTATTATTTATTTTTATCATTATTATCAATGTATTTTTATCATTATTATTATTTACTTTATTATTATTGTTTACTTTTATTATTATTATTAATATTATTTACTTTTTTATGTTATTTTTTTAGGTAAAAGATGGACAGCTGGAATTATGGACCAATTGACCCAAGTGTGCTTTATGACCAAAAAAATCATGTGTCAGAGGACGTATATGACGGGAAAGATAGGGGAAAACTACTCTCATGTCAATTAACTGAAAAAAAAAAATTATGATCAATGGAACTTAACAAAAGCCCAAAAAACTCTTTTGGCTAAATGTGGGTTTGGGGTTTTTAAACATCCAGCAGTTGTACCTCAAACTGACATTGGTCTTGTCTCCGCCCTGGTGGAGAGATGGCGGCCGGAGACCAATAGTTTTCACCTAAACTGTGGGGAAATAACAATAACCTTAGAGGATGTCCACTTCATTTTTGGGTTGCCGGTGGTGGGCAAACCCTTAACTTGTCCCCTATTTGACACCCCACTGGCCCATTTTACAGAATGTTTTTGGTACTGAAATAGCTGATGAATACCAGCTATCCAAAAAACGAGGTTCCATTTCATTAGTGTGGCTGCAGGAGCGGTTTAATAATTGTCCTGCTAGAGCAAGTAAGGAAATTTTGGGTCGATACACAAAGGCATACATTCTTTGGCTATGTGGGGCAATATTATTCCCTACTAGGTCTAAAAATACCGTTCACCCAAAATATATGTATTTTATTGCCAAAGTTGAAGATTGTGTACAGTATTCTTGGGGTGCGGCTGTGTTAGGATATTTGTATAGGTCTTTATATACTGCCACTAGGAAAGGAGTGAAATATATTAATGGTTGTGTCACACTTTTACAAATTTGGGCCTATGAGCGTTTAAAAGTTGGACGTCCAAACCCTTGGCCACAATCAGAGTTATGGTTACCTAGGGCCATAGCGTGGGCATACTCAGGAGATGACAGTTATCCTAATAGACGACACAGTCCCCATCACCATCTGGCATTTTACCGAGGGGAGTTAGATATACAACCTTCATGGCAGGTAGTTTGGCGCCCTTACATGAGGTGGGATGATAATATGAATGATTTTAATTTTGAAGGTAGGTTATTAGGATCGGGTAGAGTCCCCCTAATCCACTTTGATATAGTAGAGTATCAGATGCCGGACCGGGTGATGAGACAATATGGGTTTCTGCAAGGTATACCTTCCCCGGCCAAAAATCACGACGACCTTAGAAAGGTCAAAGAACATCGATTTGGCGTCGATGATTGTATGGCCTTGAGACGAGAGTACATCGCCCATTGGGAGGCATACATGGACCATCTCGAGGGACAACAGTACGAAATTTCTAAGTACGTGACTCTTGATTCATACATGGACTGGTATAGGAAAATTACACGTAGGAAACTGCATCGACCTCGACGGGAAGGGGACCCAGACCCTACTTATGAGCCTCGGTCCGTTTACAGCCAACATCACCTTATTAACATGGTACAGAAACAACCTTTAGTTTAACTTTTTGGCATTCTAAATTTATTTAAATTATATTTATTGATCGTATTTACTGTTACTAATATTCGTGTTCATTTTACATGGCAGGTTGAGAGTGCAAAGTCCTTACTTGATAAGTGCTTTGCTTTTATTCAGATGCCTCCCGAGTTGAAGATGGATAAACAGAGATGGGACCAACTGTACAGTGTTTACAACTTTGAAGTAAGAGGGAACAAAATACCTCAGCAGGGGAGTCCCAGTGGTGAAGGATCTCACTCACAATTAAACGATAAGCAAACTGATTATGCAGTACAAGAGAGTTACATCCCCACTACCCAAACCTATGTTCTCTCTGGTGAATTTGAGGGTGTTTCTGACTTCATAGGGGACGACGAACATCAGGCACACAAACTGGTTATGTTAATATTAATATTATCACTTTTATTAATATATTATAATATTAATATTAATATTATCACTATTATTAATATACTATAATAATAATATAACTATTAACATTATTGCGAGGTAAATTTATTATAACTATTATTAATATTTATATTAATATTATCACTATTATTAATAGTATCAATATATCTTTCAGGTACAGGAAGTTGGAGGGCACATCTCTTATGGACAGAAAGAGTGCCCAACCAAAAAACTAAGGGAACACAAGGTGGCGTTCATAGATCAACGGTTGTTTGGGGACGTGGTGGTGGATCCAGAAATATTTCCTGTTTCACATCCGCAAAAATGGTATACATTACACCATAACGAATTCAAGTCCTTGCGCCCTGATGAATGGATATTCGAGCATGTTATGGACGCTTATATGATGTTACTGCGGGATAGAGAGGAGTACTACAGGACGCGAGAAATTAAAAGGTGGGCCCGTTTTGCTTTTATATTGTCATTCTTCATGCATCTTGGCAAAAACTATGTGCCCCCCACCGAAGCAAATCGGGCAGCGACTTTCTGCCAATCTTATGTCTATCCAGATGTCGGCCCAGCTTTACACGAATGCGAGTATATCTTCATGCCAGTGTGTAATCCGGATAATCGTCATTTTATCTTGATGGTATTCTCGGTTGTTGAATGGGTAGTCATCATCCTTGACCCGCTCTACAATGATACCCCGCATATGAAGATCCAGGACATGTACAAAGAATTGATTGATGTAGCGGTATGTATAGTAATTGCTTTTGTACTTTTATACATGTCATACATTTTACTGGTTAGTATAATATCTACTTTGTACATTTAGGTCAAATTGATACCAGTTTGTTTGCGACTTGGTGATCCGATGCGTGAGTGGCACACTAAGGATCCTCGCGTGCATGTAACAAAGACCCGACCTACACAGCTTAACACATCTGATTGTGGCATTTTAGTCTGCAAGTATGTTGACTACTTCGTCAGGGGCATTGTTAATTTTCGCACAGAGAATTGGTCCATAGAAGATGTCACGGTCTTTCGATACCGAATCGCGTGGGAACTATTCAAATGTCAAGCCAGATTATTTGAACAGGGCGAGATATAGGAAATATTTTGACTTTCATTTCATGTACTAATGGAATTGAATGTTTATAATTTTGAATATTAATTTAATATTTAATATTGCACATCGCGTGTTTAATATTGAATATTTTAGAATTATAGTAATTGATCTCAAAAGTCACATTTTATCTTTAATTGTAGAACGAATGGAATAATAATTAAGAAGAATTAATAATAAGAGTATACATCACTCACCATCCTGGAAAGATTAATGAGGGAAGGGTGATATGCATTTTGGGCAGGGAATGCTCCATAAAAAGGAGGTTCATACTTCATTTGCATGTCATAATCGTGCTTTGTTATTATTATTTTTAATTAATTAATTACTTAATATCATGTCATTATTTTTTATATTTTTAATTAATATTATAGATAAAATTAAACAAACGAGAAAATAATTTTTCATGCAAGTATTTTATATTTCTGAAATTGTGTACAACGAGAGTACAACTCATTTAATTTTTTTTTTCTCAAATTGCCATGCTTTTGTTTTCATGCAGCGGCAGGAACGCATGGGTAAAAGGAAAAGCTAAGGAGCTTTTCACTCAAATAGTCATGCTTTTGCATGGGGAAAAGGAAAAGGGCAGGGAATTCATGGGCAGGTATGCTTTTGGGCAGGGAATTCATGGGAAAAAGGGAAGGGGCAGGCGAAATTAATGGGAGAAAAAGGGGAAGTGCCGCTATTTGGTGTAGCGGCAGGAGCAACAATTGAAGCAAGTGACTTTGGCAGGATTAAAGAGGGCAAAGAAGTAAAAGTGAATGCCGCTAGAGGTGATGGAACTGCCGCTACAACCTGTAGCGGCAGGTATGAATTTTCCTTCTATCTCCACCGTCCGATCTAATAATTAAGGGTGCAGATCTTGGTTGCTTGAATAGTCGCTCTGGCAACCGGTTGCCACGGATTGCTACCCATATAAATATATATATATATATATATATATATATATATATAAGTACTTCCTCTACTTCAAATATATTAGAGTCATTTTTTTTGTAAAAGTCATTTTGAAATATAGACAATTATTCATAAATATATAACTCTTTCCATTTTTCGGATATCATTACATGAATATCAAATTTCGCGGTCTCTCTTTCCTCCGTTTTGTCTACTATAAAAAAGTTCTTATTTCAACTCGGGAATATAAAATTGTCTACAAAATTTGGACCAGGAAAAGTGCCTCTGGACTTCAGTAAATTATTCACGGCCTTACAAGATTTTATCTCGGCCCTTACGAAATAAATTTATGACTTCTTCCTAATGACACTAATAGTACCTAGAGTGGTGGCCTCTTAAAATCCCCATCTATATGTTGAGAAAAGTGCACCTAAAAATAATCTCAATCTTAGAAATTACTTTTTTCTCTTTGTGTAATTAAAACTCAACAAACCTAATAATTAGAACAAAAATAACAAATAATCATCCACAAGTAAGACACAATATTTAACGTGAAAAACTCTTAATGAGAAAGATTAAAGGTCGAATTCCGAATATCCAGTATATCACTAATAATGGGTTTACAATAATCCTTTCATATTTTACACCTTAAAACTTGAGGTTAAATAATAAATCGAGAGAGTACAAAATTACCTTTAATTAGGTTGGGAAATTTAATTAACTTCACCACAAAACACTTAAATCAATAAGTCTTCAAATTCAATTAATTGGAACACCGATAATGTAAATCAATCGAACAACCCAAAAGCATAAACTTACTCTACTTTTGAATCTCTCAATTAATACCTCTCTGGTCCGACTGCACAACAAATAACCAATGCTTTTTTTTTATTCCAATCCCACTGTCAGCCAAAAATGATTCGAACTAAAGGTATTAAATTCCTTTTATATTAATTTCATACATGCACGTCCAATTCCAATGTATAATTAGAAGGAACCTGACTTCCCAAGTCTTAATGAATTCTTTTCCTAATTGATTTGTTAATTAGGCCTGCATAATCAACCCAATCTAAAATTAACTTGAACTTCACAAATTAAAATCTGTTAGTACCTGCATTTATGTGGTCCTCTATTTGATTTGATAATGACAGTGATATTAATGTATATTTAAAAAACAAGTAAATTTTGTAAAGTCCTTTAAATAGTTTATGTAAATGGACTTAGTTAGGGATCAAATTTGTTAGATTGATCAAATCGTAGAGTATAGATATATAATCCTTGTAATAGCTGAAATTATCTAAGGCAAATTGGTTTTCCGTCGAGCTGAAGTCAAAATCACTCTAAGATCGTAGAGTAAACAGAAGCTTCGCAAAGATTGTAAAGTGAAATGTCAGATTGTAGAGCTAGATCGTAGAGTTACTACAAATTGTAAGGTAAATATCGTTGAATGGAGTTACTCCACTATCTATAGGACTAACTCAACGATTCTAGGTTAATTTGACCAAAATCGTAGAGTACAGAATTTTGACATGTCAGTGGCAGATTTATGATAATGGTCATAAGCCTTAACACACATTCCATTATAATGATCTTTAAATGTGTTGGCGATAAGGATTAAAGAGACATCACAACCTTTTCAACAGTTATATGAGCAAGGACAAGGGATACACGTTTGCTACTGCACCAAACGAAAGCAACAACAAGTGATTTAACCGACAACTATTCAAAGTCAAATGAATTACAAATTGACAAGTGTCCCAGACAATTTAGAGTAACGATAATAATCGAACGGGTAAATCCCAATGAGACACTATAAAAGGATTGTTGCCACAACACTGAAACCAACGATTCTGAAGAAATTGTTGGGAATCTGCATGCGATCAGCTAGCCCATTATCACAGGGGGAGAACGTTATAATATCTACACGTGATTACCTTTATTCATTATATGTGATTTGATTGATGACAAAATGATAAGAAAAATATTCATACTGTTAAAGTCTTGTAAAGTCCTTAATGAAATATATGTACAAAGACTTAGAAGATCAAATATGTTAGGTTGATCTAAGCTGAATAAATATCTATCTGATCAAAGAATGCTTGCAATATTAGGCTTTGTAAAGTCCTTAAAATAAATATGATGTACAAGGACTTAGAATAGAATAGAAGAAGATCAAACTTGTTAGGTTGATCTTATATACTGTAATATGTACAAACAAGGGTCAAACTGATCGTAGACCATTGCACTGACTAAGTTAAAGATCGCAGAGCCAAGTATGCAATCACAGGGTTTGCTAGAAAAATGAAGTGTAAAACTCGGCAGGAAATAAAGTTGTCTCGGCAGGACGTAGAGTTGCCTCGGCAGGACGTAGAGTCGCCGAGGCAATGCCTCGGTAGGATGTAGAGTTGCCTCGGCATTGCAGTGCTAAATCCCAAGATCGTAGAGTCTACCGGGCAAGCACAGAAACAGGCTCGGTAGATCATAGAGCTCACTCGACAGCATTTACTAAGCATCGTAGAGCTGCGCATGTCAACGCAAAGCTTGCAAAGCAATCGTAGAGAGTGACTCGGCACAACAAGAAGCTCACTCAGAATCGTAGGGTATGCAATGCAAAGAGGAAATCAGTGTGCTAATGTGGGTTCGTAGAGTCAGTCTAAAGTCAGTCAGTCTACGACTCCCATGATCAGTCTGCAATCAAGCAAAAACGTAGAGCAGTCACTGCTAAAGCACTCAAAGTTAAAATGGCAATCTTCAAGACTACCAAGCAAGCTGAGCATAAGCTATTAGATATAGCAAGATCTTTGAGCACAACCAAAGCATCAAGCCATAACAGAGATCAAAGGACAAGGTCAAGTAATCACTCTACGATCCATCAAGACTCTAGACCTGCATTAAAGACAAATGTCGTAAAGCAGGAAAGTTCAGCAAGATCAAGTGATCGTAGAGCTGAGTCTAAGACAATAGAAGCACTCAAGCAGTCTCAGCGAAACAAAGTGAAAAGGATCATAAAGCAGCACTCTATGACAAAAGGAAGAATGTCTGAAGATTAAGTAGAGCAATCCTCTACATCAAAGGTGCCACAACAAATAAGAAAATCATAGAGCAGTCCTCTATGACTCAGCAACAGAACCAACACCTAAAGAACATAGAGCAGTCCTCTAAGATAAACACATTTTAGCAATGGCTCAACAAAGATCATAAATGCTATGCTCTAGAACGAAAAGTTAAATAGAGATCACAGAGCATAAGGAAGCACAGACTGCAGTAGAGTGAGAAGCACACCAAAGCGCAATGCAAGTACAGTCAACCACTCTACGAACTGTAAGAGAGCACAAGGCCACAACTGAAGGTAACAGTAAACTCTACGATCAAAGGCAACAATCTTCAGTTAGAAGCAAGCAGTTCACTCTACGATCAAAGATACAGGCTACACCTAAGATGATCGTAGAGCAAGTAAGAAAGTGTCAGCTGGATTAAAATATTAGAGCACTCAGGGTTGCTTTCCAAGATGAGCAACTGAATAAATAAAGGAGTATAATAAGTAACCACTGTGAGTGGAGCTCAAACAGTCATACTTGCAGCAGTCAACAAACAGCGCATGTGACTCCACTACCTTGGTAACAACTAATGGATGCTGACTCAGCCATCACTAGCAGACTAAGGGAAGTAAAATACTTAGTGATACAATAAACAAGTCTGCAGAAAGTTAGTCTCCAACGAAAAGAAGTGCAATGGGAAGATATCAACGGCAAGCTTCCAACGAGAAGAAAATCGAGAATAACAAAAGAGAAAACACCACTCGAATGTGAGGGTGTGTTGGTATGCAGTAAGCAAGAGAGCAAGAACATAAACTGTACAATCAGCTAGAAGCTTCATTGTAACAAAGAGGTATGCCAAAGGGCTGACATATGAACTAAGAGTCGAATGACCAAGAAGCCAAGATCTAGAGTAACCAAATCCAGAATGGACAACTCTATGATCAAGCAAGAAACACTATGTGCTGAATAGATAAAGAAGTGACTTGGACAAGTCAACCAGTGTTCAATGGAAGTGATCATCTGCATCTACTATGTACCAGAAGAAGGAAGGGCTTAAACGACCATCATCAGCAATATCCAGAAAAAGATCACTAACAGCTGCCAAGTACCTAAAGATGAAGGAGATCAAAGTTCATCTTGGCAGCACAACCCAACAAACAATCAACACACCAAAGAGGGCGGGGCGTCCTTGTCTTAAGTGACTAAACAAAGTCAAGTCTGCTAGACTTGCTGAGTACCGGAGGGTACAAGAGATTCTAAGTCTATTGAGCTTAGTCTACTGGTTCCAAGGCTGCTGGCCTTGAAGAGTTCTTTGTGAACTGGGTTTCCAAGTCTGCTGGACTTGAAGAGGGTCATAGGATCCTTGTTCGAGGGACTAAAAAAACTCAAGCCTGCGGGACTCAAGCTTGCGGGACTGAAGCGGGGTCAGAGGATCCATGTCTGCGGGGCTTGAGGAGGGTCATAGGATCCTTGCCTTTGTGGCTAAAAATAACTCTTGTCTGCTGGACTTGAGGAGGGCGTAGAGTCCTTGTCTTTGTGACTAAAACATTTAGTGGATTCCTACTTATTGAAGTAGAAGAGTGGAGTAGGAGTTATTCAGTCACCGAACCACTTAAAATCTCCTGTGTTATTTACTTTTTGTCATTTACTTTATGCTCAATAAACTGCTATATCTGTTATCAACTATACCATAGATTTGTACATTGAACTGAGATTATGCTTTTATCTATGAAGGGGTTATTAATGATTATTTCGTTGTGCATAAATTGATTCTCTATTTCATAATTGTAATACTTTCATTAATAAAAGAAAAAAGTTTTAAAGGATCTATTCAATCCCCCCTTCTAGATCCACATTGTGTCCCCGGGAACCAACAGAAATTAGGCGCTAAAAGTCTAAGTTTTCAAAAACCTCTACTCTACGATTCACAAGAAGAAATTTGCTGCTAAGTCATTCAAAAAGGATTTTAAAGCAACTTAGCGACAACTCAAAAATCAAACATTTCTTTGTGTTTATAAATCTTAGTGATCTTTTGTAAAGCCAAGTCTTAGTAACTTGCTAAATTATTATTGAATCTCTTGTTATATTGGTTCTTAGTGAACCTTGGTTATTTGTAACCTCTATCCTTAATGGATCATCCCTACTCACAGAGTAAAGGAGAAGACTATAATGTTATTCCTAAAGGCACAAAGAGATTATTCTCCTTTTGGTTCTTTGAGAACTCTCGAATTATTCATGGTTTGCCTATGAATGTTCAATTGACTTATCATACAACAATACATAGTTGTGTGTGGCTTCTTCTACCGCATCAATCGTTGATTGTACCAAGGTTACCATCTACATATAGGTGAGGGGTCAAGGTGTCATTGATGTTCCATTCAACGTAGCTTCCTTGAACGATCGATTATACCAAGGTTATCGTCTCTTTATAGACATTGGGTTAAGGTGTTGTGAGCGTTCCACCTTATTACTTGATAGATATGATCCAGGCGACGACCACCTCACGCAAGCGTGCCGTGGAGTCTATCATTTGGTATAAAAGCTAAGTTTCTAGCGAGTTATTTATCTTTAATTGTCTGTCAATTATAAATATTCAAAAAAAGGTATACAAAAAAGGTATAAAAAAAAGTATACAAAAAAAAATCCAGTTATTACTATTATTGGGGAAAATTCTTATTTGTTTTGATTGCTTGGTTTCATAAGTTTCAAGAACGACGTGATTGGCGATTGTGGAAATTTTGTTGGTTATCAAAGTCATAGCTTCTATATTTGTTCTTGATAAGTTATTTTTGAATTGAATAGTAAAATTGTGAAATTGTTTAGTGAATTCAAAAAGAACCTATAAGAGGGAATAATAGAGTGGTAAAAGGCAAGAGTGGTAAAATTAATTGAGGTTAAAAGCCAATAGAGCGAAACATGAGTGATTTCATAATTATGTGATACATTGTTTGAGCGAAACACGTAAAGGAGTGTATGAGGAAATTTTTTATCTACTAACCTTTGTTTTGCAGCAAATATGAATGGATATAATTGTGAAAGTACTTATGGGTCTCGAAGGAATACTTTTCAAGGAAGGAATGATCCAGATGCTTATTTGAGATGTGAGAAAAAGATGGAGTGAGAGTTTGAATATCAAGTCTTTTCCGAGTATAGAAAGTTCAAACTAGCGATTTAAGATTTTTCTGGTCATGCCGCTACATGGTGGGATCAGTTTGTACCAACAAAGGTACAAACACTATGCTGACCTTCACCGAATTGAGTGAGAATTTGAAGTTGGTGATTGGGTGTACCTGCGTTTGCAACCCTACAAACAATCTTTTGTTGCATTAAAAAGGAATTTAAAGCTCTCTTCTAAATATTTTGGCCCATATCAGGTGGTAGAAAGGGTGGGTAAAGTAGCTTACAAACTGTCTCTTCTACAAGGCTATTTGGTTCACCCTGTTTTCCATGTCTCTCTCTTGAAGAAGAAAATTGGTGTTAAGAAAGTCCCAAACACTGTTCTTCCTACTGTAGGCCCAGAAGGGCAGTTTCTAGTCCATCTAGTTGCTGTTTTGAGCAGGAGATTGGTGAAGAAAGGAAATCACCCGGTTCCTCAAATGTTGGTGCAATGGTCCAACACCATACCTAAAGATGCAATATGGGAGGATTCAACTTCAATACATGCTCAATTTCCTGATTTCAATCCTTGAGGACAAGGATTTTAAAAGGGGGAAGCATTATAACGGCCATTATACAGCCAAGGTCACTCTCGTAATTCCACAGTTTCCTTGCGCATTTAGTAAGATCTTACATAATTATAGGGCCTTATTTTGGGCAGGGAATCATTCTCAATTTCCTGGCACAATCAAGGAAATTCAGAGATCATTGCAGCTTTGTTTATGGAGAAAATTAGGGATTTGAAGAATAAGAAAGGAGTGGAGGTTCAAGGGAGTGGAGGCCAATAAGAGAAATGTTTTCCCTAGTTTTTCTTAATTCTTGGTTCCTACTTTCAGTACTTTAGATAACTTAGTTAATTTCTAGTGCAGTCTCAATTCTAGTTTCAATTATTAGTTAGGTCTTTGGGATCATTTACTGTAATGCTTGAAATGAAAATTCCTTAAAGGAGGTGGGAATCTGAAGTTTGAAACTTGGAAGAGATTTGACAATATTCCTAGAGCTTTGTTGAATTTTGGATCCTTCATACACTAGAAGCATGCATATGAATATGCATAAATACATACTACAAATGTTTTATGCATAATGCCTTGATCATGTACCTGTTCTGGTTGCAGGTTGGCAATCCATTTCTCGATCCGAATTCTAATACTATTTCACGCCATCGAACTGTTTCTGCTCCAATGCATGTGCAACTGGGTATCATTATTTTCCTGTCTCCTTTAGATTACCGCTTTCAAACCCATATGATAACTTTCTAAAGACTGCCGGAGGTTGATGTTTTTAGCTGGGGATGACTATATACAACTTTAAAGTTTTAAATTCCATACCGCTGAGAAAGAAAAAAAAAGGAAAGATCTCAAATTTCATTTTATAACAAGGCTTAGAGCAATTCCTAGAATAAGTTACCTAAAGTTTCTGTTGTCAGAGTAGCTAGCATCCTCTGTGGATTCCGGAATTAGTTGACTTGTTATCAAGCTATTACATTTACTCACTGGTTCATTTGTTTTTTGTAGCAAGGCAGATGGATTCTTTTATAGTGATGGAGATGGGTAGGGGGCTTCATTGTTGAATAATCCTTTTGATCATTGTGATGGAGAGGAGACAATAGTGAAGTTCAAATTGTTGAAAAAAGGTGTGTGTATTGGAATTTTGAGGGTCTCCATGTATGGGTTTTAGGCAGATATAATTGTAAATCTTGAATGTTGTGCACCAACAAGTCATTAATATGAGATTTACATACTTTTTGCCGTTTTGGATTCCATTTTAATAGAATTGGACATGCGCTCTGTAGACTATGCAAGAGAAAGATCAAGATTTCTCGAGCATTCGACTAATCTCACGAGTACTGTTGGTCGATTTCGCAATCGATAACACACACGTGCAAGTATACACGGCCCACAAGTAATATATGATAAGATAAGAGTCGAACCCACAGGGAATTGTGACAAATAATAACCAAGTACCAATTGTAAATCAATTTGATCTAATTTAAACGATAAAGGTTTGATTGTTTGATGATTGGTTGATTTCACAAGTCAAGCAATAAAGAAAATGCGGTAAAATATCAAGATAGAAGGGTCTAAGATTACAATTTCCCCCAACACGTCATTTGAATCTCCTAGCTCTCTCTTTTTCAATCAATTATAGCATACGAATTGACAACCGAGAAATCAAAACTACATAAGAGCCTCTGTCGATGGTCAATCACGAACCTTCCTAAGCGGTGCATAGGTATATGTCTATCCTATACACTATCAAGAGACTAATTTCAGGAATGATTTATAGACACGTGTCACCAAATCTAATTAATCCTCCCTTCCATTACCAACTTTCACCTCGGAAGTCATTAAGACTAGATTCTCAATAGGTTGCATGCGGTAATTAGGTATATATCTATCCCAACTACTATCAAGATACCTATTATTGCAGATAATTAATGAGACACATGTCACTTAATCCAATTAATAACCCACAACAATCTATACTTTCGCATGTTATCATAACTAGGTCTCAACCTATAATCCGTTCGTCAAGTTCATATAGGTTCCCACGGTAATTACGGGCCAAGCAATTAATCTAGAAGCAAAGGTTATGACAATCAATTCACAAATGCATAACTAAAATCAATAGAGAGAGAATTCAATTCAAATTAAGTGTTGGGTTCCATTGCAATCTTAGAATAGAAGGTTAGTTCATGATAGCTACAATAAACATCATTTTCAATTGATACATTGTCAAATTCGAATTACAAAGGAGATGGAAATCTAGAAATGAAACCACTTTTGAAGCTATTCAGCTGGTGTTCCTTTGGTTGCTGATGGTTTCTAGCTCTCCACCTTGGCCTTGCAATTCTTCTTGACTGAGTTCCTTGGCTTTTGGCTTGATTCAGCTTGGTTTGCAGCCTTGAGCTCTGTTGGTTGATGTATTTTGTAGCCTCCCTCTCTCTAGATATCTGATATGTAGCTTGGAAGAGAATATATATAGTCTTCATGAAGAAACCCTAGCCAAAATCGGACAAAATGGAGCTCAGATCGCACTATGGCTTTGTCAGATCGCACTCAGCACGGCGGCGAGCGCCCGCACGCCCAGGCGTGCGCCCGCGCCCAAGCGCCTGCATGCCGCCCATGGCGCTGCCGAGGCTGCCGAGCCATGCGCGCGCGCGCCCGCGCGCCCCAGGCGTGCGCCCGCACGCTGGCGCCTGCATGCCGCTCCGCTGCGCTGCCGAGGCCGCCGAGCCAAGCGTGCGCGCCCGCGCGCCTCAGGCGTGCGCCCGCGCCCAAGCACCTGGATGCTGCCGAGCCATGCCGCCCATGCCGCCCGCGCGCGCGCGCGCCCAACGCCGAGGCTGTCGAGCGCCCAGCGCCCAACGCACGCCGTGCCCGCGGCTTGGTCGACGCCGCACGCCGTGCACGCACTCCGATGCCGTGCACACCCAACTTCCAAATGTCATCAAATTAAGTCCCGAGCATCGCCAAACATAATTTCTCACCGTGTTATTATTCGGGCATGGACATCCAAGCACGGGCATGCCCACGTGGCTTGGCCGACGCCGAACGCCGTGCACGCACAACTGCCAAATATTATCAAATTAAGCACCGGGCGCCGCCAATCACCACAATCCATCATATTACCATTCGGGCACCGACGTCCAGGCACGGACAATGAGTCAATCCAAACAACGATCCGGTCGGTCTTTATTTTAATTCCTACAAACATAATAAAAATGCATCAAAGCAACATAAAACATGTAAAAGTAACTAAAAACTAATTTATGTAAAAATAAGATAAAAATACATAAAAACTATATAAACTACCTAAAAACTTGCAAATTATCAAGGCGAAAAGTACCCAAATTGTGTGTATAAAACACGCTCATCAAATACCCCCAAACTTAAATCTTTGCTTGTCCTCAAGTAAACAGAGATTTACTAATTTAAATAAAAACCACTGGATTTAGAGTAAAGTGACTCCAAGAATTGGCCTCAAAGGAAAAAGATCAAAAATGGGCCCAAGCAGACTGAAAAGTTACAATTTAACAAGAGTTCTAAGCATACGGCTACTCAAGATCCCAGTAGTGTGTGTGTGAGTGCATGATATCTGTTTATGTCAGTTAGGGAAGAGCTAACGCATGAACTCAACTTCCGAGGGATTATACTATAAATCTACAAACTCATCGTTACCTAGAGAAAATCAAACAAGGCGACCACATAAGAAAAGGGGGGGGGGTTTCCAAGTACATTGATACAGTAATGAGTAATCACATTGGTGAGTGCGTTTTACGCTCCATCTCACCTTACTAATCGCATGACCGTGCAATGTCTAATCACATTAGGCTATTCAGAGCTACCCATGTAACGAGCGTTTGATCAATGACTCCCAAACCAGATGGCTTTAGGGCATTAGGTGTAAGACACCCCAAAGGGTCTATTAACTCGAGTAGCAAAGGCCACGTAATTAAACTTGGTCAGTTTTTTTTTTTTTTTTTTTTTTTTAAATTAATAACTTCCCCCAAACTTATATGAAAGCCTAAAATGACAAAACAGGTTACAGACATGAGTTCAGTACATTTCCAGTATAATCGCCCAAACATAAAAGTAAATGAGGTTTCTCAATACTAACTAACTAACAGACATGCTGAAAACGTGAGGAGTTAACGTAACCAAGAGTAGGGGAGTTAGCCATAATGTTAAGAAGTAACTAAGTCTGCTCGAGCCTTACTTTAGAAACACCTTAACCAGCAGAATATCATTGGCCATTCTTGAAACACACACAACTTGGACATAATAACATGACTAACTTAAACCAACACACACAATTAAACTAACACACACCCCCAAACTTAAAGTAAACATAGTCCTCGATGTTTAAAATAGACAGAATTTAAAAAGAGAACATCACCGGGGAAATCAAGCAGCGTCATCGTCGTTATTGCCAAATGCGTGACTCCCCCCACTTGCATCATCATCCGAGTCAAAGCCATATTCCGGGAACATAGGTGTCATGGGAAATTGGACTGCATTGGGGCCGGTATTGGCCCCGCTGTTGTTGATCACCTGTGCAGCCGCGTTACAAAAATCGGTCGTGTAAATGCATAAGGAATTGACTTGCTGAATGGAGTGATCAAGGCGGCGGGACATGCGCCTATGCTCACGCTCCCGCTCCTGCTCGTCCCACAGTCTCGCCTGCTCGTTCTGTTGTATTTCGGCCCTCATCGCCTGATTTTCACGACGAAGCTCCCGCATCTCAGTAATCAGTAGGTCCAAAGAAGAGTTAGATGCCTCGGTGTGCTCCGTGGTTGGTGGTGGAGTTCCGACACTCGCCTCCAGCTCGTGAGGCTAAACTAACGACAAGAACCCAGCTCTATGTGGCTCCGGTGCCGCCAGCTTCCAGAGCTTGTAGAGGCCAATAGCTAGACTGTCAATGGGTGTGAGTGGTTGTTGAAGTAACTCGTGGGCATGCACCTTAACTTTGGCCCTCTTGCACAACCCGCAGATTAGGGATGGGTGTGGCAACCCGCCTGAAGACTTCCCATTAACAAACTGAAGAATTGAGTTCCGAATTAACCGACCCACACTAATGCTCCGCCCAGTTACCAAACAAAACAGGATAAGAGCCCGCATTGGAATTACTTGAGTTGCGTGTGTGGTCGGCCATAGCTTTGCATTGATGAAGTATAACCATGCTTTCCCATATTTGCTTAAGTCGCCTTGGCGAAAATGCACCGGCTCTCCCCTTGTCGTAGCCCAACGAGCACCGGGTTTGCATAATGTTGTAATCACTGCATCCCAGTCGGGCTTGTCGGCCCCATATTTAGTAAGGTCATCCTCACCATGGCTTTTAGGTAGGTTATAGTATTCTCCAATGCTCCTTTTTCCAAATGAAACTTTCTTGCCCCTAACCGTTACCACATAATTTTCAGCTTCTAATGCATTAGCGTAGAATTCCCTGACAAGAGGAATACACGCAGGCTCGGGCTGAGCGGCAAAAGTTTTCCATCCTCTTTCCCTAATTATTTCTGCCAACCCCCAATTATTTGTTGTGTCAGGAAGAATACCCCGTTCCGGAATCAAAGATTTTGTGACCATGGTGGTGTGGTAACGTTCGGAGGCTTCCGCACTGACAAACCTTTTCTTATCATATGCCCTGGATGAGGAAGGTTCACCCCTATGTCGTTTGGTGGCCATCAGGATCAGAGTTGCAAGCAAAACACTCAAATTAGCCAAGAATTCCCTCACAGACAATTTGTCGAACAGTTGGCGTGCACTCCAAAAAATCACAAGTGTAAGTGCAATGGGGACTAGGCCAAACCCTCCACAAAGCCTTGCAATGGGAGCTAGATATGTACCTGCTAATCAAAATCACCAAAACACAGCACCCAAGCAAGCAAGAAAATTTGGAAATTTATAGCCCTTGTTACCTTAATTTGGAGAACTTGTGAAAACCCAAAGAAATTCTTCAAAAACCTTCAAATTGTTGTTCAAATCCAAGATGGAAGGTGAAATTGATGATGGGATACCGCAATTGGGTGCCAAAATGATGCAATGGGTCACAAAATTAAGTTTGGGTAAGTTGTAAGCAAGTTGGCTATGAACTGGGAGGAAAGAGATATAAAAATGGAATGACAAAAAAAATGAGCCAAGTGGTGATTTAAGGAACCTAGCCAGCTGCCCAGGTGCGGCCGCACGGCCTGCTGTGCGCCCGCGCGCGCCTGGTGCCGCCCAGCGCGCCCGCATGCGCCCGCCTGCTGCGCCTCGCCTGCTGTCGAGCGTTGCGCCTGGTGCGCCCGCACGCTGGCGCCTGCCTGGTGCTGCTGGCGTGCCATCGGCGTTTCGCTGACACGCATCGCTCAATTGCCAAATTTGGATACAAATACCTACATGTAGCAACAAAATTAACAACATTAGAAATAATTAACACTAAAAATCATCCTTTTGATTTTTTTTTATTTTTTTTTTATATTATTTTTAATAATTTGACTTAAGTATTAAAATGAAACATTGGGTTGCCTCCCAATTAGCGCTTGAGTTAAAGTCCTCAGCCTGACTATACCCCCTTCATTTCGGATCAACGAGATTAATTGAGGTCTTTTGGCGCTCGATGTCGCCACCCCAATAGTGCTTAATTCTTTGCCCGTTCACCTTGAACAATTGGTTTGTCTTCTCATCCCGCAGTTCAATTGCACCATGCGGGAATACATGATTGATATAGAATGACCCTGACCATCGTGATTTGAGCTTACCGGGAAATAGCTTCAACCGAGAATTATAGAGGAGGACGGGTTGTCCAACCTCGAACGTGCGATTGATAATCTTCTTGTCGTGCCACCTCTTGACTTTTTCCTTGTACAGCCTTGCATTCTCATACGACTGAAGACGGAACTCGTCCATCTCATTGAGTTGCAAGAGGCGTTTCTCTCCCGCGGCATTCAAATCAAAGTTTAGCTTCCGGATGGCCCAATAAGCACTGTGTTCAAGTTCCACCGGTAGATGGCATGCTTTCCCATACACAAGCTGATAAGGTGACATCCCGGTAGGAGTTTTGTATGCCGTCCTATACGCCCATAAGGCGTCATCAAGCTTCAATGACCAGTCCTTTCTATCCGGGTTGACAACCTTCTCTAAAATCCTTTTCACCTCTCTATTGGATACCTCCACCTGCCCACTTGTTTGAGGATGATAGGCCGTGGCAATTTTGTGAGTTACCCCATATTTAGCAAGAAGGGCATTAAAGTTCTTGTTACAAAAGTGCGACCCTTCATCGCTAATTATTGCACGCGGAGTTCCGAATCTTGTGAATATATTTTTTCGAAGGAACTTTAGCACAACTTTGGCATCATTGGTGGGTGTCGCAGCTGCTTCAACCCATTTTGACACGTAATCTACAGCCACAATGATATACAAATTGTTGAACGAAGAGGGAAACGGGCCCATAAAATCGATACCCCAGATGTCAAATATCTCAACCTCTAAGATTGTGGTTAGTGGCATCTCATGACGCCTGGAAATGTTCCCTACTCTTTGACATCGATCGCATTTCAGCACAAACACATGGGCGTCCTTGAACAGCGTTGGCCAATAAAAACCAGATTGAAGCACCTTCGCCGCTGTTCTTTCTCCGCCATAGTGTCCACCAAAAGCTGAGGCATGACAATGCTGCAAGATACTTTCCATCTCAGATTGAGGTACGCACTTCCGGATCAGTTGGTCAGCACATTGCTTAAACAGAAAAGGTTCGTCCCTGAAATAATGCTTCACATCGTGCAAGAATTTCTTTTTTTGTTGATAGCTCAGCTCGGGTGGTAGGACATGGCTCACCACATAGTTGACATAGTCAGCATACCATGACACCTCATGTGTGATGGCGAAAAGCTGTTCATCCGAGAAAAATTCATTAATCATGACATCATCTCCCGCCTCATGGTCTGCGTTTTCCAGCCTAGACAAATGATCCGCCACTTGATTCTCGGTTCCCTTCTTATCTCTAATCTCAAGATCGAACTCTTGAAGCAATAAAACCCATCGAATCAAGCGTGGCTTTGCGTCCTTCTTTGCTATTAAGTACTTAATGGCAGAATGGTCCGTGTACACAATGACCTTGGTGCCAATGAGATAGGCACAAAATTTGTCAAAGGCATACACGATAGCAAGCAATTCCTTCTCCGTTGTTGTGTAATTAAGTTGAGCTCCAGTTAGTGTCTTGCTAGCATAATATATCACATGAAAGACCTTGTCCTTGCGATGGCCCAATACAGCACTAATTGCAAAATCGCTAGCGTCGCACATCAATTCGAACGGAAGATTCCAATCCGGGGCCACGATAATAGGTGCACTTACAAGCTTCTTCCTTAGTAACTCAAAAGCCTCTAAACATGCATGATCGAAGACAAAAAGAATGTCTTTCTCAAGGAGACTACACAGTGGTTTTGCAATTTTTGAGAAATCCTTGATGAACCGCCTATAAAATCCAGCATGTCCAAGGAAACTACGGATTCCCTTGACGTTGGTTAGTGGGGGAAGCTTCTCAATGGTCTCGATCTTGGCCTTATCAACCTCCAGCCCCTTTGAAGATACTCTATGCCCCAAAATAATCCCTTCTTGCACCATGAAGTGGCATTTCTCCCAATTAAGCACCAAATTTGTCTCAACACATCGTTTCAGCACTTTCACAAGGTTTTCTAGGCATAAGTCGAATGAATCTCCAAAAACCGAAAAATCGTCCATGAAAACCTCCAATCCTTGCTCAACCATATCAGAGAATATAGCCATCGTACATCTTTGGAAGGTGGCGGGTGCGTTGCATAACCCAAATGACATTCTTCTGAAAGCAAATGTCCCATATGGGCAAGTGAACGTCGTTTTCTCTTGATCTTCGGGGGCAATGGCAATTTGGTTGTAGCCCGAGTATCCATCCAAGAGACAATAGAATTCATGTCCTGCCAACCTGTCCAGCATTTGATCAATGAATGGGAGCGGAAAATGATCCTTGCACGTAGTCTTGTTCAACCTTCTGTAGTCCATGCAAACTCTCCATCCGGTGACAGTTCTAGTTGGGATCAACTCGTTGTTTTCATTAGACACCACTGTCATGCCCCCCTTCTTTGGAACACATTGCACTGGACTGACCCATGGACTGTCTGAAATGGGATAGATGATGTCGGCATCGAGCAATTTGATAATTTCCTTCTTGACCACCTCCTTCATGACGGGGTTCAACCTACGCTGATGCTCAACCACAGGTTTGGCCTCATCTTCCAATATGATCTTGTGCATACAAAAAGCGGGGCTAATTCCCTTGATGTCGGCAATGGACCAACCTAGGGCTGTTTTGTACTCCCGTAGCACTCTTAGCAATTTGTTTTCCTGCACATCATCAAGTGAAGCAGACACAATAACAGGCAAAAACTAGCATTACCCAAATAAGTATACCTCAAATGGATTGGCAAAGGTTTGAGCTCCAAAGTAGGTGGCTCCTCCCATGAGGATTTTGCAATGGTACTAGAGCTGCTTGGTCTATCTAACGGTTCAAATAGTTGCTTAAACTTGATAAAACGTGGGGGAACATTCAGCACATTTACCATCTCGTTAGGAAACAGAGGTTCACTCTCAAGTGATTCTCTTAGCAATTCTTCAAAAGGGTCAACTTCATATGTTGCTGTGAACACCTCTTCCACCGCCTCGTCAATCAAGTCTATCCTGAAACATTCATCCTGCACATTAGGAAATTTCATTGCTTTAAAAACGTTAAAAGTTACCTCTTGGTCTTGGACACCGCATGGTTAGCTCTCCTTTTTGCACATCAATCAAAGTTCTGCCTGTGGCTAAGAATGGGCGCCCAAGGATGATAGGTATCTCCCTGTCTTCTTCGAAATCAAGGACAATGAAATCCGCTGGAAAAATAAACTTGTCCACCTTGACAAGCACATCTTCTACTATGCCTCTTGGGTATGTGAGAGACCTATCCGCAAGTTGCAATGTAACATTTGTAGGTTTTGCCTCACTTAATCCCAGCTGTTGATAAATTGAGAGTGGCATTAGATTGATACTTGCCC
Organism: Aralia elata; assembly: GCA_034770075.1. Classification (NCBI taxonomy): domain Eukaryota; kingdom Viridiplantae; phylum Streptophyta; class Magnoliopsida; order Apiales; family Araliaceae; genus Aralia; species Aralia elata. Next base: position 73,196,780 of record CM068388.1, on the reverse strand, counting down.
CCAAATCACATAGGGCCTTGCCAAAGAATTGGTTACCAATTGTGCAAGGAATCGTGAAACTCCCCGGATCTTTCAACTTTGGTGGTAACTTCCTTTGTAAAACAGCACTACATTCTTCGGTTAGTGCCACCGTCTCAAACTCCTCAAGCCTTCTCTTTCTTGACAAGATTTCTTTCATGAACTTCACATAACTAGGCATTTGTTCCAATGCCTCAGCGAATGGGATGTTTATGTGCAATTTCTTGAACACCTCCAAGAACTTAGAGAATTGCTTATCCAACTTTAATTTCTGCTGACGTTGTGGAAACGGGCATGGGTGGATACATAGGGCCTTAGCTTGCTCCCCGCTGGTTTTTTTGGGCACTGGCTCCTTTTCCTTTTCCTTCTTCTTTTCTCTTTTCTTCCTCTTTCTCCCCATTCCCATCCTCAACCACCGCTTCAGCTGGAACCTCATTCACAACTTCCGGTAGCTCCTTCCCACTTCTCAAAGTCACAGCCTTGCAATGCTCCTTACCATCTCTTTTCGGATTAACTTCAGTGTCACTAGGTAAGGCACCAGGGGGACGGATATTCATTGCGCTTGCAATCTGCCCAAGCTGAAGCTCTATATTCCGTATCGAAGCGCTATGTTGTGCAACCAATTGAGCCAATAACTCGTCCCCACTAGGCTTTTTCTCCTGTTGTGGCAAAGGTGGGTTTGAGGCTTGTTGGTGTGATTGGGGTTGATGGTGTGATTGAGTTTGATTATGGAATCCTGGGGGATATTGATGCCTAGGAGCTGAATATTGGGTTTGGGTATTATTGTTGTTGCTCCATGAGAAATTTGGGTGATTTTTCCATCCAGGATTGTAGTGATTGGAGTGGGGGTTGTTTTGCTGTCTATTGTAATTACCAACAAACTGTACGGATTCTGCATTGATGGGACATTGCTCGGTAGGGTGATTTCCAACACACAACTCGCAGGTCTCAGAAATACTTTGCACAGATTGAACTCCTAAATTTTTCACTTCTTTTGTGAGCGCGGCTAGCTGTGCTGTAATTCAAGTGAGATGGTCCACCTCAAATTTTCCTGCTGCCTTTTGTGGCATTTTCCTCTCCGAAAGCCATTGATAAATATTTGCAGCCATGGTTTCCAATAGTTTGTAGGCTTCCACAAAATTCTTTCCCATTAAACTACCACCTGCAGCTGCGTCAACACTAGATCGAGTGGCGTTGGTCAGCCCATTATAAAAAATCTCAACTTGCAACCATTGAGGCAAACCATGGTGTGGACATCTCCTAATTAGATCCTTGAACCTTTCCCAAGCCTCATACAAGGACTCGGAATCATATTGAACAAACGATGTGATGTCATTCCTCAATCTTGCAGTTTTCGTGGGTGGGAAGAACTTTGCCAAAAATTTCTGGGCTAAGTCGTCCCACTTAGTAATCGAACCTGAGGGAAGCGAATGCAACCAACTCTTTGCCTTATCACGGAGTGTGAAGGGAAAAAGTCGGAGTCTAATTGCATCATCAGTCACTTGAGTGTACTTGAATGTGTCACAAATTTCCAGAAAACTCACCAAATGAGCATTTGGGTCGTCATTGGGCAACCCACCCAAACTGCAAAACAGTTTTGAACCATTTGGATGGTTCCAGGCTTAATTTCGAAGTGATTGGCCTCAATGGCTGGCCTGGAAATGCTTGAGTGCAAATCTGTGACAAGAGGCATGGCGTACTCCCTCAAGGTTTTAGGCTCCTCCTCAGCCATGGTATCTTGATTGGGTATACCCCGAACTCGTTCTCTACGTAGTCGTCGAATATTTTTCTCGATCTCGGGATCGTAAGGAATTAACTCAAGATCACGTGAGCGTGGCATACAACTCAAGAATACCTACAAAACAAAATGAAAATTATATACAAGTCTAAAAAGAGACCAAGTTGATTGGAATTGATATTGGTATAATTATTAGAAAACAATTCCCCGGCAACGGCGCCAAAAACTTGTTGGTCGATTTCGCAATCGATAACACACACGTGCAAGTATACACGGCCCACAAGTAATATATGATAAGATAAGAGTCGAACCCACAGGGAATTGTGACAAATAATAACCAAGTACCAATTGTAAATCAATTTGATCTAATTTAAACGATAAAGGTTTGATTGTTTGATGATTGGTTGATTTCACAAGTCAAGCAATAAAGAAAATGCGGTAAAATATCAAGATAGAAGGGTCTAAGATTACAATTTCCCCCAACACGTCATTTGAATCTCCTAGCTCTCTCTTTTTTAATCAATTATAGCATACGAATTGACAACCGAGAAATCAAAACTACATAAGAGCCTCTGTCGATGGTCAATCACGAACCTTCCTAAGCGGTGCATAGGTATATGTCTATCCTATACACTATCAAGACACTAATTTCAGGAATGATTTATAGACACGTGTCACCAAATCTAATTAATCCTCCCTTCCATTACCAACTTTCACCTCGGAAGTCATTAAGACTAGATTCTCAATAGGTTGCATGCGGTAATTAGGTATATATCTATCCCAACTACTATCAAGATACCTATTATTGCAGATAATTAATGAGACACATGTCACTTAATCCAATTAATAACCCACACCAATCTATACTTTCGCATGTTATCATAACTAGGTCTCAACCTATAATCCGTTCGTCAAGTTCATATAGGTTCCCACGGTAATTACGGGCCAAGCAATTAATCTAGAAGCAAAGGTTATGACAATCAATTCACAAATGCATAACTAAAAATCAATAGAGAGAGAATTCAATTCAAATTAAGTGTTGGGTTCCATTGCAATCTTAGAATAGAAGGTTAGTTTCATGATAGCTACAATAAACATCATTTTTCAATTGATACATTGTCAAATTCGAATTACAAAGGAGATGGAAATCTAGAAATGAAACCACTTTTGAAGCTATTCAGCTGGTGTTCCTTTGGTTGCTGATGGTTTCTAGCTCTCCACCTTGGCCTTGCAATTCTTCTTGACTGAGTTCCTTGGCTTTTGGCTTGATTCAGCTTGGTTTGCAGCCTTGAGCTCTGTTGGTTGATGTATTTTGTAGCCTCCCTCTCTCTAGATATCTGATATGTAGCTTGGAAGAGAATATATATAGTCTTCATGAAGAAACCCTAGCCAAAATCGGACAAAATGGAGCTCAGATCGCACTATGGCTGTGTCAGATCGCACTCAGCACGGCGGCGTGCGCCCGCACGCCCAGGCGTGCGCCCGCGCCCAAGCGCCTGCATGCCGCCCATGGCGCTGCCGAGGCTGCCGAGTCTGCCGAGGCCGCCGAGTCTGCCGAGCATGCTGCTCCGCTGCGCTGCCGAGGCCGCCGAGCCAAGCGCGCGCGCCCGCGCGCCCCAGGCGTGCGCCCGCACGCTGGCGCCTGCATGCCGCTCCGCTGCGCTGCCGAGCCAAGCGCGCGCGCCCCAGGCGTGCGCCCGCGCCCAAGCACCTGGATGCTGCCGAGCCATGCCGCCCCCGCGCGCGCGCGCGCGCGCCCAACGCCGAGGCTGCCAAGGCTGCCGAGCGCCCAACGCACGCCGTGCCCGCGGCTTGGTCGACGCCGCACGCCGTGCACGCACTCCGACGCCGTGCACGCCCAACTTTCAAATGTCATCAAATTAAGTCCCGAGCATCGCCAAACATAATTTTTCACCGTGTTATTATTCGGGCACGGACATCCAAGCACGGGCATGCCCACGTGGCTTGGCCGACGCCGAACGCCGTGCACGCAATCCAACGCCGTGCACGCCCAACTGCCAAATATTGTCAAATTAAGTACCGGGCGCCGCCAATCACCACAATCCATCATATTACCATTCGGGCACCGACGTCCAGGCACGGACAATGAGTCAATCCAAACAACGATCCGGTCGGTCTTTATTTTAATTCCTACAAACATAATAAAAATGCATCAAAGCAACATAAAACATGTAAAAGTAACTAAAAACTAATTTATGTAAAAATAAGATAAAAATACATAAAAACTATATAAACTACCTAAAGACTTGCAAATTATCAAGGCGAAAAGTACCCAAATTGTGTGTATAAAACACGCTCATCAAGTACATGTGCTTCTCACAAGAGTCATGTATCAAGCATATTCCATTATAAGCGTGTGTGGGTTTCACTTAGAGTTGACAAGTATTGATCGTGTGATCTCTTTCTTATTACGGAAATGTGAGTCAATCTCTTGTGATAGAAAAAGTCGGCACGTGATGTGTTTACAACATAAAATATATAAGAGAGTATAAAACACCGACAAAAATTTCATTACTGATTTGCTAGTTTGTTGTGATATTATGGTATTGATCTAACTTTTTAGTGTTTACCACACTCACATCAAACGCCACACTCTAAAGTTGTGGCGTTTTACAACATATTTGAGTCTCTAAGATGGTAATCATTTATGAATTTAATTACAAGAATGATAAGAAGATGAGATGAATAATTATGACTACTCCATCCATCCTGAAAAGATGAGTAAAATAAAATTTGCACACATATTAAGAAAAAAAAGTAAAAAGAAATGAAATAGAGTAAAAAAAATTTAAATTTATCTTTAGGAAAGTGATGAGTACTTTTATTTTTTTATACTAATGGACCCCACTAAGAGCATATTTACCTTTTACTTTATATATTTTATCTCATCCTTTTAGGGATAAAAAAATTTGCACCTTTAATCATCATTTTGGGGACGGAAGAAGTATTTATTAGTTTAAATGATACTCCATCCATTCTACAATTTATTTCTTATTTTATACTACTATTGGAAGTGAGAGAGTATGAAACAAAAGGAAACTAGGCACGAACAAATTATGATAATGATTCGCTCTTTTGAGTGATAACCAGAGTATATTTTGGGCCTTGAGGAAGTGTAGAAGGGGCGACCGCACAGGGCCCCCAAATTCGGAGGGCCCCAAATTTTTACCCACTTTGTACCGGCCTAAGTCCAAAATTGAAAACTTTTAAATATTAGGCCCTTGATTACTTGGTAGTCTTTTTATAAGAAAAACTTCCTTCAGACTTTTACCCATTAACCAATGCGGGACTTGAAGAATTTGGCTTCACTTGGTAATCTTTTTATAAGGAAAACTTTTTCTTCAGACTATTACCAATTAACCAATGTGACTTTTACCAATTAACCAATGTGGGACTTGAAGACTTTGACTTCACTTGGTAGTCTTTTTATAAGAAAAACTTCCTTTAAACTTTTACCAATTAACCAATGTGAGACTTGAAGACCTTGTTCACTTAGTAGTCTTTTTATAAGAAAAACTTCCTTAAACTTTTACCAATTAACCAATGTGGAACTTGAAAAACTTGGCTTCACTTATTAGTCTTTTTATAAGAAAAACTTCCTTAAGACTTTTACCAATTAACCAATGTGGGACTTGAAGACCTTGTTTCACTTGATAGTCTTTTTATAAGGAAAACTTTATTAAACTTTTATTATCTAATCAATGTGGGACTTAAACCAAGTTCTTTTACACATGAATGACCACCACTACATGTAAAGGAGCCAATGTAGATTTCAAATTTCCAATAAGTCCCACATTGTCTAATATGTCTTCTCTTATTTTACATTTGTTTTATAAATAAAAGAGACCATACAATAAGTCTAATATGTCTTCTTTAGTCTTACCTTTGTTATATAAGTAGAGGAGACTTTAACTTAATTTCATAAGGCTTGACATGAAAGTCCTAAGAAAGAGATTGGAACGGTACGGTTCGGTATATACCGGACTGGTACTAAAAAACGGTTTATACTTGCATATATCGAAGTTGAACCAATACCGAACCGATTTTATTTGTACCGTGGGCCCCTATTTCTTTCTCGCACAGGGCCTCCAAATTCTTAGGACCGGCCTTGTGTACGCAAACACTATTTACTCATGTACTTTCTGTCATAAAAAATTAGAGATAATTTTTAACTTATTTAAGATAGTCAGTAATAATATTCACTTATTTTTAAATTATATTCAAAAATTAAAATGATAATTTTTAAATATAATTTAATATTCTCAAATATAATCCTAGTATTAACTAAGAATTCGGTTGTAGTGGAGTGATATTGATAGTGAAAAAGTAATGACAAATTAAGAATATCATGTCACTTTATAGTCTTAAAATAGAAATGTAAATCTAAGGATTAAAAAGAAAGAGAATTGTTATTTCTACAAGTACCCACTCACATAAGTGTGAGACCTATTCATAATTCATGTGAGAAGGAGTTTGTGGAATTATAACTTTTACTTGTGGAACTATTACTTTTAACAAAAAAAATATATCTTTAATTTTAAAATAAATGGAGTATTAAATAATAAAAATATGATATAAAAAGGGAGAGTATTAAAAAAATGATATAAATGATTAGTGAATATTATCCTCAATATTTTTTCTGTTTCAAAATTAGAGATGTATTTTTTTTAATCCGTTCTAAAATTAGAAATACATTTTTGTTTTAAAACTTTAAAGTGACATGATGTTTTAAATTTGTCATTTTTTTTCCACTATCATATTAGATATGTATTTTTTTTAGTCCGTTCTAAAATTAAAGATACATTTTTATTTTAAAACTATAAAGTGAGATGATGTTTTAAATTTGTCATTTCTTTTTCACTATCATATTTAATATCACACTATCACAAACACTATCACAAACACTATTACAACCGAATTTTTAGTTAATATTAAGGTTATATTTGAGAATATAAAATTATTTTTAAAAATTATTATTTTACGAATATATTTCAAATTTTGGAAGTTACGTCATAATTTAAATGTTTAATGCAAGTTGTACAGCAATTCAACCAATAAATAATAATAGGAAAAAAGGAGTGTCACTAACCGCTGCGATTGAAGATCTCCACAGCTCATTCAGGTACTGTTCTAACCGCTGCAAATCTAATCCTAGACTTAAAGTTTAATAAAATTCATTTATAGGTAGGTATATATCATTTCTGCACTGCAGATAGCTTCAACGAAATCGATCCAATTTATCTCCATTGTTGTTGTTGTAGTCTTAATTATCACTCTTATTATCTCCATTGTTCTACTGCTTTTTGAATGTACTACTGTTATTGTTTGGCTATTGTAGTTTTCAGTATTTAATATATTCCCAATTGGATTTTACAGTCTTTGCTTCTGGAATTAGTCAACTACTCAACCATCTGTAGGTTCCCTTGAAAGCATTCATTTTTTCCAAAGGCAACTTGACATGATGACTTCTATGAAAGATTGAAAGCCAATTATATAGCATAAACAACTATTAATTTGCTTCTTCTTCTAGATGAGCATGGTCAAGATCCATTATCTGATTGTTTTTTTTTTTTTTTTTGATTCTTATAGAGTGGTAAATTATATTAGGAACCCACATCCCAAGTTGAAGTGCAAGTTGGTGAGTCAATTAAATATGTTCATAACTCCCTCAGTCATTGGAAAGGGTAGTTTGTAATATCGACATATATCTATAAAGTCAAATCGTACCTAATCTAAATGGTGACAGATGTTTTGTTTATTTATTAAATGCTTGGATAATTTGCATATTTTTAGAGAAAATTCTGTATGCAAGGGTCGCATTGACTTTTGCGCATAGGTGGTTTTGAATCTACCCTCTTCATCAAACTTGTAACCTTTGTGATACAGCCCTTTTTCCATCCTTTCAAAAGCAATCTAGCGATTGCATCAGCCAAGAAAAGAAGGAATGGCAGAAGCAATTCTCTATGGCACGGCTGCAAGATTCCTGGGGGACTTGGCATCTATACCCTTTGAAGAGATTGCATCAGCTTGGAATGTGAAGAAAGATCTAAGAAAACTTTCAGCCACATTGTCAACAATCAAGTCTGTACTTCTGGATGCAGAGCAGCAGCAAAGGAAGAACAATGAAGTCAAGGATTGGCTTGGAAAGCTAAAACATGCATTTTATGAGCTTGATAACATCATTGATGATTTTGCAACTGAAGTCTTGAGACGGGAGCTGAGAAATGATAAAAGCAAAATAGTTGAAGAGGTACATGACTTCTTCTTACCTTCAAAAAATAAGATTGTTTCTAGTTTCAAGAAGAGTCACAGAATTAAAGCAATTAGAGAGGAGTTAGCTGAGATTGCATCAAATAGGACCAAGTTCCACTTTAAGGAGGGAGTTGAAGAGAGAACCTATGAGCATAGTGGGAGGGAGCAGACTCACTCCTACGTTAATGCATCGAATATAATAGGGAGAGACAAGGATAAGAAGGAAATCTTAGAATTGATAATAGATAGCGGGGCTTCAGATAATGTTTCCATCATTCCAATTGTTGGATTTGGGGGCCTTGGTAAGACAACTCTTGCTCAATTGGTGTACAATGATGAGATGGTTCAAAAGTCTTTTGAGTTAAAAATGTGGGTATGTGTTTCAGAAGTCTTTGATTTGAAGTTGCTTGTTGAGAAGATACTGAAGTCTGCTGATAATGAATGCAAGGACTTAGAGATTGATCAATTGCAAAGTCGTCTTCGTAAGTGTTTAGATGGGAAAAAATACATACTTGTCTTGGATGATGTATGGAATGAAAATGGTGAGAAGTGGGTAAAGTTGGAGGACCTACTGATGGGTGGTTTACAAGGAAGTAAAATTATTGTGACTACACGGAGTGAAAGGGTTGCATTAATAATGGGCACTGGCTCACCTTACAACCTAAAAGGTTTGTCAAAAGATGATTCATGGTCTCTGTTTAAGCAGTTGGCCTTCAAGCGAGGACAATTAGAGAAAAATCAAAATTTGGAAAAAATTGGAATTGAAATTCTAAAAAGGTGTGGAGGAGTTCCTCTTGCAATAAGGACAGTAGGGAGCCTTTTGTCTCTAAAAGATACAGAAGTTGAGTGGTTGATTGTGAAAGACGAACTGTGGGAAATAGCTCAAGATGAAAACTTTATTTTACCAACTTTGAAGGTTAGTTATGACCACTTGCCAGCCCATTTGCGAAAGTGCTTTGCTTATTGTTCAATGTTTCCAAAAGACCATAAAATTCAGAAGGCTACGTTGATCAAACTGTGGATAGCTCATGGCTTCATTCAGTCACCAGGCGAAGGCCGTCATTTGGAGGATATTGGTGATCAATATTTCAAAGATTTATTATTTAGGTCCTTCTTTCAAAATGTAGAGAAAGATGATTATGGAAATATTGTAAGTTTCGGAATGCATGACCTTATCCATGATCTTGCACAATCTGTTGTAGGAGCTGAGTGTTCTATTACAAATGCTAGTGCAAAAAATATATCTGATGAAACTTATCATGTGACGTTTGATGCTAACTTAAGTTCCTCATGGGAAGTTCCAACTCTCTTGTTGAAAGCAAAGAAGATCCGCACATTCTTTTTGTGTGGTGAAAGACGGCCAAAAACTAGATCAACTCTTGATACACTAATTGCTAGCCTCAGGTGCTTACGTGTGTTGGATCTACACAGTTCAAACATTGAGAATCTGTCAAGTTCAATAAGCAACCTGAATCATCTGAGATATCTAGATCTCTCTTGGAATATCCGTTTGACAACACTCCCAATAACCATTTGTAACATGCTGAATTTGCAGACTTTGAAACTCTTATATTGCTATGAATTTAGAGAATTGCCTGTTCACATAAGGAAGTTGGTTAGCCTTAGGCATCTTGAAATTGATGGATGTGACCAACTGAACCACATGCCATCTGGCTTGGGGGAATTAAGTTCCCTCCAAACTTTACAACTTTTCGTTGTGGGCAACCAGAGCTCCATCTCTAAGCATATTGGTGGAATTGGTGAATTGAACAGCCTAAACAACCTCCGAGGAAAGTTGGCTATTACATGTCTTGAGAATGTGAGCCATGATAAATCAAGATCAAAGGAATTGGGGAAAGCAAACTTGAAGGCAAAACAACACCTTCTGATATTGTCGTTAAAATGGAATCAAGATGATGAAGGCATTGTGGATAATGATGTCATTGCAGCAGTGTTAGAGGACCTTCAGCCACACCCAAATTTGAAAGAGTTGAACATTGAAGGCTATGGAGGAGTCAGTTTCCCGGCTTGGTGGATGGTTAACATGGCTGCTTGTCTCCCAAACCTGGTTCGAATCACCATCGATAAATGTAAAAAATGCCAACAGCTTCCATCATTTGGTCAACTCCCATTTCTTAAGGTTCTCGAACTCAAAAATCTTAGTTCAGTCGATTTTATCCACAACAGTACTATCGAGCCTTCTTCTTCTTCATCATCTTCTTCTCTAGCTCGTGGTTCGAGGGACAATTTGGTTGGGGTCATGAGAATACAGTCATTTTTTCTGTCTCTAGAAGAACTCTATCTCTATGAGCTGCCTCTTTTTAAGGAGTGGCGTAGAGAAGTAGTTATGGACGGCGACAATATTGATTCTGCAGCACATTTCTTATCCTTCCCTCGCCTTTCTACATTGTACATCCAACGCTGCGCTAGTCTGACATCCATTCCATTGCATCCGTGTCTCAAACAATTGCAGATAACTTATACCTGTGCAAAGCTATTACAGTCAATGACTAAGGTAATAGAAACTGATTGTCGAATACCAAGATTAGCCACTTCAGTTCCCTTTACTCCTCTATCCACATTAAAAACTTTATCTATCTGCTTTTGTGAAGATCTAATATATTTGCCAGAGGAAGGGTTGCGTAATCTAAATTTGCTGCAGGAGTTGAAAATTATGCACTGTCATAATCTAGTCTACTTGCCAGAGGATGGACTGAGAGGCTTAACTTCACTCCAGTTACTTGAAATTAGATTTTGCAATAGCCTAACATCTTTGTCTTGTGGAATGAAATACCTCACTGCTCTACAAGAGTTAAATATATCTAACTGTCATGCATTTAATTGGTTGGACGAGGATGATGGCTTCCAAGGTCTTGTGAGTCTTCAGTCTCTGGACATTTCAATGCTCTCAAAGTTGGTGAGTCTTCCATATGGGCTTCAACATGTGAAGACGATTTCAACGTCTATATATTACACATTGTCAGGACTTGGTGACTTTACCAGGGTGGATTGGTTACTTCACTTCACTAAAGAAACTCAATATTGGCGGCTGCAAGAATTTGGAGACTCTACCTGATACAATCAGTTGCCTCACAGCATTGAGGGAACTGGATATTATCAATTGTGATCTCTTATCAGAAAGATGTCAAAAGGAAGGGGGCACAGAATGGTATAAAATAGCTCATATTCCAAATGTACACATAATGTGAAAGGATGAAATGCATTGTCAGTAGCCTCTGCATCAAAGGTTTGTAGCTCTTTCCTGTTATCAAGGATTACGACTAATTTCACTGTATCTATCTAGTTTATATCGATTGATTTTAATGGTATTTTTGCAAATCGGGTTTGTTAGTTTGGTAAAATTAAGATCATTGGTTTGATTTAGATCTCATATTATTTAAGTTTTTTATCTCCATGTAGTGCTTTTACTTCGAGGTGGTTTATAATCTGGCACTTTTTTTATTTTAATTTTTATTGATGAGAAATAACTGTAGTGAAAGGTTAACTGAGACTACACAAACATGTTGTCCCCATACATATAGGATGTATATAATTCTTTGCAGCCAATTATTTAGAAATTAGATCATGTGTTCGTGAGAGCTTCTTGGCAAATTGCTTGAAGAGCATTTTAAATCAACGGGCGTTAAGCATGCTTTTCTTAGGACATAGTTCACCTACACTACTATAGCATCTCGTTTTGCAAATGAATTCAAACAGTCTCCCAAAATGTACTGAAGTACAACTTCTGGAATTAGATTCTGTTTCGTACAATCCAAAATAAATTCTGAGAAATGTTTCAGAATTCTAGAATGCTAGAACAGTAGAGAATATTTTTCTTTCTAGAGTAAGTTAGATTTTCTGTTCAGATCAGAAAGAGGAAGAAGGTAATTTTGAGAAAATACTTTTCTTGTATAGGAAAGTTAAATTTGTAGAGAAAATAGCCTTTTTCTTCTGAAAAACACAACTCCTAATCATTTTTAGAAAAAATGTAACAACCATTCTAAATGTTAAAAATGTTCAACCATTTGCAATGAGTAATGTTAGAGGTTTCAAATGAGATCTCAAAGTTTGCCGATGAAATAATATCACAAAATTTGAGATCCCATCTGGGACCTCTAGCATTACTCTTTGGCAATTGAACAATTAATGTGATGGCTCCTGTTAATTATTCGTGGATATTGGGTCGGTTCGACCCAATATGATGGTGCCCATGGAGCGGCCGACCTGATTTTTATAATCATTAGTCATTGGCTAACTTGTCCTTCATTATTTGCCCATTAATATGGGAGTTTAATCTTTTTATTGTGGGAGTTACACACTCATTGTGGTGGGAATGACATGTAAAATGATTTATCTCAAATCATTTCAAGATATGTAACATTGTTGGGAATGGAGATATGCAACTTGGATAGATGAACATGGGAGAGATGATTTTGAGCTCTCTCTAAGCCATTGAAGGTTGCAACAAATCTTTCTAGATAGTGGAAATATTGGCCTTGGTCATCGTTAACGCGATCGCAGAATGTTCCAATTATTGGATTGAAGATTTGTTCGTGATGATTGTTATGGACAGTGGAATATGGAAAACGTAATCTAGCGTGGATCCGATTGAGATTATATATTGCATACAACACGAATTGGGTTAGATATATCCGATTAATTTTTTATTTCCGTATCGTATGCATGTTGCAGTCCTTAATTCAGCATACTAGTAGAAATCTATTCCCATGAGTTGTTTTATCTGACTTGCATCATTCTGCAAGTAATAGTGATTATTGTTACCAAACCATGTGGTTATAGCTAGTTAACAGGTTTATTTCTTTATCCAATCTTGATGGCATTTATTAACTTACAAATAACTAATGGATTAATTAATATTAATATTTGTTTCTGTTTTAGTAATCTCCTCTTCCAGTATCCTCTGCGAAAACCCATCATGTAATTATAATGTATACTTGCTGATACTATCGTTAAATTTCTCATTCTCTCTTTGTTGCTGTTAATCCTTCTGCTGGTTGTGCTTGTTCAGTATACTAATGTCAATAACAAAAGCTTAGTAAATCAAATTAATTAGCGATTGAGAAGGTTAGTGACGAAGCCAGAATTTCAATTTTTTGGGGGGATGGGGACTGGACATAATACAGTAAGGTTATGAATAATTTAGTCTGGTCCGGGGGAACGCAGTCCAAATTTTGTGGACAATTTAATACTTTATGGTTGAAATAAGATTTCATTGTTAGAGTGACCTTGAGGCTTATTTGTTTGTTGGATTAGCTGATTCATTTTGTTTAGTAAATTCTCATGTGAAATTTAGCTTAGGACTTTTGAATATCATTGAAGATTATCTCTCTTCTCGTTCATTGCTTTTCATGAATTATATGTTATTGTTGATAGGACCATCATAATCAAAAATATGAATATATTCATGTTCCCAAATAAGTATTAAAAATTTAAAGTTATTTTATGTTGAACCATTAATTATAATGTTAATTTTAAAATTGAAACGGTTAAGTAAGTACGATAAAAATTCATGGTTAACAACTCACTTGGTTTGGTGTTCTTTGTTGTATTAACTATTTAAGTATCGATGTCTATAATACATATGCCGACTTTGTAACTGGTGTAGAGAATCCTTACTATGCTCCAGAAGCAGTTAAGACTTTAATATCTGCACCAAGAGTTATCTGAATGATTCTAACTTAATGCAGGTTCAATTGTTGATCCTGCTGCAACAGCTGTTACTTTGAGGAAAAATTAGATTTATGAGGACCTGATGAGGTTATTTAAAGCATCCTCCTTCTGGAGAGTTCTCAACATCAATCTTCAGTTCTGCAGGTGATTACAAGTGAGACTTTCCTTTGGTAAACAACTTTATGGAACAAATGGCTTCCACCAAAGCTGTTTGCTCATACTCGCAAGATCTGTTAAAATGGTCTTGTGTTGGACAATAGCACGGGGCATGTTTGATTTAGGACTTTTTGAACTTTTGGGACTCTTGGAGTCTTAAACGTACTTCAGAATCTTATTCGTCTAAGTGCAGCTTATTCCAAACGCAGAATATACAGCTTATAAGGGCCCAAGCGCACTTTTTCAACGCACCAAAAGTATCAAAATGAACAAGCACATAATATCCATAAGAAGTTATCTGGTCTCCAAGTGCAGATGCAGCAACAACCCTAGGGGTGGACTTGGTTCAATTTACAACATGTATTTTTGTCTAGTGATCATAAGAAAGTCTTAGCTGTCCTTTTTCCTAATGAATTTGCAAAATTTTAAAATTTAAATTCAAATGACTCTTTTTGTGAAACAAAGTATAATTCATTGTTAAGGTTGGTGAGGGGAACATACATGCTAACCTTGATCTCCCAGAAACTGAGCCTTATGTGGCTAAATAAGAATATTGAAATATTTTTCCAAATAAATTTGTTTCCCAAATGTTTTCTGAAAGTGTATTTGAAGCTTCTGTGTAGGTAAGAATTGAAGGCTGGAATGTGCTATTCGGTAAGATTTATAAGAACATTATGTTGTCAAGTTCACTCTCCATTCGAAATTATAAAATCAATATTGATTTTTTAAAGTTAATTTAAAAAAATTTCAAAAATTGATATGATTAATTACAAAATTTATTATTTTAAAAAGTTAAATGAATTATATCATATTTGAATTTAAAAATATCTCAAATTAATTTTAAAAAGTCAAGTGAATCATATATTTTGGAATGGAGGAAGGATTTAGAATAAACAAATAATTAAGCTGTTAATGAAAGGAAAATGAAAGCTAGATATGGAAAAGAAAAATAGAATTAAGCATTTTTACTTTAGTAGAAACTCATATTTAGATACAATTAAAAAAATAAGCGATGATTAATTATGACCATTGATAATGTCAGAGTAATATTTATATAACAAAACAATGAGTGTTACTATAACTTTAAAGTGTGCTAGAAACAAGTGTAAAGTGTCGTTATCTAGATATAAATTTGTTGTAACAACATAAATATTAATTGTTATGACATTATCAACGATCTTAATTATTCATATACTCCCTCGGTTCCAAATTATAACATCAATATAGACAATCTAAAAGTCAACTTGAGACATTTTTAAATTTAAAATTGATATGATTCATTTAAGTTTTGAAAACAATAAATTATAATAATAGTAATTTTTAGGTAATTTACGATATTCATTCATAAATTGACATAAACTAAATAAATTTAACTCTTATAAATCGGCAGAGAGATACTATTGATGTAAAACTACATATTGAAAATTCACTCTTTGGTAAATTATATTATATTCCACCAAGAAAAATTAAGAAACACAGCAAATCTAATTGATATTCTTCATCGGGAGTTTCCTGTCCCCACATTTCATACAGAATACAATGTTGCAAGGTTTACACTCCGAGTATGGGAAATCATGAGGAATTTCATCACCACAACGTTCACAAATGGAGTTAAGACGACCCTCGTGCTCTCTCGGAGCAACAAACGTGAGGCTGTGTGGGTGATGGGAAACTTTAAAATTTCTAGCCCCAAACTTGATATTTGAGAAACCATGAGGTGGACGAAGGCATGAAGGATGAAACCATCGTTCGCAGTCACGGCAATAATAGCGCCAACGGAATGTATATATTTGCTCCTCGCATATTTCACAAAAAAAGCGGTCCGAATGAATTTCGATTGAAGGAAAGATCAAGAAGACGGGGTGAGGATCCGATCTATGACGGACCTTTCCAGGAAGAAGAACACATCTTATGTGCAGATACAATTTGCAAATTTCACATCCAAAGCGCATACCAGAAATGGGTTTCGAGCATCCGTCGCAAGCTTCAACGATGCGATCAAGTAGGCAAAGTGGGTGTTGATGATGAGATTGATGCTGGATGGTGTTGGGTAGCGAAGCACACTTGATATCAACGTAGAAATTGCAGGAGACGCAATAATAGAATACGCCATTGCAACGCTCTTGGCATACATCACATTGGAAGTAATGATAAGGTTTAGTGTATTGAGCTCTAAGAAGCTTGTGCTTTGGGTGCAGTGGGTGTTCCAATTCTTCTGGCAGCTCGGCACAAAATCTGTGCAGAAAGAAATTACATTGCAGACAACCATAGTATGGATCAGCTGACAGACATTCCACACACGCGTCACAAATCATTTCATCATTCGTCGTTTGACGACGATTATTCTGTTCAAGTTGATCAAAAAGGGTTAGTTCATGATCTTTATGAGTCCAGTGACCACTTATATGATCTTCTACTTCGTTTGTATCTTCTTTTAGACTAGCCTTGATGAACTTTTGAATTAAAGGAGCGCGTGACCATTTATCATCTAGTGGGAAAAGCATCAAGTCATCCTTATCAACGGCTTCATCTCCATCATCATCTAATTTTCTGCAATAATATAAATGATAAAAGAGCCAGAAAACTAAAGACAAACATACACAAAAAGGAAAAGAAAAGGAATATTTTTGGAGATGGTTTTGAACCTGATCAAGAACCTCCTCTTACGTGCTCGTACTCGTGCTAGTGCTCGTGATCGTGCTCGTACTCGTGCTCGTTCTTCTGATTCATCACATTTCGTGCAAACTCGGAAGTCACATGTCTCACATTCAAAGACTGGGAAACCATCAGGAATGTTACAATCACGAATGCCACATCTGGGAGGGGAGTTATTTGATTTCATACGAGCAACGTAAGCTCGTGTTGGTGATTATAATAGTACTTAGTTGCCCCGAACTTTATATTTGTGAAACCATAATATGGATAAAGGCATGAAGGGTGAAAGGATTTGTCGCAATCCTGACAAAAATAGAGCCAAAAGTTTGGGTTGATTTTTCCTCCACATATTTCACATGAAGAGTGCTGATAATCATTGATACAAGGATAGATCAAGCGGACGGGATGCTGATCCGATCTATGACTGACCTTTCCAGGAAGAACAGCACAACTTATATGTAGATAGAAATTGCAAATTTCACATCCAAAGCTCATACCATAAAAAGATTCCCCACATCCCCTGCATACACTGCCAGAGACTTCAAGTAGACTAAGTCGGTGCTTGTGAGCTTCATGTTTGATCGCGCTGGTCAACGAAGCACACTTGACATCAAGGTAGAAATGACATGTCTTACAATAATAGAATACACCGTTGCAACAATTTCTGCATAAATTGCATTCAAAATAGCGAAACGGTTTACTATGTTGAGCTTTGAGGAGCTTGTGCTGTGGGTGCGATGGATGTTTCAATTCTTCTGGCAGCTCGGAACAGAATCTGTGCAAAAAGAAATTACATTGCACACAACCATAGAATGGGTCAACTGAGAGAGGATGCATGCATGCTTCACATAGCATTTCATCAATCTTCATCTCACTGTTATTCTGTTCAAGTCCATCAAAGAGGATTAATAGATGATCTCCTTGAGTCCAATGATAATAAATATGATCTGCTGCTATGGTTGTCTCGTCTACTAGACTAATCGTCTTAACGATTTGTTCTATGGTTGTACCATGTGAGCAGGGGCGGATCTAGAAAAGAAACCCAACAGGGGCGGATTTTGGTGATTTGGCGAGGGTTCGGGAGTTGCGCCCCCGAGCCATTTTTTTTAGATAATTTTGTGTTTTTCGGCCAGTTATATACGTAAAACATGTATTTGGTTACAATATTGTTAATATAACAAGTCAACAACCCTTTGAGACCAATTATTTTATGCAACAAATATATAATTCAATAATATACAATAAATAAATATTCATAAATTATTACTTAAAATAAAAAGAAATTTCAAAATAAATAAACATTTAGATAGAATTTAAAAACTTGCTTCGATTACTTTCATAGTTCAACTTGAATGATTTTTCCAAACACTTACAATTTCAATTGTATGTATAAAACCTCAAACAAAATTTGCTTTCTATATTCAAATAAAATCAAGTAACAACACATAAGAAACCCCCGAAAGCATACATCCAATTATCCAAATTAACCATAAATTATTTCATTCTCATTTCACTATATGTAAAAAACAATCATTCTGCCACCCAAAAAATATACAAAAAGAGATAAACGATATTAAGATTGATTAAACTAAATTTTACTGAAAACATAATCAACGCATGAACTTATTTTCTTTTAATAAATCGAGTTTAACTTTTAATACATCAGTTACTAATTTACTTTGTACTTTGTAGAATTAGATTAGTATGGACTTGCTTCCTTTTAATACATCGAATTTAACTTTTTTATTAATCTGCCCCCTTAAGTTTATTAATTTATAAATTCTGCCCTACTACTATACCTATATAAAAAAAAAAAACACTCGAGCATGGGGAAAAAAATCCAGCATAGGCAGCTGCCTATGCTGCCCTCCAAATAGATCCGCCCCTACATGTGACCGTTTATCAGATAGTGGAAAGTGTACCAGATTAGGCTCATCAAAATCACTCGCATCATCAGCTTTATCATTCTCATTTTCGCTAGATCTGAATCCATAAAAAATTAAAATTCACGCAAGTAATTAAGATGCCAAGATAACAGAGAAGACAAAAAAGACGCAAATAAAGCATGTACGAAAAAAGAGAACTTTGCAAGAGGGATGGTTACAAACCTCAACAGCAAAGGTGATTCTATGATATGAGAAGTTGATGATGTAGCACATTTCGTGCAGAGACAAAAGTAACAGGGTTCACATTCAAGAACCGGGAAACCATCAGGAATGTTATTCCCACAACGACAACAACTGCTAAATTTGGCAGGTAACTTATGCTTTTTCATACCAACAAACGTGAGGCTGTGTTGGTGACTTTTATCCTTCATAGTAGCCCCAAACTTGATGTTCGAGTAACCATAATATGGATAAAGGCAGGTAGTATGAAATGATTGATCACAAGAACGACAAAAATAGAGCCAATAGTCTGTGTTTATTTCCTCTTCGCATATTTCATAGTAGAATAAGCCCGGATGATTTTTGACAGGAGGATGAACTAATGGGATGGAGTGATCATCCCATCTATGCTGCACCGTAGATGGCAATAATGCACATCCTTTATGTAGATGAAATTTGCAAGCTTTACATCCGTAGCATATGCCAAAAATAGATTTCTCACATCCCTTGCAAACAGTAGCAGAGACTTTAAGTTGACTAAGACGATGCTTGTGAGCTTCATGTACGATCTCTCTGGATAGTGAAGCACACCTTACATCAAGGTAGAATTCACATCGCTTGCAACAAAAGAACATCCCGTTGCAAATGCAAGCACATTCACTGCACTTGATGTAAGAGTGAGGTTTATTATATTTACAACTAACCAGCACATGCTCCGGGTGTGATGAGTGTTGCAACTCTGTTGGCAACTCGGTACACAATCTGTGGAGGAAGAATTTACACTGGATGCAACCATAGAATGGATCAGTCGATATAGGTCGCACACAAATGTCGCATAACATTTGATCATCGTTCCCATTTATCATGTGACTAGTATTGCTTGTTTTGAATTCCTCAAAAAGGAATAGTGGATGATCTGCATGAGCCCAATGATCGATATGATCTGGTGCTGCGGCGGTTTCGTCCGTAAGACTGATCTTCTTGATAAATTGATGTACTATTGCATCCATTGATGGTTCATCAGGTAGTGGCAAATACAACAAATTAGACTTCTCAGCTTCAACAGTCTCATTTTCATTATACCTGAAGCCAAAAATTCAAGAAAAGATTCAGTAAAGTTAAACATGCAAGCAGGATGCTAAGTAAGGTGATGCCAGAAAAGAAAAGACAAAAATATACAAATTTAAACTAGACACACTGAAATTTTTACCTCAACATCATAAGTGCCTCTGTCTTGGTTGGTATAGCACATTTGATATGGGCAAAATATTTGCAATCGACACAATAATAAAGCCAGTTACTTCGGTTCATTCTCTTGTTGCAGATGCCACAATAGTTGAGAAAAGTATAATACTGTTCTGGAATGGAATACGCGAGAGCAAGCTTGTGATTGTGGTAACTGTGTAAGGTGGTGCTTGGGGAAGATGCACAACTCTGGTGGATCCAGAAAGTACAACTGTTACAAACATATGATGAATCTTTAGCTTCTGTGCCGCAAGCATCACAATGGAACAAGAATTGCTGAGGCATTAAACTTAAAGAATGATGCTCGTGACCTGGATGATGAAAGTTTCTCTCTTGAGATGAGGTGCATCCTAAGCAGATGTCAAACTCACAATTTATACATTGATAGATGAAGCGCTTGCAGTAATCAGCGGATCCCTTACAAACATTGCACCAGCTCGACAAGCTTCTATATTGTGGACGTGAATATAGGGTAAGATCGTGTTTTAGGTGCATTGGATGTTGCATCCTTAGAGGTAAATTTGCACAGTTTCGTGCAGAAAGAAATCTTCACAACTGGCACCCTCGAAAATTTCTTTGTAGGATTTGAAAAAATGACGACGACTACTACTACTGCTACTTCTTCTAGAGCACTTATAAACGGACCTGCCTATGCTTATTGATATATTGCATCCATAGCAAACAGCATTTTCTAGAAAATAACGATAATCCTTATCGAGGATCAATGGATGCTCATGGCTAAAGTGTTTGATCAGCCGCTCCATTTCAGTATATGACTCTGAGTGTATTGTATGAGAAAGAGATATATGATAATTGGGCAGGCTTTGAAAATGCTAGCATCAAAAACCAAATAAAGAATCTTCAACTATATATAAGAATACGATAAGAATGGGAAATGCATAAATTGCTAGGAAGTTGCTTGCTGTCAAATATCGTTGAGTTTCTATAAATCTTCAACTAAACATATTTAATACTTCCTCTGATGCATAAAAAGAGTTTCATTTGATTTTTCCCGAGCGCAAATTGAAAATAAGAATACGCCAAGAGTATGAGACTTTATTCTCTTATAATTGGAATTTTAAAGAAAGTTATATAATAAGAACACGCCAAGAATATGAGACTTTATTTATTTTTTTTGACTTTACTTTTCTCTTTTCTCCGGCTTTGAAATGAAGGAAGGTAGCTAAATAACCAAAGTAACAAAGCCCCTATGCCGCTTAGATGATCAATATGCAGTATACATGATAATCCCCAGAGCTGAACTCATGTATGTATAGGAAGAATAATTTAGATCAATGTACAATATTTCTTCCATTACTTTCTAATTAGTACGTACTCCCTTTCACGTTCCACAAAAAAAAATCTCATTTAACAATTTAATTATAAGGATGTCTTCTCATGGTGAAATTCCTGGGTCCGTATCTGGAGTCTTACAAGAGAGTAGTTCTTGAGATTTTAAATTTTTTTTAATTCAGGCTCCCCCAAATTTTTGAAAAAATAAAGTATATATACTACTCTTGAAAAAATATATAAGTATTTTCTCTATTTCAAATATTAGAATCATGTTTTTACAAGTAAATTTGCAATATGGACAAATTAATAAATATATCACTCTTTGCATTTTTTGGATATCATTATATATTGAATATCAAATGTCACAGTCTCTCTTCGCTCCATTTTGTCTACTATATTTTATTTTTTTTTAATTTCAGTCCAGAAAAATAAAATTGTCTATAAAGTTTGGACCAAAAAAAGTGTCTTCGGACTATAGTAAATTATTCACGACCTTACAATATTACAATTTGTGCAAAGTATTCTCTTAGTTTCACTTGTTTATTTTATTTCTCTATTCATTTTATCAAGCTCGAAAATTCTTAAATTTTAATTAAAGTTTCAAAATTATAGTCCCAAATAGACCTCGTTCCAGTGATTAGTGAGTTTTGGTATAGTCAAAAGAAAAGGGTAACAAGTAAAACGTGACAGAGGAAGTATTTTTCCAACAAGTAGAAGGATTTCGCCTGTTTGGTCATGCTACCTTTCATCTTTTTCACAAATTAGATATAATTTCTCTTTATATCTTCAGCTCTCTCCCCCCTCTCTCCCTCTCTCCTTCCCTCCTTTCATCTCTCCCTCCATCTATTTTTTATTTTTATATTTGAATTGATATTAAAAGTTTTAAAAACAATAATTAAGTTTATATTCATTAGGATAAGTCTTTTCTCAACATTTAATTAAGTTTTGCTTTCTTTAATTATTTTGAGTATTGCAAGTCTCAAAATGTAAAAATAATTAACAACAACAACAAAAACAAAAGAGAATAATGCTATATTAAAATGTTTAAATG
Organism: Aralia elata; assembly: GCA_034770075.1. NCBI lineage: Eukaryota > Viridiplantae > Streptophyta > Magnoliopsida > Apiales > Araliaceae > Aralia > Aralia elata. Next base: position 73,174,555 of record CM068388.1, on the reverse strand, counting down.
AGTAGTAATTATAGTATTAATTAATAACTCATGGATATTATGTCAAAAAAAAAGAAGAAAAAAAAAGACAATTATATTTTTTTATTTGTAAATATTTTATTGATGTGAATGTGATAATGCTGAATCAACTTGTTTATTATTTTATTTTATTATTTTCATTCTTAATATTTTTTACAATTTATTTTAACTTATAAGTTATTCTTAGCCAAACACGTTCACATTTTATTAAAACTTAATTTTTAGCTTATGAGTCAAACTCAAAATTGAGATATTAAATAAAAGTTATGAAATAATAAATATTACGATGAGTAGTATATTTTAGATACTTTATAATATTTATTATTGCATTAAGAGTTATACTAAAGTGTATTGTCAAATTACAATTACAAAATATATCAATACATGTGATTGAATGAAATCATAAAGATGATCCACTATATTAGATTAGAATCCCAATCATTATACATATCGTTGGATTTCTCTTAACATTCGTTTAGCACACAAATATTAGTTTTAGTATGTTATATGCAATGGCTTCTCATGACTCTCATGTATACTTGCTGTTCATGCCCGCGCAGAACTAATGTATGTATAGAATAATTTAGGACAATTGATAGACAATTTTTCTTCAACTTTAAAACAGAAAATGATTTGTTCTCTTGGAATTGAAGCTTTAAAGAAAGTTATATAATAAGAACACGCCAAGAATACGAGACTTTATTTGTCGACAGTTTTTTAACAGAAAAGGATTTATTCCCTTAGAATTGGAGCTTTAAAGAAAGTTATATAATAAGAACACGCCAAGAATACGAGACTTTATTTGTCAACAATTTTTTAACAGAAAAGGATGTATTCCCATAGAATTGGAGTTTTAAAGAAAGTTATATACTAAGAACACGTCAAGAATATGAGATTTTATTTGCTTTTTTTTTCTCTTTTTTTTTTGGCTTTAGTTTTCTCTTTTCTTCAGCTTTGAAGTGAATGAACAATGAAGGAAAGGTAGCTAATAACCAAAGTAACAAAGCCCCTATGCCGCGCTTAGATGATCAATATGTAGTATACATGATATTCCCCAGAGCTGAACTCATGCATGTATAGGAAGAATAATTTAGATCAATGTACAATCAGTGGCGAAGCCAGACCCCCAAGCGAGTGGGGTCAAAAAATGGTGATCCTACAAATAATTTAGTGGGGGTTCGGGGGCTGCGCCCCGAGCCAATTTTTTTAAATAATTTTATATTTTTCGACCGATTACATATGTAAAACATGTATTTGGACAAACAGAATATTCTTAAAACATAAAAGATAAGTCCAGTCCAATGCCTATTTTTATACTTCTGTGTCAATTACTCTTTAAAGCTTGAACTCTTCTTTATTTATAGAACAAAAGTATAATATTACTTGGACTTTTGAAGTCCCACATTGTTTAACAATGCAATCTTATTCTACATTTGTTTTATAAATAAAAGAGAGTTCAAGTATAAATTTCAATGGGGTCAAATTACTAAGTTATACCTAAAAAATTTGTTACATCATAAGTATAAAAAAAATCAAAAATAAATGGGGTCAAATTACTAAGTTATACCAAAAAAATTTATTACATCATAAGTATAAAAAAATTTTCAAAAATGAGTGGGGTCAATTGACCCCATATTTTTCACATAGCTTCGCCTCTGTGTACAATATTTATTCCATTACTTTTTAATTAGTAAACAATTTAATTATAAGGGTGTCTCCTCTTGGTAAAATTCCCGCGTTCGCCCCTGGAGCAATTACAAGGGACGAGGTAATTCTTTGGATTTTTTTTTATAAAAATTAATTCAAGCTCCTCAAGATTTTTTAATTCAGGCTCCGTCAAGATTTATGAAAAAAATAAAATACATATACTACTCTTGCAAAAATATATAAGAAAGTGCTTTCTCAATTCCAAATATTAGAGTTGTTTTTTTTAGAAGTCAATTTAAAATATAGACAAATTCATAAATTTATCACTCTTTCCATTTTTGGATATCATTATATGAATATCAAATGTCAGGGTCTTTCTTTGCTCCTCTTTCTCTACTATAATTTTTTTATTATTTCAACCTGGGTTTATAAAATTGTCTACAAAGTTTGGACCAAGAAAAGTGACTTTCAGTAAATTATTCACGATCTTGCAATATGACAATCTGTGCAAAGTATTCTCTCAACTTCACTTGTTTATTTTGTTTCTCTATTCATTTTAACAAGACTCGAAAATTGTAAAATTTTAATTAAAGTTTGAAATTATCTTCCCAAATAGACCTTGCTCCAGTGATTAGAGTTTTGGGACAGTCAAAAGAAAAGGTAAATAAGTAAAACGTAACAGAGCAAGTATTTTTTCCAACAAGTAGAAGGATTTCGCCTGTTCGATCATGCTACAATTCATCTTTTACACAAATTACACATAATCTCTCTCTTTGTATCCCCCCTCGCTCCCTCCCTCCATCTATTTTTTATTTTTATATTTTAATTGATATTAAAATTTTTAAAAACAATAATTAAGTTTATATTCATCAGGACAAGTCTTTTCTCAACATTTAATTAAGTTTTGCTTTCTTTAATTATTTTGAGTATTGCAAGTCTCAAAATGTAGAAATGATAATAATAATAGAGAATAATACTATATTAAAATGTTTAAATGAGTAGTAATTATAATACTTATTAATAACTCATGGATATTACGTCAAAAAATGAAGAAAAAAAGACTCATGGATATTGAAGTTATATTTTTTTTGTTTTTTTTTATTTATAGATATTTTATTGATGTTAGAATGGTGATTCTTATGATGGAATATTGAATCAACATATATTTTTCTTATTAATGTCGTTATTAATAATCTTTACAATTTATTTTAACTTATAAGTCATTATTAGCCAAACACGTTCACATTTTATTAAAACTTAAATTTTAACTTATAAGTCAAACTCAAAATTGAGATATTAAATAGAAGTTATGAAACAATAAATATTACAATGAGTAGTATATTGTAGATAATTTACAATATTTATTAGTGTATTAAAAGTTCTACTAAATTTTTTTGTCGAATTACAGTTGCGAAATATATCAATATATGAGCTTAAATGAAATTATAAGTATGGTTTACTATATTGGATTAGAATCCCCATCATTACACATATAGTCCGATTTCTCTTAATAAACATTTAACAACATAAATATTACTTTTAGTATGTTACAAAGATATGCAATGCCTAAAGTGGTGGCCTTTTAAAATCCCCATCTATATGTTGAGAAAAGTGTACCTAAAAATAATCTCAATCTTTGAAATAACTTTTTTCTCTTTGTGTAATTAAATAAGAAATCAACAAACCTAATAATTAGAACAAAATAACAAATAATCACCCACAAGTAAGACACAATATTTAACGTGAAAAATCATGAATGAGAAAAATCAAAGGTCGAATTCCAAATATCCAGTATATCACTAATAATGCGCTTACAATAATATATCGTTCCATGTTTTACACCCTAAAAGTTGAGATTAAATAATAAATTAAGAGAGTACAAAATTACCTTTAATTAAGTTGAGAAATTTAATTAACATCCCCACAAAACACCTAAATCAATAACGTAAATCAACCGAATAATCAATCGATGGAAACACCGATAACGTAAATCAACCGAATAACCCAAAAGCATAAACCTACTCTACTTTTGAATCTCTCAATTAATACCTTCCTGGTTCGACTGCACAACAAAGAGCCAATGCTTTTTATTTATTTATTCCAATCCCACTGTCTGTCAAAAATGATTCGAACTAAAGCTATTAAATTCCTTTTATATTAATCTCATACATGCACATCCAATTCCAATTCGTAATTAGAAGGCACCTGACTTCCCAAGTATTAATGAATCCTTTTCCTAATTGATTTCTTAATTAGGTCCACATAATCAACTCAATCCAAAATTAACTTGAACTTCACAAATTAGAATATGTTAGTACCTTCATTTATGTGGTCCTCTATTTAATTTGATAATGACAGTGATATTAATGTATATTTGAAAAACAAGTAGATTTTGTAAAGTCCTTTAGATATTTTATGTAAAAGGACTTAGTTAGAGATCAAATTTGTTAGGTTGGTCCAAATCATAGAGTATAGATATATAATCCTAGTAATAGCTGAAATTATCTAAAGCAAATTGGTTTTTCGTCGAGTTGAAGTCAAAATCACTCTAAGATCGTAGAGTAAACAGAAGTTTCGCAGAGATCGTAAAGTGAAATGTCAAATCGTAGAGCTAGATCATAGAGTTACTATAAATTGTAAAGCAGATACCGTTGAATGGAACTACTCAACTATCTATAGGACTAACTCAATGATTCTAGGTTAATTTGACTAAAATCGTAGAGTACAGAATTTTGACATGTCATAAGCCTTAACACACATTCCACTATAATGATCTTTAAATGTGTTGGCAATAAGGATTAAAGAGATATCACAACCTTTTCAACAGCTACATGAGCAAGGACAAGGGATACACGTTTGCTACTACACCAAACGAAAGCGATAATAAGTGATCTAGCAGACGACTATTTAAAGTCAAACGAATTACAAATTGACAAGTGTCCCAGACAATTTGGAGCAATGGTAATAATCAAATGGGTAAACCCCAATGAGACACTATAAAAGGATTGTTGACACAACACTGAAACCAACAATTATGAAGAAATCAATCGCTAAAATTAATCTTCCACGTAGTATCTCTTGAAGCAATATCCTAATATAAAAGGTAACAATATAAAAGGTTTACTTCCTAATAAAATACTACTACCATAAAAGAATTAAACACTAATAATAATAATAATAATAATAATAATAATAATAATAAAATTAACCGAATCCAAGAATCCGATCCCGAACTCCCGAACTCTTGATCCGAAGGAGTTCGCTCCCCGTTCCCGAACGTCGACCCGAAGTCGAACCCGAAGTCGAACCCGAAGTCGAACCCGAAGCTGAACTCCCGATCTCGAAGTTATCTGACACCCTTGCGCCGATTCATTAATTCATGGCCTTTTACTGCCATCAATATGCTATATGTCCACTCAGTATCATCGGGTAGAAATCCTCTTGCATCAGTCACCCCTGGTTGAAATGAACTTGTCCTCGAGTTCACACCATCCTCCACAAAACAAGGGCTCATTGTTTGTCGATTTAGCAATCAATACATACGTGCAAGTGTACACGATCAACAAGTAATAAAGTGATAAGAGAGTGTCGAACCCACAGAGAATTATTTAATAATAATTACCAAATACTAACTCATAATCAAATTAATTTTATTTAAACAATTCGATAAAAGATTTTGAATCTTGAAAATAAAGTACTAAACTAACTAATTACTAACTACCAAGAATTGAATTCAGATAAAAAGGCTTAAGATTACAATTTCCCTTAATGTTTCACTTGAATTAATACACTTCCTGTTAAGTTATATTAATTATTCCGGATTGTTAATCAAGAACTCATCAATATTTATAACCATCTTTCGATGTATCATAAACGAATCAACTTAAATCCACAAAAGATAGAATTAAGATGAACACCCTAGTTAACTAATTTACTATATCTCTATATGAATTACAATTAAAAAGGATTTGAAGCACATGTTCTCTTTCTGATTACATGTGGCGTATAAGTATATCTCTATCCTAAACACAAATTATGAATTCCATCATATGCAAAAAACACAATCACATGCTACTATGATAAGGTCTAAATCTATAATCCATCTCTCGAGTTCATATAGATTACCACGGTAATTGTTGATCAAGCAATTAAGCAATTAATCACAAATCATAATAGATAATCCGATAATAATCAACAATAATTATCAAGGAAACATATCAATAAAAGCTACGCAATAAGTTCCATTGCAATCTTAAAAATAAATTAGTTCATGATTGAATTAAAATCCATAATCCACAATTGATAAAGCATTCAAGAATACAAAATAAGAGGTAGAGAAAAGAATAGAATCTGTAGACGCAATCCTTGAGTCTCTTATTCAGCTCCTTAATTGAATCCTTTGTACTCTTACAATTGCTTCAAGCCTCCATATCTTTCTCCCAAACTAGGGTTAGCAAAAAGTAGCAAGATCTCCCCCATTCTATGCCTCACATCATGTATTTATAGGTTCTAGTTAAAGTCCTAAACCAATTAGAAGTTACAATCCTTGTTCCATTCAATTTAGGTCAAAAATAAGCTTTTTAAAAACCCGACCTAGCGCGGCTGTGGCCTAGGAAGCAGCGTGGCAGCGCCCAAGGGCCAGAAATCATGTTTTCCACTCTGTAGACCAGCGCGACCGTACCCAAAATACACTAGGAACCGGCGCAGCCGTGCCCGACCAAATTCTGCTCGGACATCTGTTGGTAAAATGGTCATAACTTTTGATCCGAGAGGAGTTACGGGGCCTGCCAGTTATCAAATCGAAGCTCTAGACGAGATCTACAACTTTTATTCTTTTAGAATTGAGAGACTCAGGCTAGAGAATGGTTGAAATTGAGCTTCAAATGACTGCTATGTAAATGACAACTCCAAACCTTGATCTCTGTTGATAAAAATGTCGTAACTCTCGCATTTGAACTCCGATTGGGGTGATTCAAGATGTTCCGGAAAGCTAAGAAGTAAATCTACAATAAAATCTAAGTTCCAAACTAAGAACATGTATTTATTTAAATGTTAAAGGCCCTGCAATCTTCCCTTCTCGCATTTGCTCGCTTGTTGTACTCCAAAAGATGTTCGAATTGCGTTTCCTTGCTCATTCCTACAAAATAACATAAAAACACTATAAATACCTAATACTAACTTAAAATACTTAAGAACTCACAAATTATCAAGACAAACGTACTCAATTCATAGATGTAAAACTCACTCATCAAATACCCCCAAACTTAAATCTTTGCTTGTCCTCAAGCAAACACTAAGAACAACAACTATAACAACTAATTCTAAATAACAACTCACACGACTTGAGCAATGAATCAATACAAATTTTCATAATAGCCTCAAAGATTTTCTTTAATGATAACTCAAGAATAATTTTTGAAAACATGTAAAGCCTAAAATTTCAACCTAATTATCAATTCCATAACTACTCATGATCCTTTAAGTGCGTGTGTGTGCATCCAAATGTTCAACTAGCCATGAATCACACTAGATCATATAATCAAATACTCATAAAAGATTTTCAAATCAACTCTAAAAACCTTTTTATCACATCAATCTCCGCTAATAAAGGCAAAACATAAAATTTAGATGATCAAAAAGATATTTCATACATTTAAGCACACTTGAACCCTTCCCAAGTAATTCAAAACATAATTTTTTTTCCTTTTTAGTGAGTGCATTTTACGCTCCATCTCACTTCCCATTGAACGAGTGCGTTTTATGCTCCCTCTCGTTTTCTCTCGCACGAGTGCGTTTTACGCTCCTTCTCGTGCCTGTGTTTATGGGTGAGTGCGTTTTACGCTCCATCTCAACCCACCACATGATTCATCATTCTAACTCAGGAAGGTTTCCCAATTTTTAAAATTTTCAATAACCCAAGATTTCCCCCAAACTTATGTTAATGCCTACATTTCACTTTGAATCATGGTCAAACAAGATTTTAAAGTTTCAATAATATCTTTCACAAGTATTCAACCAAATTTTTTTTTCCTTAAGACACAACTAGCTAAACAGATGGATATGTGCTTTGAAGTTCAAAAAGATCAAAAATAGTGTAAACCTAACTCATAAGTCAAAATATAAACTAAGCATGCTTCTCAACTTCACAAGAGTTAAAAAAAATTGACCCATTTTTTTCTTATCATTGGCCATAATCAAATTCAAATCAAACCATTGCTCACCTATCTTAAAAACATACTAACTAATATACAACCTTCATAAACTAAAAGAAAATAACACAAAACAAGACCACACTCCCAAACTTAAACCAGACATTGTCCTCAATGGCTAAAATAGGAAAAAGTAAAGCAAAGGACTTCCCTGAAAATATAACAATCTTCCTCTTTGTCTGCTAAGTCTGAAGAATAGGCTAGGCACATCAGAATGAATAAGGCATTGCACTTGAATTGGACTCGAATAACCTGTAAATACATTAGAAGTAAATTTATTAACTACTATGAAACCTAATAAAATAAATAAAAACTAAAACTAAAAATTAAACTTGGGTTGCCTCCCAAGAAGCGTTTGGTTTATAGTTGTCAGCCCGACTTCTTCAATTTCTATCCAATTCCCCTTCAAAAATTGAGGAACCCTCCATCCATTAGATGCAATATAACCTTTGAAGGTTTTGTTGCAGTAGGGGCTATTGTTTCAAAGTCACATAGTTTGCATTTTGTAGATAGGTTCCTAATTACGACTGTCAAATAGCTAGGTGCTTCCTCCGTTGTGTTCGTGATTAGATTGGGACATTGAATCTTGTCAAACACCACGGGCTCTTCTTCTAGCTCCTCTCTCTCATCCCACCATGGTTGTAATGTAGTCTTAGTTCTCATATCATAAAGAGCTTTACCAAGGACATGACTACCAAGTGGGCAGGGAATTGCAAAACTACCCGGATCTTTGAGCTTTGGTGAAAAAGGTACATGGGGCACTAATAAAATCAGTACATCAGCATCGAAACTCACGGCTAGACCTTCTTCGGCTGTATTTTCTTGATCCCCACTATTCTCCTCCATATCAGAATTATCATCAATTAGCACGTCCGGTTGTAACTTTGGCGCGGGCAATCCATCAGTCTCGAGAACCACGTCACTGGGCCATGCACACTGATAACTATTCTTGAAGGCATTGATAAGCTGTCCCATCTGGTTCTCAAGGTTTCGAATCGACACTGCTTGGCTTTTTATATTTAAATCCACTAAGTTCAACAACTGATCTTGATCACTCATTCTTTTGTCCGTAGCTGTAATAAACTTCGCCAAGGCCTCCTCCAAACTCAGTTTCCTTTCTTCTTCATGTATATAGGCTGAATCGTGAAATTCTGGAGTATATGATTGGCTTGGAGCAAAGATTTGGACTTGATTATTATGGCTCCATGAAAAATCTAGATGATACCCCCAATCTTGATGATAGTTGTTGGGATAGGCATAACTGTTGGGGTAGTCGCCGAAATTGCCACCATACTGCATCGACTTAAAATTGATGGCTCGGATGATTTTCAGCACAATAATCACAAATTATCGCCACACTTTGAATATGTTGTACTACAAAAGCGTCAATCATCCTCGAAAGTGTCTCAATCGGTGCTGACAATTCATCGAATTCATAAATCCCTGTCGCTCTTGGCTGAGTCATTCTCGTATAAGGCCATTGATAGTCGTAGTCAGCCATAGTATACCTAAAAAGAGAGAAATATTCGATTGAAGTTAATGTTGGCAAAAATTATTAAACAAATTCCCCGGCAACGGCGCCAAAAACTTGTTTGTTGATTTAGCAGTCAATACATACGTGCAAGTGTACACGATCAACAAGTAATAAAGTGATAAGAGAATGTCGAACCCACAGAGAATTATTTAATAATAATTACCAAATACTAACTCATAATCAAATTAATTTTATTTAAAAAATTCGATAAAAGATTTTGAATCTTGAAAATAAAGTATTAAACTAACTAATTACTAACTACCAAGAATTGAAATTCAGATAAAAAGGCTTAAGATTGCAATTCCCTTAATGTTTCACTTGAATTAATACACTTCCTGTTAAGTTATATTAATTATTCCGGATTGTTAATCAAGAACTCATCAATATTTATAACCATCTCACGATGTATCATAAACGAATCAACTTAAATCCACAAAAGATAGATTTAAGATGAACACCCTAGTTAACTAATTTACTATATCTCTATATGAATTACAATTAAAAAGGATTTGAAGCACATGTTCTCTTTCAGATTACATGCGGCGTATAGGTATATCTTTATCGTAAACACAAATTATGAATTCCATCATATGCAAAAAACACAATCACATGCTACTATGATTAGGTCTAAATCTATAATCCATCTCTCGAGTTTATATAGATTACCACGGTAATTATTGATCAAGCAATTAAGTACTTAATCACAAATCATAATAGACAATCCGATAATAATCAACAATAATTATCAAGGAAACATATCAATAAAAGTTACGCAATAAGTTCCATTGCAATCTTAAAAAGAAATTAGTTCATGATTGAATTAAAATCCATAATCCACAATTGATAAAGCATTCAAGAATACAAAATAAGAGGTAGAGAGGAGAATAGAATCTGTAGACGCAATCCTTGAGTCTCTTCTTCAGCTCCTTAATTGAATCCTTTGTACTCTTACAATTGCTTCAAGCCTCCATCTCTTTCTCCCAGACTAGGGTTAGCAAAAAGTAGCAAGATCTCCCCCATTCTATGCCTCACATCATGTATTTATAGGTTCTAGTTAAAGTCCTAAACTAATTAGAAGTTACAATCCTTGTTCCATTCAATTTAGGTCAAAAATAAGCTTTTTAAAAACCCGACCTACCGCGGTCGCGCCCATATTTGGCCTAGGAAGCAGCGTGGCCGCGCCCAAGTGCCAGAAATCATGTTTTTCACTCTACAGACCAGCGCGGCCGTACCCAAAATACACTAAGAACCGGCACGGCCGTGCCCAACCAAATTCTGCTCGGACATCTGTTGGTAAAATGGTCATAACTTTTGATCCGGGAGGAGTTACGGGGCCTGCCAGTTATCAAAAGATGTTCGAATTGCGTTTCCTTGCTCATTCCTACAAAATACATAAAAACACTATAAATACATAATACTAACTTAAAATACTTAAGAACTCATAAATTATCACGTACTCAATTCATAGATGTAAAACTCACTCATCACTCATCGGATCTAGTGGAAGTCTAGTAGGAAACTCTTCGGACATCAAGCCAGAGAATTCTGACAATAATTTCTGCACATCTGCTGGTACTTGAGTGTTCCCATCTGCCGAACTTCTCTCAGGGGATTAGAGCATACATCATGCCTTCACGATCAGCCTCCAATAGAAATCTAACTATGGACAACAGGTTTGGGTTTCTCACTGCCCAAGCCGAACTACTTTTTTCCCGTCGAGGTGCTAATACAACCTTCTTCCCTTTAATACGACGGGAATATGTATTCTTCCGACCATCATGAATAACTCTTCGGTCATATTGCCAAGGTCGGCCCAATAACACATGACATGCGTCCATTGACACTACATCGCAGCAAGCGTTATTAAAGTATTTTCTACCGATGGAAAAAGACACTAAACACTTTTTATCCACTGTTACTTCATTGCCTTTTTTCAACTACGACAACTTATATGGTTTGGGATGCCGATTCGTTTTCAACTGTATATTCCTGACAGCCTCTTCGGACACTACGTTCTCACAACTACCACTGTCAATGATTAAATTGCAAACTTTATTTGCTACGGTGCAAGTTGTATGGAAGATATTGGTTCTCAACCAATCATCTTCGGAATTACCTTCGGGAGTCAGTACACTCTTACGAACGATCAGAGTCTCTTGACTATCTCCATACGACACTTGTTCCTCTACGTCATCATCATAATCGTCGTATTCAAGTTCTCCATAAACTTCTCCTTCATCTTCATCTTCATATTCATCATATATAGGTTCTCCATACTCCTCAGCTTCTTCGCCTTCTTCCTCAACTAACTGGTCTTCCAACTGCTCTTTAGTTTTGTATTATCCATCTTAAAGCCCAGATCTCGACAATGATCTATTCGACCACATCATTCCCATGGTTGCTCCCTATAGTGGTAAGGGATATCAAAATCGAGTTCAGAATCATAAAATTCCTCATCACGATCAAGGTGCGAGAAATACTTCGGAACTTTCTCAGCCGGAATCTGTCCACGAGAGTAATAACCCTCCTCGTCATGATCAAGGTGCGGGACTTTCTCAGTTGGAACCTATCCACGATAGTGATCAAGGTGTGAGACTTCTTCATTCAGAACCTGTCCATGTCGACCCCGATTTTGTGCCTTGAGACGCCGGTTAACTCTGCAACTTGTCTTTGTAAATCCTCAATCATCACATCCCGAATGTTACGATCACGGCGCTGGACTTCCTCAATTGGAACCTGCCCTCGGCGACCACGGCCACCAGCCATTAAAACTAATGAAATCTAACCCAAGATGATGTTGAGCTCTGATACCAACTGACGTCGGGCGGGATAACAGTTATCATGTGGGCTAGGTAAACAAATAAATTCACACGCAAAGAAACAAGAGATTCACCAACAAATACAGGGAAAACTCTCTAATGCTCAAATTATTATTATCAAAACAAAACTATCCCTCAATCCAACCAACAAGCCGGGTTTTATAGCTAACTTTCTTCCTTTTCAAGTCATAACATAATTCCTAAAATTATGAAAACAAAATCCTAAAGGATAACAAACTTCCTATATTTACAACAACAATATAAAAGGTTTACTTCTTAATAAAATACTACTACTATAAAAGAATTAAACACTAATAATAATAATAATAATAATAATAATAACCGAATCCAAGAATTCGATCCCGAACTCCTGACCTGATCGAAGGAGTCCGCTCCCCGTTCCCGAACACCGACCCGTAGGACTCGAAGTTGAACCCGACTGATCCGAAGGAGTTCGTTCCCCATTCTCGAATGTCGACCTGAAATCAAACTCGAAGTTGAACTCCTGATCCCAAAGTTATCCGACACCCTTGTGCTGTGTTAGTTTCCAGAGGCACAAAAGATATCTAGAAGGGGGGTTGAATAGATACTTTAAAAAACTTTGTGTTTTCTTTTTCTTTTCAAAAGGGATGACTTAACAGTTTAGTTAATGTATCCAATAGTTAAGCACAATGGAATATGATTTGTAAGAACCCCTTGTAGAAAATAGATCGATAGCAGAGAATATAATAAAGCAGTGAAAAAACAGTTATAACAGTTATGGTAATTGATAAGCGCAAAGAGATAGAGACAAGATTTTAAGTGGTTCGGAGCACACAAGACTCCAACTCCACTGTTCTACTGCTCGAGTAGCAAATCCACTAAGGATATTATTACAATTGAACCACAAAGATTCCTTCAAGACCCTTAGTCTTGGAACACCAGTACTCAACGTACTCTTCAAAGCCAGCAGCCTTGGAACTCTATAATCTAAGACCAGTAGCCTCAGAATCCTTGGTACCCTTTGGTACTCCACTAGTCCAGCAGACTTGTTTTGGGTCGGTCACCTATTGACCCTTTCACTTGATGAAGAGTGATTTATTTTGTAGCTGTTGAGTTGCTTGAAGCATAAGGTTTGATAAACTCAGTAACTAAGCAAGATGTTTCCTCTTGAATTGTAGAATGATAGTGTTTCAAGTATGATCTTCTTTTTTGTTGTTCTTGCTTGTTTTGAAGCTTCAATCCTTCTGCCTTATGTAGATGCTCTTGAGAATCTTTCCGTTGAAAATGTGGCCGTTGCATCTGATTCTTTCGTTGAGATGTGTTGCTGAGTTTAGGAATAGTTTATTCCTTGTTCACTGTGTAAGTGGGGTGAGTCAGCTTCCATTAGTCTGATTTAAGATAGTGCTCTAACCGACTGTAAACTGTAGCTGTTTGCTCCCCGCTTATTTGTTTAATATTCAGCAACTGTCTTGGGCAGGTCATTCTACTGTCAATTTGTTATGGGCAACTTAGAATACACTTTCTCAAATATGAGTTGCTCATCAGTCGTCTGACTCTACGTTCTTGCTTAGACGTAGTGTCGTCAGTGTGTCTGGAGAGTTGCAGCTCTGTAGTCATCTGATGCTTGTAGATATGCACCGTGATCTTCATATTTTATTCTGATCATTCTGAAATAGCATCGATGCTTTGCCTTTATGTTTTTCTTCAAAGGTGCTGATTTATTCTGTGAGCACTGGTATAGACAACTCTACGATATGTGAGAGTTTGTCTTGTGATGTAGGGACAACACTTTGTTTTGTCGAGAAGGCTATACATCCTGCCGAGGAAGCTCTACGTCCTGATGACAAAGCTCTACGTCCTGTCGAGGAAGCTCTGCGTCCTGCCGAGGAAGCTCTGCGTCTTGCCGAGAAAGCTCTACGTCCTGACGAGGAAGCTCTACGTCTTTTTACATGGAGTATGGCAGTACTCTACGATCAGCACACACGATCAACCTAACAACTTTGATCTTTTCTATACTAAGTCCTTTGTACATCTCCTTCAAGAAAGGACTTTACAATTTGCTAGGATATTACAGATATTAAATACAGCTTAGATCATCCTAACCTATTTGATCTTCTCTTTCCTAAGTCCTTGTACATATGTCTACCATTAAGGACTTTACAATCTTGGCTACTGATATATATATTTATCAAGAGTACAACATCAAATTTAAACCATAATATCTAACAATCTCCCCCTATTTGATGTTGACATAACCAGTAGTTGAATTATATCATCAGTTCTAATGCAGATACTTAAATAAATAAATATATCTTATAGTATAGTGAGCAACTGTATTTCTAGATGAAATCATGAATTTTATTGATGATAAAATGCATATTACATTGTAGGGCAGTTTCATCAATACAGGGAAAGAGAAGATTTACAAAAGATTTCAAACCTTAGCCTCTCCTTCCTCGTGCTGCTCCTCTCTTGGTCCTTGGGGGATTGGCTCTTACATATGCAGTTCTTCTTCTGTAGATTTCCCTGCCTTCTTCGGTCATCTACTGGAATTCATCGATCTGCTCTCGACTGAGACCAGAAAAGGGCACATGGCTTCCTTCTTCACCATATGGGTGAGTTCCATGCAAGTGTCTGTTTAAAACTGCAGGATTTCCTGATGGTATGCGAACTCCTGTTGGAGTTACATCAGGCATTCTTTTGTAAGATCCAGGAACTTCACTCCTTATGGGAGTTGCATTGATGGGCTCCTCTTCTCCTGATATTGATGATTCGGGCTACCTGGTCTGCCTTGGCCTTGGTTGCTCTCTTCCTCTGTTGCTGCTTGATTCTCCTCTTTCTTTGCCTTTTGATTTCTCCCCCTTTATATCAGCATCCAACCTTCTAACTTCTTGGGAGAGTTTCTCAATACCTTGTACCAGTTCTTACATTTATGATCTAGACTGAGTGTTGTCAGCTCTTTGCTCTACTAGCTGAGCTTCAGTCCTTTCACGTTGCTGGTGCATAAGGGCTAGAGCATTGTCAGTCATTTCCATCTGTTGGAGAGATATTCGCTGGAAGTTGTTGATGGAAGTGCTCAAATCAAAGAGTTTCTCAGTCACCAGTTTGCTTTGAGTTGTCTGGGTCTGTTGAAGGGAGATAACTGCTGATTTGTGTGCAGAAATTTCCTTTTGATAGAATTTGTCCTTCTTGTCAATGCCGTTCATTAATTCTTGGATGATTTCCCTCAATCTTTTGGTTAATTCAGTACCAAGATTGTTGGTGTGAGCATTGGCAGCATCAATAAGGTCATTGAACCTTCTATTGAGGGCGAGAGAATTTGCTACAAGATTCTTTTCCATATCTTGAGCCATTCCAACAGTGAGGTCAGTCAATTCAGCCGTGGTAGGAATGAGTTTGACACGCTTAAGTATTTGCTGGATCTCATTTGACGATTCTCCCTTGTGGCTATCTTGGAGATTTGCCAAGGCAATGGTCAGGTCAAAGTATTCATGATGGGAGGATGATGGTATGTCAGTGGGAACATTTTGGGCAGCTACTTGAAGTGATGGAGAGGAAGTAGTTTGGTTGATATCTATAGAGTCAGCACACTCTACGATCGTAGAGTTGATCGTAAAGTGGGTTGACTCTACATTTTGTGTATGGAGAGTGAGCTCAGTATTTGTCATAGGGTTTAGAGACTCTACGACTGGAGAAGGTTGAGTATCTGGTTCATCAGAGATAGAGTTTTGAGACCCTGTAACTGGAATAGGATTCCTTAGGTCACAGATTACCTCATTCCATCTAGGTATCTCATCAAAACGATAGTAAAATGGTAATAGAGAGTGTTTTAATTTGAATGAGGAGGGAATGAAGTATACCTTTTTCTCGTTGACTTGACATGGATGGTTGGTCAATAACTTTTGAGCAAAGGATTCAATGCTGGGGTATTGCTGGGCAAGCACTGAAATGGCTGGATAGGTCTTGAAGGCCCAGAACATGTGATCCCATGAGTTGAGTATAAGTGCTTAATGGAACGGCATTCTTGGTAAGTAGTTGAAAAGGCAGTTATAGGTGTAATGCCTTTCTCCATTCCTTCCTTCAGCAATGATTTCGAGGCTGTCATCCTCATCTTCATCATTTGTTCTATCACTAATCTTCACAGCCTCATTCTGATCAATTATTCTTTCTTCTTCTTCCTGTTGACCAGCATGAGCATCAAATCTTTTCAGGGATGGAGGGATCTTCATATTGATCTTCAGATTGCTCCCCCTCAATCTGTGCATTAGGTGTCTCCCCCTCGGTGTGAGCACCTCCTTGATTATTAATTTCTTATTGCTCCCCCTCAGCTGGAGCGGCGGTTTGATCGGTCAGTCTCATTTCTTCCTCCTTGATCCTTAGCATAGCTTCATTAAGCTCTTTTTGAGCTAAGATCATCAGTTTCTTCTTCATTTTCTTTGGCTTGGGTTCAGCAACCTTCCCGGCCAATGGTTCAGCGAAAGTGGCCATAGTGCCAGGCTGACCAGCATTTTCAGTAGCTTCTTTAGTTCTCAACTCTACGAACATAGAGTGAGTATCCTCAGCGATCGTAGGAAGGCTTTGTTTGGAGCTGCGTTTTCCCTTCTTATGGTATACCTTCAAGGTTGGTTGTGATTCTCCACTGCATTCTTCTAGTTGTTTTCTCTTCTTCTTCTTTGCTTCAGAAGATAGAGAGGGCCTTGCTTGAGCGAACGGTGATGTGGGTCCTTCATTCGATGACCCTTGTGGTTCCTCTTCAATTTGGGATACTGCCTTCTTTTTTCCCTTTGCTTTTCCTGGTTAGTGCTAGCACCTCCTGTTCTACTTCATTAGTTTCTGCAACAACAGACATATTTTTCATAGAAGGCTTTCTTGCTTCACTTTGAGTCTTCTCACTGTCTTCTGTTTGAGCTGATTTCAAGTTCCCAGTTGGGTTCCTTTTCCAGTTCACAAACAGCTTTTGAGTGATCCTTTTGTGGACATTTATGGCCTTTCTTTCATCATCCCCAATGTGGTCTCCCAGTGCTTTCTGAATAATAATGCTTATGAACCTGCCATAAAACATTTTCCTTTCCCCTTGGGTCTTTCCATCATTTGATATCCAATTTTCAATCCATTCTAAGAGAAGGGCACCATAATTCAGTTGAATCTTTTTCACAGTAGCAGTCATGATTCTGAGCTGAATGTCGTTGACCGAATCATGAGTTGAATCTTTGCAAAGAATACATTTACCAACAATGTCAGCAAGGAACTCATACTTTTGAGGGAATTCCTTTTTCTTTAACCCCCTCAGCTTTGGGTTGTTCTCATGATGCATTTGCTTCAGCCCTTCTTCTGTGTTGATGAACTGGATAGTTGTGAGCCCGTCATTTTTGAAGCCTAGGGATACATTGATCTCTGAGGCACATAGCTGAAGTGGGATTCCTTTGACCTTAGTGGACAGGATTCCGTCTCCAATAATTCTATTTGAATAGAATTCTCTCACCAATGTTGGATATATATTAGAGTGTTGGTGTCGAGGGCTTCGTAGAGTCCTGATCGTCACAGCAAGGAGATGATTCTCTTATAGTTTGTTTCAGCTGAAGCAAAATCTTCAAAGTCAAGGGAGTTCCCTGAGATTACTGGTGAGAGTGCCATTTGAG
This sequence comes from Aralia elata, assembly GCA_034770075.1. Taxonomy (NCBI): domain Eukaryota; kingdom Viridiplantae; phylum Streptophyta; class Magnoliopsida; order Apiales; family Araliaceae; genus Aralia; species Aralia elata. The sequence continues at coordinate 73,156,707 of CM068388.1, read as the reverse complement.
AATTTCTTTGATTTTGCTGCACAAGGATGAAATTTGCTCAGAGTTTGATTAAAGTTGAGAGCTAGGGTTTCAGCGAAGATGGAGAGGAAGAGTTTTTCAAAAGAAAATAATTTGAAATGAGTTAGTGAAGAAAACTTCCCTCTTTTTCTGCTGAGTGGACTAAGAGTCACGTGTTGGGTGCGTGCTCATTTTAAGCCAAAGGAAAAAGACTGTTTTGCCCTTTAGCTTCTTCTGAGCTCTACGTATCATTCCTGAGCCCTTTCTACTCTACGACCTTCATCTTACTCGACGATCGTAGAGTACATCTCGTCGATCGTAGAGCCCTTTCTTCTCTACGACCTCCATCTTTCTCGACGATCGTAGAGTACGTCTTGGCAGCTTGATTTCCTTTGAGCTATTTTTCCAGTTTTCGTTATTCTACGAACCATCTTTTTGCAGAGTTAGTAGATTTCAAAGCATAATATTATGGATGTAAATTTAGCATTCCTAGTTCACTTATCAGCATGTTGAATCTAGATTCATCTAGGGGTTTTGTAAATACATCAGTAAGATGATTTTCAGTAGGAATATAATGTAATACTATATTTCCACTTTGCACATGATCTCTTATGAAATGATATCTTATATCTATGTGCTTGGTTCTTGAATGCATGACATGATTATGAGTTATAGCAATTGCACTAGTATTGTCACAATGAACTGGAATAGATTTAAACACAAAACCATAATCAGCTAATTGATTTTTCATCCATAGGATTTGTGCACAGCAACTTCCTGCAGCAATATATTCAGCTTTTGTAGTAGAGGTTGAAACTGAGTTTTGCTTCTTGCTAAACCAAGAGACAAGTCTATTTCCAAGGAATTGACATGTACCACTTGTGCTTTTCCTATCTATCTTGCACCCTGCATAGTCAGCATCTGAATATCCCATTAACTCAAAGGGTGACTCTTTGGGATACCAGAGTCCCAAATTTGGTGTTCCTTTAAGATTCCTGAAGATTCTCTTTATAGCTAATAAATGAGATTCCTTAGGATTAGCTTAAAATCTAGCACAAATACAAGTGGCAAACATGATATCTGGTCTACTGGGAGTCAGGTATAGAAGAGATCCAATCATACTTCTGTATTGAGTGATGTCAATACTTTTACCTTTCTCATCTTTGTCAAGCTTGGGTGCAGGTGCCATGAGAGTTCATAATGGAAGCTGATTCCATGCGATATTTCTATAATAGGTCTTTGATGTATTTGGCTTGGTTGATGAATATACCTTCATCAGTTTGCTTTACTTGAAGTCCAAGGAAGAAATTCAGTTCTCTCATCATGCTCATTTCGAACTTACTCTGCATTAGCTTGGCAAACCTTTCACATAATTTTTCATCAGTTGAACCAAATATAATATCATCCACATAGATTTGAACTAGAAGTGATTTATCCTTGTGCTTTCTTAGGAATAAAGTGGTATCAACTCTACCTCTAGTGAATCCTTTTTCTGTGAGAAAATTGGTGAGTGTTTCATACCATGCTCTAGTTGCTTGTTTTAATCCATACAATGCTTTGTCTAATCTATAAACATAATTAGAAAGGGTAGGATTGATAAAACCTGGAGCTTGTTCTACATAGACTTCTTCTTGAAGTTCTCCATTGAGGAAAGCACTCTTGACATCCATTTGAAAGACTTTAAATCTCATGTGGGCTGAATGGGCAAGAAAGATTCTGATTGCTTCCAATCTTGCTACTGGAGAAAAGGTTTCATCATAGTCAATCCCTTCTTCTTGTGAGTAACCTTTAGCTACCAGTCTTGCTTTGTTTCTTGTGATAATACCATCTTCATCCATCTTGTTCTTGAAAGCCCATTTGGTGCCTATGACTAGATGTTGTGTTGGCCTTTCAACTAATCTCCAGACTTTGCTTCTTTCAAACTGGTTGAGTTCTTCTTGCATGGCCTCTATCCAGTTTGAGTCTTCTAAGGCTTCTTCTACCTTTTTGGGTTCTGTTTGAGAAAGAAAGCTTAGGTAGATGCATTCATTTTGAGTTGTTGATCTTGTTCTGACTCTTGCATTAAGATCCCCAATTATCAGATCTTCAGTGTGATCCTTTGTCCACTTTCTTCTTCTTGGAACATCAGTTCTAGTGCCTTCTTGTCTAAGTTCTTCCAAGTTGATTTCTGGTTCAGGTCGTAGAGACTCATTGTCAGGCATAGTGAGCTCTACGTTTGCTTCTTCTTGCTCTGCGCTTTCTGCTTCTGGCTCGACGATCGTAGAGCCTAACTCTACGATTTTAGACTTAGTGATCGCAGAGTCCTCCTCTGCTGGATCATTGAGTGAGGAGGTTTTCTTCTTTGATTCTGACTCATTAAATGTGATATGAATAAAGACTTCAACACTGAATGACTCCTTGTTGAATACCCTGTAGGCCTTGTTGTCTGTAGCATAGCCAAGGAAAATTCCTTCATCTGGCTTGGGTTGGAATTTGGTTAGATACTTTTTGTCGTTGTTGAGGATATAACATAAACAACCAAAGGCATGAAAGTAACTAATGTTTGGCTTCCTTCCTTTCCATAATTCATTGGGAGTCTTCTGAAGGAGGGAGTGAATGAGAGACCTATTTTGAGTGTAGCATGCAGTGCTGACAGCTTCTGCCCAAAAATACTCAGGGAGTTGAGCAGCTGCTAGTAATGTTCTTCCTGTTTCAATCAATGTCCTATTCTTCCTTTCAGCTACTCCATTTTGTTGTGGAGTTCTTGGGGCTAAGAAGTTGTGATTGATGCCATTTTCTTCACAGTAAAGTTCTACCTCAGTGAAATTAAATTCTCTTCCATGATCACTCCTTATGGCCTTGATCTTCTCCTCTTTCTCATTCATGACAAGTTTGAACTGCTTGATCAAGTGAGAGTTGGTTTTATCTTTAGAGCTTAAAAAGAATACCCATATGAATCTGGTGTAGTCATCTACTATCACCAGAGAGTATTTCTTTCCACCAAGGCTTGTAGTTGGGATAGGCCCGAAGAGATCCATGTGGAGTAACATAAGGGGCTTATCATTTGAGTTGACCGCTTTGCTTTTGAATGAGCTCTTTGTTTATTTTCCAAACTAGCATGCTTTGCAGGATTTTTCTTTGATGAAGTTGAGCTTTGGCAGTCCTGTAACTAGGTCATTGGAGGCAAGTCTTGACATGCTTTTGAAGTTTAAGTGAGATAGCCTCCTATGCCACAGCCAACACTGATCCTCAGAAGCTTTGGCAAGAAAACATACAGCTTCATCAGGTCTTAATTCTGCAAGGTTGACAGTATAGACATTTCCTTCTCTAGTTCCTATCAGCTTCAATGAGTTGGTCGTCATGTCCGTGACTTGACACTGATTGTTGAGAAAAGTGACTTGATGAGTTTTACCACATAGTTGGCTGATGCGGAGAAGATTGTGTTTTAGTCCTTCAACGTATACCGCTTTGCTGAAGGACACAACACCATTCCCAGCTGAACCATATCCTCTTGTCTTTCCAGAATTGTTATCGCCAAAGATGACTACAGGACTATCTTTTTCTTCAAAGTTTGACAGAAGGGCCTTGTTGCCTGTTATATGCCTAGAGCATCCACTATCAAGGTACGATGTTGATTCAGTGGAGCTTTGTACCTGCAGAAAGGATCAGCTTTCATTTTGGTACCCAATATTGCTTGAGTCCATATTCATTAGTAACTTTGGGAACCCAAACCTGTTTGATTTTGGGTCTGTGCAGTATAGGGTAAAAATAACATTCTGCAGCTTTATGACCATATTTATAGCAATTGTAACATTGAGTGTAATGCATGCCTGTGTGTGAGTATGGACTCCTTTTTGTCTTAGAAATGTGTGGATGATAGTACTTCACACTTTTTGGCTTAACTCCCTTCTGCTTTCTATGATTGATAGTTTTCGTAGAGTTGAAGTTATCCCTACGATTCTTGTCAGGTTGGTTCGTAGAGAGAGTCTTGTCATGCTTTACGTCCCTTCGTGACTTAAATACAGAATTTAACTTACTCTTTGATTTCTTGAATCTTAGAGTGGTGTGTGAGACAGTACTTTTATTTGCAGAATTTCAATGGAAAGTATTAATATTCTGTAGGGATTTCACAAATATAATTTTCTTATTAAAATTAGGAGAGCTATTATAATTAGCTTCCATAGGCTCAGCCACTGAGATTTCTAAAGGAGAATTACAGAAACTCAGTCCTGATCGGTTATCTACTGATCTTTGACTAGAGATTATGGTATCCATAGACAGAGAGGATTTGTTCCATGATGAGATAGTCTTTTCTAGTTCCTGAATTTTGGAGACTAGGATTAACTCCTTCTGAGTATTAAGCTCATGTATAAGTCTTAGGTTAGCATTCTCAGCTTCAAGAATAGTACATGAGTTAGCCGTTTGTAGAGTAGTTTCCAACTCTACGACCACTTTCTCTTTTTCTTCTTGAAGGAGAGAATGATCCTTTGACAGAATTCTAAACAGTTTCATATATTTATGCAATTCTATCATAGAGTCATGCATGCCATCTCTAAGGTCATTAATAGTTAAATCAGGAGAATAAAAATCAAATACCTCATCCACATTGAATTCTTTCTTGCCTTTTCCTTCTCTGGCCATTAGGCATAGGTTGGCTTTTTGAGTTTCTTCATCTTCACCTGATTCAGGACTTGAGTCGTTATCTGAGTCACTCCATGAACTTTCAGCGACGAACCCTTTTTCCTTTTTCTTGGCCTTGTAGTGGCTTTTGAACTTTGATCTTTTCTTGTCCTTGTCTGGATCATTTCTCGGAGGCTTGGGACAGTTTGCGATGAAATGACCTGGTTGTTTATAGTTGTAGCACAAGTCATTAACTTGTTCTTTATAGCTGCTACTGAACTTCCTCTGTCTGTTGTTTCTGCTTATAAATCTTTTGAAGTGTTTGACCAGCATAGCAACTCCTTCATCATTGAGTTCATCATCTTCATCATCATCTGAGTCGACTATTTTTGAAGTAGATGCCTTTAGAGCAATGCCTCTTTCTTTCTTCTTTCCTTCTGACAATGTTTCAGCTCGTTGGGCCAACTCTAGTTTATAAGTGAGAAGATTTTCATATAACATCTGAACGGTCATTTCATGAAGATTCTTTGACTCTCTAATGGCAGTTGTTTTGGCATCCTATTTGCTTGGTAGAGCTCTCATGAACTTGATGATGAGATCTTTGTTTGGATAGGTCTTTCCGTACGCTCGGAAAGAGTTGAGTAGTACGTTGAATCTTTCATATGTGGAAGTGATGTTTCCCCTGAGATGTGGGTGAACATTTCATACTGCTGAGTGAGCAAGGATTGCTTGTTTTCTCTGACTTCTTCCGTTCCTTCATTCATTATCAGTAGTGCATCCCATACTTCTTTAGTTGTTGTACAGTTGACCACGTTTTCAAACAATTCATCTTCTAGAGCCATGAACAACATGTTTTTGGCTCTTTTGTCTAACTGAACTGTTTTCTTCTCTGCATCAGTCCTATCTTTCTTTAGTTTGATTGAAACTTTATTTGGATCTTCAGCAATTGGCGTTAGCTTGATTGGTACGTATGACCCATTGATGACAGTGTCAAATAGATCTTCGTCAATGGCATCCATGTATGCCTGTATGCGAACTTTCCAGTTGGCAAATTTGTCCTTGTTGCATATGGGCGGTTTGTTTCCTCCGCCTTGCTCAGATCCATTTCTGGTTTGTGCCATTGATCTACTCAAGCGGGTTAGGCTTTAATTAAGAGAACCAGCTCTGATACCAATTGTTAGTTTCCAGAGGCACAAAAGATATCTAGAAGGGGGGTTGAATAGATACTTTAAAAAACTTTGTGTTTTCTTTTTCTTTTCAAAATGGATGACTTAACATTTTAGTTAATGTATCCAATAGTTAAGCACAGCGAAATATGATTTGTAAGAACCCCTTGTAAGATCGATAGCAGAGAATATAGTAAAACAGTTAAAAAGCAGTTATAACAGTTATGGTAATTAATAAGCGCAAAGAGATAGAGACAAGGTTTTAAGTAGTTCGGAGCACACAAGACTCTTACTCCACTATTCTACTCCTCAAGTAGCAAATCCACTAAGGATATTGTTACAACTGAATCACAAAGATTCCTTCAAGACCCTCAGTCTTGGAACACCAGTACTCAACGTACTCTTCAAAGCCTTGGAACTCTATAATCTAAGACCAGTAGCCTCAGAATCCTTGGTACCCTTTGGTACTCCACAAGTCCAGCAGACTTGTTTTGGGTTGGTCACCTATTGACCCTTTCACTTGATGAAGAGTGAATTGTTTTGTTGCTGCTGAGTTGCTTGAAGCATAAGGTTTGATAAACTCAGCAGCTAAGCAAGATGTTTCCTCTTGAATTGTAGAATGATAGTGTTTCAAGTATGATCATCTTTTTCGTTGTTCTTGCTTGTTTTGAAGCTTTAATCCTTTTGCCTTATATAGATGTTCTTGAGAATCTTTTCGTTGAAAATGTGGCCGTTGCATCTGATTCTTCTGTTGAGATGTGTTGCTGAGTTTAGGAATAGTTTATTCCTTGTTGACTGTGTAAGTGGGGTGAGTCAGCTTCCATTAGTTTGATTTAAGATAGTGCTCTGACCGACTACAGATTGTAGCTGTTTGCTCCCCACTCATTTGTTTAATATTCAGCAACTGTCTTGGGCAGGTCATTCTACTGTCAATTTGTTATGGGCAACTTAGAATACACTTTCTCAAATCTGAGTTGCTCATCAGTCGTCTGACTCTACGTTCTTGCTTAGATGTAGTGTCGTCAGTGTGTCTGGAGAGTTGCAGCTCTGTAGTCATCTGATGCTTGTAGATATACACCGTGATCTTCATATTTTATTCTGATCATTCTGAAATAGCATCGATGCTTTGTTGTTATGTTTTTCTTCAGAGGTGTTGATTTATTCTGTGAGCACTGGCATAGACAACTCTACAATAGGTGAGAGTTTTCTTGTGATGCAGGGACAACACTTTGTTTTGTCGAGAAGGCTCTACGTCCTGCCGAGGAAGCTATACGTCCTGATGACAAAGCTCTACGTCCAGTCGAGGAAGCTCTGCGTCCTGCCGAGGAAGCTCTGCGTCCTGACGAGCAAGCTCTACGTCTTTTTACATGGAGTATGGAAGTACTCTACGATCAGCACACACGATCAACCTAACAACTTTGATCTTTTCTATACTAAGTCCTTTGTACATCTCCTTCAAGAAAGGACTTTACAATTTGCTAGGATATTACAGATATTGAATACAGCTTAGATCATCCTAACCTATTTGATCTTCTCTTTTCTAAGTCCTTGTACATATGTCTACCATTAAGGACTTTACAATCTTGGCTACTGATACATATATTTATCAAGAGTACAACATCAAATTTAAACCATGATATCTAACATGCTGAGTCATTAATTCATGACCTTTTACTGCCATCCATATGCTATCTGTCCACTCAGTATCATCGGGCAGAAATCCTCCTGCATCAGAATCTCATTCAAGTTGAATTTGATTATGGAAGAAAACCGGGGGGAATAAATAAAGAAGAAAATTCTAGTACTCTAGAAGGTAGTATTTGTATAGAAACCTAAAATTCATATTACATTTCGATATATATCCAAATTGACAAAAGCAATTCAAAAAAAGATACTTGTAGTTAGGTCCTTGGGATCATGTACTGTAATGCTTGAAATGAAAATGCTTTAAAGGAGGTGGGAATCTGAAGTCTGAAACTTGGAAGAGATTTGACAATATTCCTAGAGCTTTGTTGCATTTTGCATACACTAGAAGCATGCATTTTAATGGAATTGGACATGCGCTCTATAGACTGTGCAAGAGAAAGATCAAGATTTCTGGAGCATTTGACTGATCTCACGATCAAGATTTCCCTAGCATTCGACTAATAATCTCACGGGTACATGTGTCTCTCACAAGAGTCATGTATCAGGCATATTCAATTATAAGTTTGTGTGGGTTTCACTTAGAGTTGGCAAGAAGTATTGATCGTATGATCTCTTTCTTATTATGGTAGAGCACATTTGTGAGTCAATCTCTTATGATAGAAAAACTCGGCACGTGATGTGTTTACAACATAAAATATACAAGAGAGTACAACACACCGACAAAAATTTCATTACTGATTTGCTAGTTTGTTGTGACATTATAGTATTGATCTAACTTTTTAGTTTTTACCACACTCACATCGAACGCCACACTCTAAAGTTGTGACTTTTTACAACATATTTCAGTCTCTAAGATGGTAATCATTTATGAATTTAATTACAAGAATGACAAGAAGATGAGATGAATAATTATAACTACTACATCCGTCCTCAAAAGACGAGTAAAATATAATTTACACATATATAAAGAAAGAAAAGTAAAAGTAGATGAAAAAGAGTAAAAAAAAATTCAAATTTATCCTTAGTGGCCTCACAAGATTATATAAAATGATGATTACTTTTATTTTTTTATACTAATGGACCCCACTAATGACATATTTATCTCATTTGGGAATAAAATTTTTTATACCTTTAGTGACAGAAGGAGTATTTATTAGTTTAAATGATACTCCCTCCATTCTACAATTTATTTCTTATTTTATATTACTATTGGAAAATATAGCTCTTTTTTCATAATACAAAAAATATTTAAAGAAAATTAAACTTTTTATGTGTGGAAGGGAGAGAGTATGAAACAAAAGGAAACTAAGCACGAACAAATTATGATAATGGTTCGCTCTTTTGAGAGAGTATATTTTGAGTTTAGTAAAGGAGATGATGAGGAGGTAATTTTAGTACGCGTACAAATTGTACCTCATGTACTTTCTCTCATCAAAAATTAAAGTCTTTAATTTTTAACTTATTTAAGATAGTCAATAATAATATTCACTTATTTTTAAATTATATTCAAAAATTAAATTGATAATTTTTTAAATATAATTTAATATTCTCAAATATAGTCCTAGTATTAATTAGGAATTCGATCGGTTGAAGTGGTGTAACATTGATAGTGAAAAAGTAATGATAAATTAAGAATATCATGCCACTTTATAGTTTTAAAATAGAAATGTAAATTTAATTTTCGAATGGACTAAAAAAAAGAGAATTGTTATTTTCACAAGTACCCTCTCACATAAGTGTGAGATATTCATCATTCATGTAAGAATGAGCTTGTGGAACTATTACTTTTATTTGTGAAGATATCAATTCCTAACAAAAAAATATATCTCTAATTTTGAAATAGAGAGAGTATTGAATAATAAAAATATGATATAAAAGGGAGAGTATTAAAAAATAATGATATAAATGATTAATGAATATTATCCTTAATGCTCCATCTATTTCAAAATTAGAGATGCATTAAAATTAGAGATAAAGTTATGTTTTAAATGTAACATTAACTACAAGAAAAAGGTATATTTCCGACAGAATATTCCGTCGGAAATAATCCTATTCCGTCGAAAATATATTATTTCTGACGGAATCATCCGTCGGAAATTCGGCCGGAAATATAAATAAATTTTATAAATGTATATTTAAATTTTAATGAGAATTTTATTGTAGTTTATTTTATTAAAAAAAACAAATGAAATAATTTTGTACATGGGATTTGGAAAGGACGTAAGTAGCTTTAGGAGGATAAAGGTCAAGCGTTTTTTTTATTATTACTAATTTGAAGGCTCAAGAAGACTTTAAGGCAGCATACCATGTGCATCATATTTGTTTTGTGTTAATGTCATATGTGGATAACCTACTTAGCCTTCCAGTTAAGCCTTAAAGTAGGTAATACACGTTTTTTTTCCTACCTCTTAAATTATTAAAAGCTAGTTAACCCCTAAGTAGTTATATATATTTATAGATATACACATAACCTCCGTACTGATAAATTATATATATATATATAGATATAAACATACTCTCCCTACTGATAATTATATATATATATATATATATATATATATATATATATAGATATACACAAACTCTCCCTATATATATACATCTCCCATACTTAAAGGAGGACAAGAAGAAAATAAAAAGGGGAGGTCACGACTATACATTCAGAGAGTAAGGAGAAAGTGAGGGAAAATAGGAAATCAAGAAGGGAATAAGAGAAAAGAAAACTAGAAGGTATGCTTCTAACTATTATTTTTATTTAGTACATAATGTATGGCTTTAAAATTTTTATAGGAGTAAATAAATAAATATTTAATATTTAATTAATATGATTAATATTATGATACTCAATAAATTTGACTTAAGAATTCGGGTAATTATTAACTAAGAATAAAATAATTAAAAATGAAGAAATGATAGCCTAATATTTTTGGCCTTTATGAATAATGATGTAGGTCAATTGCCGAAAATATTTATTGAGCTAGAAAATAGTCAACGAAAAACAGGCAAGTTTCTTAACTTACACAAACTTTGTATATTGTGCAAGTTCTCTCAGTTTGAGTAAGTTCCTAACTTGTACAAATTTATTATTTTGTGTAAGTTTCTGAATTATTGCAAATTTTTTTCAAACTTGTATAAGTTTATTCTTTTGTACAAGTTTCTTAAGCATCTATTTGCTTCTGATAAAAGTTCCTTGAATTTTGAATATTTCGTTCAAGTTAATTGTTATCATGCGATATTAAATTTCAGAATATATTTACAAGAATTGTTGAACTCTAAATTATTTTAAATATTACTGATTTATGTGTAGAGAAAGTCATTATTTCGACTTACTCTAAAATTAAGAATTTATATTATTTGTTCTTTAAACCAAATTGTTTTGGGGGAAAATCTTAGACTAAGTTGAACAACCCTATTTTATAAAGGGGATATTATTGTCGAAAAATTCGACTTATGGAGATAATATTGTGCATAACATAGGGTACGATAGGTTGATCCTCCTAAAGTGCTTGTGGAGATGGAGAGTCAATAATTTGTATAATTGTGGGATATTTACGTTCTTGATCCTTATGACCACTCAGTTCATAAAAGAAAATTTATTTGATGCTCGTCAATTTAAATCTATTCATTATTGTGTTAATCATTATTCTCATTTATTATTTTGAATTAATTTGCATTCAATTATTTCAATTCTCTTGACATTCAATTTTGGATATTTTATATACTTGCTAAGCAAATTAGTTGCTTACTCTTGCGTAAAATTTTCATGTTTTTAAGTAAGTTTGAGGAACCTGAAAGATCGGGTGTAAAAGATAAAGGGAAGGGTAAAGCCAACAAGGAAGAATAATTAATGAGGAGGTATTGTAGAACTATTGTATTAGTTCATATTGTGTAAGTAAGACCTGGTTGTATTATTGTACTTGATGTAAAACAGTGAATGTGTAATAATGTATAATAGACTTTGAATAAGTGTATAGTGACCACCATAGTTGTAATAGTAAGTACTTAAGTATGGGGGCGTCACATGTTGGTATCAGAGTCGTAGGTTATAACGTTTAGGTTAGAGAACCTTAGGATATACTCTGATAATATTAAGAATTAATTTTTAAATTATACTTTTAATATTTTTTATGTACTAAGTAAGTTATTTTTATGTTGTAGAATGACTGAGGAAAAGCAATTAGAGACATTTATGAGGTACCTCAAATTGCACCCATACTAATATAAGATCCAAAAATAGAAGAGGAGGACCTTGAGGAAGAATACAAAGAAAATTCCACAGAGAGGAAGGTCAAGATAACTCACACCATAAGTAGGGACCTGATTTGGTTCATAATGGAACAAGAACATAGAGAGGCCGCAAAAATAGGGTTATTTGTGTAATATGTGAAAGTCTACTTTTATACGGAGCATATATATATGTATGTAGGTACTTTCTAATAGGTCTCCAACTTTTAGGAAATATTTTGATGATAACAATAATTAGGAAAAAGATTTATTAGAGGTTAGAATTCTCTCCTTAAGATTTACTTTTAATTATTTTCTATTATTTTATTTACTTTTGATTAAAAGTATTTTTTAAATTTTATTGAATTAATTTTCTTAACCTTGATAAATTAATATCAAGTATTAAAGAAAATTGATTCATAAAACAACATTTTCGAGGGCAAGGAAAAACTCCTATTTATTCTCAAAATGTTTTTAAACTCAAAGTTTTTTTTGGGCTAAAGGAAAATATAAAGTATATGTATGTATACTATATATACCGTTATATATATATATATATACTATATATACAGATATATATACATATAGATATATATGTGCATGTGGGCATTCATTACTTGATATCTATACATGCAATCATGTGCTGGAAGTAATCTTGCAAAGTGTCACTAAAAATGGGACAATCTCATCCATCCGTGCATGTACTAGTTTTTGAAAAGATTTCCATGAGATCATTTATTACTCTTTGACTAAATCAGATTCGGAAGGAAATTTTTTTTGCAAATCCGCGTGAATTGAAAATTGATCTGAACCCTTTATTTTGAACAAATTGATCTGATCCATTTATTTTAAATAAACTTTCAAAAATTACCTTTATGCCCTTAGTCTCAAAACTCCTATAAATAGGAACCTTTTTCTTTCATTTCAATTCAACAATTTACTATCAAGGAAAAAGCTTACTCCTTGCCCACATATTCCTCTTAAGTGAGGGAATTAGCCGAACGAGTACTCAAAGTCCTAAGTGGCCTTTTATTAATATTATTTATATAAATATTAGTTGATTAACACTCAATTGTCATAACGACGCTGTGATACTCCTTTTGTAACAAAGTGGGTTATCCGAACTGTAATTAAATTTTGAGTGATCTATTGAAAGTATTTATATAAATATCAATTGTGAAATTATAAATTTGGTAAACACTTAGATACCGATTTTATTTGGATTTATTCATCTTGAGTGAATTATCCAAACGGTCTTTAAAAAATTCTAAGTTGCCATATTTATAAATATTCACATAATAGATTAAATATATTACTATATATTCTCTGAGTTAAACAAATTTATTTGTTATATCAAATATTGTCTAACTGATTCATTTATTACACTTGACATTTGCTAAACTAGTATTTGATCATAAATTTATTTATTCATAAAAATACTTGTTGCATATTATAAAAGTTATTTAAACTTTTATATACACATGTACTGAATTATATCTGCTTGGTCTAAAAGCATTTCTTTATCAAAACTTTTGTAAAAGGGAAAAGGGTAGAGTTAGTTTATTTTATGTACCTGTGAGAAAGACGTGTAAATTCTTTGACCAAGACCAGAGTCTTAGAGAGGTGAGCTGGGAGTTGGGTCTCTAGTGAACGTGTGAGGTAAAGAAGAGGTTGTTGTTTCAAGACCAGATCAAAGAATAGAACTGAACTTTAAAGGAAGGTACAACTAAGCTTGAGGAAGGAGCTGGGAGCTTGCTGTCCAAGATAGTTAGTTGAGAATAGTTGTAAGTTTGTCTATAAAACTTTGTAAAGGCTTCTCCGCTTGTTAAAGGAGTATTTATTACTGAAAGTAATAGAATCTCATGTCCTGGAGAGGAGTTTGAGACTGGACGTAGCAACATACCCGTGATGTATGTTGTGAACCAGATAAATCTCTTTGCATTGTGTGATTGAATTTTTAACTGTATTGCATATTAATTTTCAGCACTACTAATTAACTTGCTAAAAATTCAAAAAGGCCTTAGACAATTTTTTAAACTGTAATAATCTATTCAACCCCCTTCTATATTATTTTCAATTGGTATCAGCGAGGTGTTCTTTAACTTGTTTGTTGAGTGAATACAGGCATATTTAAGAGTAGATCCATCTATGGCCTACAATGCTACTGGTTGCGGAGAAGGACTATCGATGTCCAGACCTCCACTATTCGATGGCACAAATTTTGCCACCTGGAAGAATAGATTCAAAATCTATGCCAAATCACAAGGAATCAAAGTTTGGTTGGCAATAGAACGAGGTGTAAAAGTGCCCACAAAAATTGAAGGTGAAAAAATTGTTGAAAAAGATGCTGATGAATTCACCACTGAAGATGAAGAGGCTATGAATATAGCTTCCAGAGCCGAACAAGTGCTGACTAGTGCTCTCATTGAAAAAGAGTACAAAAGAGTTAGTAATTGTAAAAATGCAAAAGAAATTTGGGAAAAATTGATTATAACCTATGAAGGAACCAATCATATCAAAGAAACTAGAAAAGATACTCTAATTCAAGAATATGAAAGTTTCAAGCTAGAAGAAGGTGAAAAGATCATTGATATGGAAACACAGTTTTCCAGAATCATTGATGAACTGGAACGGCTAGGGAAGGCATACACAACTAATGAGAAAAATAGAAGAATTCTCAAAGTCCTTCCATCCGTATGGAAAATGAAAGTGACAACCATCAAAGAAATGCAAGATCTAACTACTTATCCTCTTGATAGTCTCATTGGAAATCTTCGTGCTCACGAAGTCGACATACTAGTCGAAAAAGCAGGATCGGATACAGATCTCAAGAAGAAAGGAATCGCCTTCAAAACTCTACTTATAGATCAAGAAAGCGATGATGAGGAGTTAAATAAAGAACTCCTGAGTCTGGATAATAATAAAGTTGCCTTGTTAGCAAGACAACTCAGGAGAGTAATCCAAAGCAAAGCTAGAAAATATGGCAAAGATTTTCTAAAAACAAATAACAACTTCAACAACTTCAAAGGCAAACAAGTCTTCAGCCTAAAAGCACAAGGAGGAAACTTCAAAGCTAATAACAACAACAATTTTAGAAGTGCTAGCTCAAATGACAATTCAAATACATGTTTTGAATGCAACCAGCCTAGACATTTCAAAAAGGACTGTCCAAAACTAATCAACAACAAAATACTAGTAGCTGAGGAAGGCTGGGATCTAAGCGACGAAGAAGGAATTGTTGAACAAACCGAGAAAATTACAAATCTATGTCTAATGGCAGACAATGATTCATCACCAAGATCTGAGGTAAACTCTGAACATCAATTACCCAGCACTTCATTTGTCGTACACACTTTAGATAATATAAATGTAGAACATCATGAACTGCAAGAAGCATATAATTATTTATATGAAGATAATGAAATCATTAAAGAAGATTTTATTAAAATAAAAATTTCATTAGAAAAATTAATTAAGGCTAATAGGAATCTTGAAATTGAAAACTCAAATTTGATTATTATTAATGAAAGTTTAAAAGAAAAAAAAGAGAAACTAGAAAATGATTCTTCATAAATTTTATTACTAAAGGAAGAATTAGAAAAAATTAAGAAGAATAAATAAGGATATTGAGATAGAAAATTCAACACTCATTATTTCTGTTGAAAATCTCGAAGTCGAAAATTCAACGCTCGTTGTTATTAATGAGGATACTCAGATACACAATCAAGTGTTAAATGAAGATATTAAGAATCTCAAGCTTGAGAATTCATCTCTAAAGATAGGTTCTTCTTTGATAGAACAAATTGAAGCATTAACTAAATAACGTGATGATTTGAGCACTATAGTTATTAAATTCACAAAAGGAAAAGAAAACATTGATGTCATGCTTAATCAACAAAGATGTGGCTTTAATAAAGAAGGATTAGGATATATTGGAGAATCCAGCAAAACAAAAGATAAGGGGCTCTATCATGTTAAAATTAAAGAAAAAGAAGGTCATACATCTCCCTTTACTAAATGCACTTACTGTAACCGAAATGATCATTCTATCCACATGTGCAATGCTAGAAATGGAAACTATAAAGGAAAAATGATTTGGGTTCCAAAAGGAACTTACACTGCACCTATTATTGTTAATAGAAGAAAAGAATTCTATAATTATCAAAGAAATGAAAGATCTTTTGGAAATAATCATCAAAGTTTTTCAGAATATAAAAATAGAGTAAATCATGGTTTTTATAGACCTAGTACTCATAGAATGCCTGTATCTTCTAAAATTGATTATCCTGTACCCAGTTTGTAAAGGAAAACACAAATGTTCCTTAGACAAAATGGAAAACTTACCCAAAGGACCCTTCTTATTAAAGGGTACCAGTTTGTGAAATTAGTGTATGTTGCAGGTATGTCTTACAGCTGATACTAGTAAAAATAAGTGGTATCTTGATAGCAGTTGTTCAAGACATATGACGAGAGACAAATCAAAATTGAGCAATATACAAGCTACAGACTGTGGTGAGGTAACCTTTGGAGATAGCAACAAAGGTAAAGTAATTGGAATTTGAAGTGTTAGTAATAAACACATAACAATTTTCAATGTACAACTAGTCACATGACTCAGGTACAATCTTTTATCTATTAATCAACTATGTGATAATG
Organism: Aralia elata; assembly: GCA_034770075.1. NCBI lineage: Eukaryota > Viridiplantae > Streptophyta > Magnoliopsida > Apiales > Araliaceae > Aralia > Aralia elata. The sequence goes on along the minus strand of CM068388.1, from coordinate 73,140,418 downwards.
GTTCTAAAATATCTTTCAGTCCTCATAACTATTCAATATTTGATCAATCTGGTAAACTTGTATTATTATGCCCTAGAAATCAGAATGTATACATATGTGACCTAGATGCATATTCTCCCTTAGACAATATTTGTTTTATGTCTGCAAATGATGATCTATGGCTTTGGCATCGCAGATTAGGACACATTAACATGAAACTGATCAATAACATTTGTTCTAAAGAACAGGTTCGTGGTCTTCCAAAACTAAAGTTTTTAAAGGACCATATTTATGAAGCTTGTGAATTAAGAAAACAAATACATGCATCTCATAAACCCAAACTCACAGTGTCAACCTCTCGACCTTTAGAACTTTTACATATGGACCTAGTAGGACCTATTCCTAAACATAGCATGGGTGGTGCTATTTATATTCTAGTTTTGGTCAATGACTATTCTCGATTTACATGGGTTTATTTTCTGAAATTTAAAAATGAAGCTATTAATTCTTTTTCTGCTTTATATAAGAAAATTCAGAATCAACAGGGAAGCTCTATTGTTTATATTCGGTCTGATCATGGAAGAGAATTTGACAATTCTGATTTTATTATGTTCTGTGATGAGCACGGTATAAGTCATAACTTCTCTGCTCCTTATACACCACAATCAAATGGTGTGGTTGAAAGAAAAAATCGAACTTTACAAGAAATGGCAAATACCATGTTAAATGAATATCGTCTTCCTAAATATTTTTGGGTTGAAGCAATGGCAACTTCCTGTTACATTTTAAACCGAGTTTTATTAAGACCAATTTTACTTAAAACTCCCTATGAGCTTTATTATAAAAGAACTCCAAAAATAAATTATTTTCGTATTTTTGGGAGTAAATGCTTTATTCTAAATACTAAAAGACACATGTCAAAGTTTGATCCCAAATCTGATGAGGGAATCTTTCTGGGATATTCACTTAATAGTAAAGCATACAGAGTTTTTAACAAAAGAACACTAGCTGTTGAGGAGTCAATGAATGTAACTTTTGATGAATCTAAGCCTCCTCCCAAATATAAAAAATTAGTTGACACTGATGTTGTCATTGAAGATATTCTTAGAAATATGGAGGAACCAAAACTATATAATGCATCTCCACCTGTCAATGTTAATCTTCTTGAAAATCCCAATCCTCAATTAAACGACTTGCCCAAAGAATCACATGTTATTAAAAATCATCCTTTAGAAAATGTGATTTGTGATATTGATAGAGGAATACTTACTAGATCACAAACACATAACTTGGCTGGTCATTTATCTTTCTTATCTCAAATTGAGCCTAAAAATGTTAAAGATGCTTTGTCTGACGAAGATTGGATAATAGCTATGCAAGATGAACTTGAATAGTTCACCAGAAACAAAGTCTGGGAGTTAGTTCCAAAACCCGAAGATACTTCCATCATTGGAACTCGATGGGTTTTTCGTAACAAATTAGATGAAAAATGGAACTGTAGTACGCAATAAGGCAAGACTAGTTGCACAAGGATACAATCAACTTGAAGGTATTGATTATGATGTAACCTATGCTCCTGTTGCTAGAATTGAATCTATACGTATGTTATTAGCTTTTGCATGCCATAAAAATTTTAAACTATTTCAAATGGATGTCAAATCTGCATTTTTAAATGGCGTTATTGAAGAGGAAGTTTATGTTAAACAACCTCCTGGTTTTGAAGATTTTAATCATCATGAGTATGTCTATAAATTGCATAAAGCTTTATATAGTTTAAAACAGGCCCCTAGAGCTTGGTATGAGCGTTTGAGTAAATTTCTGCTAGAAAATGGTTTTAAAAGGGGGTACAGTCGATACTACATTGTTTACAAAATATAAAAATGATGATATTCTTATTATACAAATTTATGTTGACGACATCATCTTTGGCTCTACTGATATAACAATGTGCAATGAGTTTTCTGAAAGCATGAGCAAGGAATTTGAAATGAGCATGATGGGAGAATTAAATTTCTTCCTAGGATTGCAAATCAAACAAGGAGAAAAAGGTATTCATGTCTCTCAATCCAAATACTGCAAAGAAATGATTAAGAAATTTGGTTTAGAATTTGTGAAACCTCTTAATACTCCTATGTCAACTTCTGATAAATTAACTGCTGATGAAAATGGAAAAAGTGTTGATGCAAAGAAGTATCGAGGAATGATTGGAAGTATGCTATATATTACCGCCAGTAGACCTGACATTATGTTCAGTGTCTGCAAATGTGCCAGATTTCAATCAAATCCTAAAGATTCACATTTGATTGTTGTCAAAAGAATTTTTCGATATCTCAAAAGAACCACGGACTTAGGCCTATGGTATCCTAAAGGTCAACCATTTAATCTTGTGTGCTTTTCAGATTCTGACTATGCAGGTCATCATGTTGATCGAAAAAGTACTAGTGGGACTTGTCAGTTTCTCAGAGGATGTTTAGTTTCTTAGTTTTCTAAGAAACAAAACTCCGTATCTATTTCTACCACTGAAGCTGAATATATCGCTGCTGCACGTTACTGTGCACAAATATTGTGGATGAAACAGACCCTTGCAGATTATAATATAAAATTTAATTGCGTATGAATATTATGTGATAATACCAGTGCTATCAATTTAAGTAAAAATACGGTATTGCATGCTAGATCAAAACATATAGATGTTAGACACCATTTTTTACGTGATCATGTAAACAGTGGTAATATCAAATTAGATCACATGGATACAGAATTAAATATTGTTGATATATTCACCAAACCATTAAGTTCTGATAGATTTTGCAAATTACAAATTGAGTTAGCCATGCTAGATATCTCTTCTTAAATATAATATTCATTTTTTTTGCATACTTATTTTTTTTACAGACTTATTAATGTCATTAATATCTTTTTAAAAATAATCAATTATATATATATATATAATTGTCCTTAAAAGATATTGTTTCATTTTTAAGTTATCTTTATTTATTATTTTTAATAATCATTATTCATATTTTTCTGTTTTTATAAATATATTTATAAGTTTTCTAATGGTTCATGATCCAATGGCTAAAAGCATTGATCCATGTCCATTCAAATGAGCCAATCAGATTAGGTCACACGGATTAAGCATCACAATCGTTCGATCATCTAAAGAAGCACAAACCAATTCTATCCGTCGGATCGTTGCTTACTCGATCAAAACAAAGTTTAATTTCCAGGTTCCATCTCCACCGTTGATTTATTTTTGGATTAATCCTCATCCGTTGGATCTATCTGATAACCCTAACTATAAAATCCTAAATTTTCATTTTCTTTCATTTTTTTTCTTTCTCTCTTCCGTCGCTCCAACCTTCTATCTTTCTCAACCTTAGCTCACAAATTAACCACAAATCCATGACTTCCTGTCTGATTTTGCGAAAATTAGTTCGATCAAATGAATCCTCATCATCTCAATCCTACTTTTGACTGATTATTTTTTGATTTTTATTACACCGAGTTTGTGTTCTTCACCCTATCAAAAATATTAATTTGTGTTCTTCAACATATATGATAGATCTGAAGTTCTCTTTTTCTATGTATGTGATTCCTTCACAGAACCAGAGTTCTATTTTTCTAAAAATTTATAAAAAAAAATTGTGTTCTTCATTATATTTTCTTTTAACCAACTTTTTTTAGACCTTCGATTTCCTATAAATTATTTTTTTAAAATAATATATACATATTATATGTTCTTACATCAGTCTACTTGCTGAGATTGTTGAATGAACCTTTGATACAAAGATGGCATGAAGAACATTGAGTTGCAACTCAAGTATTATCCTACATCCCTCTACGATATAATGTTTTGTAGTCTACTCAGGTAAAATTATCTTACTGATATAAGGTTATTATGAGGACTAATTCCTTGTCTACATGCATGTGTAATTTAGAAATCTGTCTGAATTATTGGGACAAAATGCATTCTGTATAGCTATAACTGATACATTTCATATGCTTATTTTGTGTGTTGAACACTGATTGTCAGTTGTTGGTTATCACTGATATATCTCATTTGTGTGCTTAACAGTGAATTTCTTTGCTACCTTTGAACCATCTAAGTTGGGACTGTTGTAATTCTCTTTCTCTGTTGATTGAACTAAAACATTTATCTTTTCAACTAAGCTAAACAGAGTTGGTGAATGTTTTTTTTACATCTGGTCTTAAAAGTACAGACTACTGTTTTGCTGCCATGTTACTGTTTTGCTTAAATACTTCTTGGAAAAGCAAATCACAGTGAAAAGTATGGCTCGTTTTCTTGTAAAACTTTCCATGCATTTACTGATGTAATCTGCATTCTTCATATGTATCTCACTGAGTCAGTCACTCTCTATATTTTTGTATTAATTTCTGAAGTGACATCTCTGGGTATATACTACTTATATAAATTAGCTTTAAGTGAACATGATATATTCATCTCTTAGTTCCACCAGCATACACCTTCTGCATCTATCCGACTCTCATCTTTTTTCAAACTGCTTGTCTTTCAAAGCATAAACTCTACTTTTTCAAAAAGAAAGAAAACTCCTCCCTCACATTCTGAGATACATTCCTCAGGATATACACCTCAACTAGTCACACCTTCTGCTCAAGATATGTATAAATTGATGAAACATAATCTCACACCAGGCTTAGGGATTGCATTTTGTAGCTTTCCTAATTTACTTGAATATTTTAAAGCCATAGGTTGGGAATGTCTTGTTGAATTCACTGATAGGCATATTTATCCAGAACTGGTTGCTGAATTTTATACTCACATGGTATTCAATAGAGACCACACTGGTATCTTAATAAGCATCAGCACTTATGTTCAAGGTAAAAACTTTAACATTGATGAAAATCTGCTTGTTCATGTATTACATCTTCATCCATTAATGTTGGATCTACCTAGGATAAATGAATACTTGCATCCCTCAGGCACAACTGTCAGTGATTGTTTACGATTCAAACAAAATCTATCCATAACAACTGATCAGCTCATACCTGCTGTTTTGTTTGATTTCCCTATTAATGTTGGATTGAAATTTCTGACTGCTGATAGTCAGTTTGTAGGTAACATACTTAGACAGAATTTCATGCCTGTAAGAGAAAATAGAACCATGCACCCATTCGATTTGGAAATCATCAAGTGTGTTCTAAATAAGTGCATGTCGTACAATCTGGCATATTTTCTCTTATCATCTTTTGAACATTACTTCAACAACAACTGTCTTGGCTATGACCTTCTTCTTACTAAAATCTTTCAATATCTGGAGATTGATTTTTCACAACAGTAATTTCAACTCATTCCAAATACCAACATTGTGTCTAAATTGAATCTTCCTCCTCATCCACTTATACTCTTTAAAGCTTCTAATCCTGAAATCATTGAGTCAAATCTGAACATGTCTTCACAATTTGATGCTATCAATAGCATGAACCAACTAATGTTATTTAATCAAAATAACATAATGGTTCAAATAGAAGGAATGCAACAATCTGTGCATCACATTCAAGACATGTTGCATTTTTTAATGGAGAATATGAAGTTTTCCATGCCACCTTACCACTTTACTGCCAGCACCAGCACTGTTAAGGTTGAACCTTCAAATTTATTTCCTCTTGATGATGCTCTTCCAAATCTCGGTCTCCACTTTTTCCCTCTCAATGAAGCAGATTACTAACTATTACTAACTATTTGGGAACAATGTAATCTTATATACTAACTATTTGGGAATACTGTAACTAACTTAAAGTACTGACGTATGCAGGTTTCTTTTATTATGTATGCAGGACATATATTCAGAAACTACTATTTCTGAAAAATATGTTTAGAAAGACACTGCTACTAACGACTCTTTTTGTAGGAAAAGGAAGAATTCTGACAAGTATTATTTCCCCTCTTTTTATAATGACAAAGGGGGAGAAGAAAAATATTAGAAAGTATATGTGCAGTATATATACACAGGAATATAGCAGGGACTACTTTGACTTCTACTGTGACTTATAAAATCATGTGATGTTACTGAGCATAGATACTGTAGATGTTTCCTTGCTAAATGCATATGGGGTGCTGAATATCTTTCATATTTTTTAAAATATGCATATATTAAGAGGGAGCAATGGGAAATATTTTTAGTTATTGTCATCATCAAAAAGGGGGAGATTGATAGGTCTCCAACTTTTAGAAAATATTTTAATGATAACAATAATTAGGAAAAAGATTTATTAGTGGGTAGAATTCTCTCCTTAAGATTTACTTTTAATTATTTTCTATTATTTTATTTACTTTTGATTAAAAGTATTTTTCAAATTTTATTGAATTAATTTTCTTAACTTTGATAAATTAATATCAAGTATTAAAGAAAATTGATTCATAAAACAACATTTCCGAGGGCAAGGAAAAACTCCTATTTATTCTCAAAATGTTTTTAAACTCAAAGTTTTTTTTGGGCTAAAGGAAAATATAAAGTATATGTATGTATTATATATACCGTTATATATATATATACATATACTATATATACGGATATATATATACATATAGATATATATATATATATATATATATATACATATATATATGCATGTGGGCATTCATTACTTGATATCTATACATGCAATCATGTGCTGGAAGTAATCTTGCAAAGTGTCACTAAAAATGGGACAATCTCATCCATCCGTGCATGTACTAGCTAGTTTTTGAAAAGATTTCCATGAGATCATTTATTACTCTTTGACTAAATCAGATTCGGAAGGAAATTTTTTTTGCAAATTCACGTGAATTGAAAATTGATCTGAACCCTTTATTTTGAACAAATTGATCTGATCCATTTATTTTAAATAAACTTTCAAAAATTACCTTTATGCCCTTAGTCTCAAAACTCCTATAAATAGGAACCTTTTTCTTTCATTTCAACTCACCAATTTACTATCAAAGAAAAAGTTTACTCCTTGCCCACATATTCTCTCTCTATAAAGCTTTATATCTCTTCTACTCTAAAGTTCTAATTTGTGTGAAGAAGAGAAAATTGGTCACAAGTATTAGAGATAAGTTGTTTAATTTATTTACTTGGATAATCTCTTACTTGTTTGTTATTATAGATATACAAATATAAATTGTTATACACAATTATATATATATATATATATATATATATCTATACTTCATCTATTTATTAATAAAAAGTCAATACTTAGACACCGAGACTATAGCGGTGATATTCCTCTTAAGTGAGGGAATTAGCCGAACGAGTACCCAAAGTCCTAAGTGGCATTTTATTAATATTATTTATATAAATATTAGTAGATTAACACTCAATTGTCATAACGACGCTGTGATACTCCTTTTGTAACAAAGTGGATTATCCGAACTGTAATTGAATTTTGAGTGATCTATTGAAAGTATTTGTATAAATATCAATTGTGAAATTATAAATTTGGTAAACACTTAGATACCAATTTTATTTGGATTTATTCATCTTGAGTGAATTATCCAAACGGTCTTTAAAAAATTCTAAGTTGCCATATTTATAAATATTCACATAATAGATTAAATATATTAGTATATATTCTCTGAGTTAAACAAATTTATTTGTTATATCAAACATTGTCTAACTGATTCATTTATTACACTTGACATTTGCTAAACTAGTATTTGATCATAAATTTATTTATTCATAAAAATACTTGTTGCATATTATAAAAGTTATTTAAACTTTTATATACACATGTACTGAATTATATCTGCTTGTTCTAGAAGCATTTCTTTATCAAAACTTTTGTGAAAGGGAAAAGAGTAGAGTTAGTTTATTTTATGTACCTGTGAGAAAGACGTGTAAATTCTTTGACCAAGACCAGAGTCTTAGAGAGGTCAGCTGGGAGTTGGGTCTCTAGTGAACTTGTGAGGTAAAGAAGAGGTTGTTGTTTCAAGACCAGATCATATAATAGAACTGAACTTTAAAGGAAGGTACAACTAAGCTTGAGGAATGAGCTAGGAGCTTGTTGTCCAAGATAGTTAGTTGAGAATAGTTGTAAGTTTGTCTATAAAACTTTGTAAAGGCTTCTCCGCCTGTTGAAGGAGTATTTATTACTGATAGTAATAGAATCTCAAGTCCTGGAGAGGAGCTTGAGACTGGACGTAGCAACATACCCGTGATGTATGTTGTGAACCAGATAAATCTCTTTGCATTGTGTGATTGAATTTTTAACTGTATTGCATATTAATTTTTATCATTACTAATTAACTTGCTAAAAATTCAAAAAGGCCTTAGATAATTTTTAAACTGTAATAATCTATTCAACCCCCTTTCTAGATTATTTTCACTTTCATCTTTTCCTGTATAATTATAACATATGTAAGAAAGAAGAGTTTGATATGTAAAATACCTAACTATTGTATAAAAAAATAAATGTACATAGAATGATGTATAATATTATTATATGTTTTATGAACATATGTTTTGTGGATGATGAATGTATTAATTAATTACTTGTTTGATTTGTATAATGATATGTTGTTATATTAAACAGAAAATGCGAAGAGGAAGACCAAAAAATATTAACATTAATGAGGCAATAAATAATGACGCAGCAACAAATAATACTGACAAAACCACACCAACTACTAATACACATGAAGAAGCCTCGAGTAATGTTAATCCCTTACAACAGTTCATGGATTTATTAATAGGGGCACTTCAAGAAGGCTTAGGTGATCGACCAAACGTGAATCAAATTGTAACACCAACCGACCTTCAAAGATTTTAAGAATGTAGGTCCACCTGAATTTAAAGGAACCACTGAGCCTATAGAGGCTCAAGCTTGGATAAAAGAAATTTGAAAAAGCGTTTGCAATAGCTAAAATTGAGGAGGACCAGAAGACATTGTTTGTTTCGTACATATTGAAAGGAGAGGCAAATTTCTGGTGGGAGGCAAATGAGCATAGGGTCGGGGATGGTGTGATACCTTGGACTAGGTTCAAGGAATTGTTTTTCAAAAATTATTTCCCCAAAAGTATGCAAAGTCGCATGGAGATGCCATTTTTAGAACTTAAGCAAGGCGATATGACGGTACCATAATATGCAATAAAATTTAATGAGCTAGCTAGATTTGTCCCACACCAAGTAAATACAGAAGAAAGAAAAGCAAGACGATTCGAACAGGGTTTAAAATCTTGGTTGTTTAGTAGATTGGTTGTGTTACAAATCGACTCATTTGGTATACGATTAGAAAAGGCGATAATTGCAAAGGGAGGAAGTGAAACTTTAACTAAATATACGCAGGAACAGAAAAAGAAAAGGTTTGAAGGAAAGAATAAGGGTGAAGGTAGTAATAGCGAAGGTGGAGGGACTTTTAAAAGAAAATGGAACAATAACAATAACAACAACAAATGGAATGAAGGAGTTGCTAAGAGGGAGATTGAAGCATGTAAGAAATGTAGAAAGAATCACCTTGGAGCATGTTTGAAAAGAAAGAGTGTATGCTACAATTGTGGCCAAGAAGGCCATATAGCTCCCAATTGCACGAGTCCAAAGTAGAGCGGATGTTTCATTTGTGGTGCGCTGGATCACCAGATTAAAAATTGTCCAAGGAAGAGAGTAGAACAGGGAGGAGGAAGTAAGAGCAATAGTAGCAAACCAGCAATAACAGGACTGCCAGCCCAGACCGATCAACAAGGACTTTTAACATGACGATCAAGGATGCAGTGGCCTCCAAGGTCGTGGTGTCAAGTATTATTCTGGTCAATAATATTAGTACTTATATATTATTTGATTCGGGTGCTACCTGTTCATTTATATCACATGAGTTTGCACAATGATTAAATTTTCCTCAAGAAAAATTATAGTATCCCTTGAATATAAAGGTAGCTAGTAAAGAAGTAATTCTTGTAGATTATGTACATAAAAACTTTTGCATGGATATAAGGGGATATAAGTTATTAGTAGACTTAATTCCAATCAGACTAGGGGAGTTTGATGTGATACTTGGAATGGACTGGTTAAACAGTCATGGCACGATTATAGATTGTCAAAAGAAATGTGTGCATCTTGTGACTCCTTCACTATCCAAGGTAGTATTTTATGGCAGTTGTTCGCCTAGGCAGTCTTGTTGTTTATCCATTATGAAGGAAAAAATATTACTTAGAAAAGGATGTGTAGGGTACCTAGCCCATGTTGTAGATACTCAATAGAAGGGTATGGAGTTAGGGCAAATACTGGTAGTAAAAGAATTTGGAGATGTGTTTCTGGACGAGTTACACGGTCTTCCACCATATAGGGAAATCGAGTTCGTAATTGATGTGGTATCGGGGACAACACCTATTTCTAAAGCACCGTATAGGATGGCTCCGGTAGAGATGAAGGAATTAATGATGCAGTTGTAAAAATTATTGGATAAGAGATACATTCAACCTAGTGTGTCTCCGTAGGGAGCATAAGTGTTGTTCGTTAAAAAGAAGGATGGGTCTTTGAGACTTTGTATTGACTACCGGGAGTTGAACAAAGTCACTATTAAGAATAAATATCCATTACCAAGAATTGATGACCTATTCGATCAACTGAGAGGAGCTAAATATTTTTCGAAAATATATTTACGATCGGGATATCATTAGTTAAAACTAAGAAAGGAAGATGTTCCTAAGACGACATTTAGAACCCGTTATGGTCATTATGAATTTTTGGTAATGCCATTTTTGGAGTAACAAATGCCCCTGCAGTATTTATGGATATGATAAATCGAGTGTTCAAGAAATTTTTGGACAAGTTTGTAGTCATATTAATAGATGATATTTTGATTTACTCAAAGACAAAGGAGGAACATGAAGACCATTTGAGATTGGTATTGGAAACTTTAAGAAGAGAAAAATTGTATGTGAAGTTTTCCAAATGTGAATTTTGGTTAGAAAGAGTTCAATTCCTAGGTCATGCTAATTAAAAAAATATTATTAAATATAAATTTATTGTAGGACTTGGAAATGTAAAGTACAATTAAGCTACTAATCAAACAAGGTTGATCAACAAAATGGTGTTTTCATTAATCAGTAATCATTACAAATTTTAAGTACATGTGAGGTGAGAATTCCACGAAGGTATGCGAGATTAGGTGATCAAGTGTCGGACAAGGGGAGAGATCGTAGGCAAACTCTTTGAGGTAATATGGGCAGAACTCTTAGTCTTAGGGTCGTGTGTGTGAGTGTAGGGCTTGGGTGTGCTTGAGGGACTTAGCTCCGCGGGAGCTAAGTCCTTGAAAGTGAACTTAAGACTTATGGAGACTAAATATAGAACTTAGCCAATCAAGCCAACAAGGTGGGTCTTCTTGGTAGGAGCAACTTGGTGCTTATAGATTCTAGAGAGAGAAAGTGAGTTCTACGGAGAAACTCTCAGGTTCTCAAGATTTCTCAAAGGTTTTAACCTCCTCTCAAATAAGGAGGAAGGGGTATTTATAGGCTTCATGGGGGGTCCCCATGTGCCGTGCACATAACCTAAATGTCACTTATAAACTGTGACTACAATATTAGTTTAGGTACAAATACTGCATTATCATAATGCGTTTAGTCCTACATCTCCATCCGTCAGTCCAAGACTCGCACCAAATCCCACTTTCAGATGACCTGTCTAATTCTCTGATGGAGGCTAGAGAGCGTTTTACCTAAAATAGCCATCTCTAACAGCCTTTTCTATTTCGGCACCATCGGGAACAGTCGGGAAAGAACAATCTTCTTGGCATGATATCATCATGACTGTAACGAATGCGATTTTTTGTGGATAAATAAAAATATTTATTGAGTTATATAAATATTTTTGTTAATTTATTTATTGAGTAAAATAAATAATTTATAAAGTTATTGTGGAATAGTTCATGTTAAGTGTAATTATGTTAAATGTTATTTAAATGTGATTTGATGTGATTATTCTAATTTAATTTAATAATTAAATTAGATGATTAAATAATTTATTTGAATAAAGAATTTATTTGAATAAGATAATTTATTTGGTGTTATTGTTATTGGTCAAATAGAAATTGTTAATTAAGTTAGTAAGGTTTAATTGAATTTATTTAATAATAAGTTTAATTAAATTAAAAGTGTGACAATTAAAACTATATAGTAAAATGGATTATTAAAATAAATGGAGAAAGGGTTTTATTTAGATAAACCAAACAAAGCCTTGTGACCCTTGGTTGGTAAAAATGGATTATTTATTTTAGTTCAACCAAACAAAGCCTAGTAGCCTTTGGAATTCTATTTTTTTATTTTTGAGTTGGCCAAACATGGCCTAACTCTTGATTTCTTTAACTGATTAATTTAAAAGCTAAGTACGTTAAAAACAAAAATTAAAGGTTCATCAGTTGTTAAAAAAAAGAGCAGAGTTGTATCAAGGCAAGAATAGAGAGAAATTGAGAGAGAGGTTGGAGGTTGGAGAGAAAAATTCTAAAATCAAAGGAGAATTAATCAAGTTTTCTAAGAAATAGAAGGTATAGTTTTTTTCTTCACTGTATTTCTTTTAATTTACTTTACCGTATATAAAGTTAGTTGTTCAAAGCATGAATTACTTGGTTATAGTTGCTAGTAAGCATGTATTAGAGATTATGTAATGATTATAAATTAATTTGAATGAATTAATCCATGAAAGCATGTTTTAGAATGAAGTTTTTTGTTTTACAGAGTTTCACTTTCATGTATGTCATATATGTATGAAAATTGGTGATCAAATTGATTATTAATCGGTAAATTGATTTTTGATAATGATAATATGATGAGAAACGAAAAGAATGCAAGTGGAATGGATTAAAATGGTTTAAAGATGAATTTTCAGTGGTTGATTTCATTAAAATGGCTAAAACATGAATATTTTGTTTAAACACTGAATTTTTGGGTGCTAATTAGTTGGTTAGGTGTATTATAATGGTTAAATTGGTTAGAAACATGTTGGGTAATTGTTTTATAACATGTTTGATGTCTGGGTAAGTTTAAATTATGTGTTGGATGGTAGAATTTGAAAAATTTGGCCTAGAATGTCACTGGTTCGCGAACTGTAGAAGGTGACAGTCGAGTCTACCGCCCCGGTGGTAGAAATGAACTCGAATTCTCGCCCCGGCGGTTTAGTCGCCCCGGCGGTTTAGTCGCCCCGGCGGCATAATTGAACTAGATTCCTCGCCTCGGTAGTAGCCTCGCCCCGGTAGTGGAACAGTAACTGAAATTTTTTATTTGTTTTGTGATCTTGCTATGTTGTTGCGTGCATGTTTAGAACCTATAATAAGGTATTAAGTAACTAATGAGATACCACGATGGTTGTTAAGCAAGTACTTGTTGATTATCGAATGACAATCGAGATGTTACAATGAAATAGGATAAGAACGAATCTTAAAGTGTATATAATTTTGTAACTAATTATTGTTACCGTTTTATAATCGAAATGTATAGGTTGATTAAGGAACGTGAATTATTTAAATCTGTAATCTACGTTCGAGGCAAGTTTTTCACCCTTAATCTTATTATTTCATTTAAAGCAAGTTTAATTTCATTGAGCAAACTTATTAACCTTAGCTTATTATTATTCAAGCAAGGTTGTTATCATGTCAAGTACCTATGTATTATTCAAGTCATTTGTTATTCGATCATTGATCATTATTCAAACTTTGATTATAAATTCTATTGTACAACTTTATTATTGAATCAAATGTTTTAGTGACTAGCAAACCCTTATTGATTCAGCTAGTCCTTAGTTGATGAGCGTTCCAAAGATTTAGAATATTTTAAAATTGTTCCAAGCCAAGTTCCTTTTGGTACGAAATCTGATGTTAAACTGAGATGAACAACCCTAATATAGGGAATTAATTACGCGACAGCGTTAAAATATTTGTGCACAATACATTGTACAAAGGGCTGATCCCCCTGAGTACGAGATGGATAGTCCATAGTCTTCATGACTGTTAAAGGTTACGGTAGAGATACTTGATAACCTAGAACACAGTTCGAGGTCTTATGACCCTCAGATACACTTTTAATCTTGAATCTATATTCAATTCTTTAGTTAAGCTTTCTATTGAGCTTTAAGATCTTTGATTTGTTATTGATTGACTTCAGAAAAAATTATTACTCCCCAGTTAAGATTTATTCCAATAATCATATAAATGTTATTGTTTCCATACTTGTGGGCAATTGTTTGATCACCCTTGCATAAAACATTGCAGCAAAACTTGAAAAGTCGGATGAGCCGTCCACTAGCAAGGGCAAGGGCAAGATGAGCAAATGAAGAAGTTTATTGTATTATGATTTAGTTCTTTGTAATAAGACTTATTTAATATTATGTTTAAATTCCGCATTGATGTAATAAAGGTAGATGACCTGGGATTTATTTATTTAAGAGTTTTAAGTTGTAACCTCTGTTATGGGGAGATGTTTTATTCAGTTTAATTATATTATCTCTTATCATGGGTAGTTAGACATGAATGTATGAAATAGTGAACACCAAATCTGTGAGAATGAAGTACCCGAATTTGGGGGTGTCATAGGTTGGTATCAGAGGTGTATGTTATGAACCTTTAGGTGGGGAAAACCTTAGTGTAGTAGCCTTTTAGAAGATAGAGAATATAGTGGTGATAAACTCTTGTCGAGTTCTAAGGAATGAATTACGGAAATTCATAAAAGACAATAAAATGATTACGTGTTATGTGCTTACTTGATAACAAACTTATGTGCTCACGAGTAGTATCGAATAGTAATTAAAATTTAAAATTTTGATGGCAGGATGACTGATATAGGAGGATCCAGCCAGGCTATGGAGGAGGAGCCCCGAGATATTTATATAGTTCGGGACCAGCTAGTGCAGAGGGAGCCATCCCCATTGATCACAGTTGTAGGCCCTGAGTACGAGCCTGAGTCAGATCCTGAGGAGGTTGAATAGGAGGAAGAAGACCCTGAAGAGATACCACTATCTTCTTTAGGTGTTCAGATGTATGAGCAGGTGTATGACCACAACATAGAGTTGCAGGATAGAGTGGAGGAGCTGGAGGAGCAGATGGCTGAGCGACAGACTGTTCTAGAGCAGAAGAACGGTGAGATTGAGGAGCTTGATATACGTTTTGGGGACGTGGAATGGAAGCTGGTTCATGTAGAGAGCCAAAAGAATGAGTTAGAAGATCAAGTTGTGGAATGTCAAACCACTCTGGAGCAGAAGGATGTCGAGATCCAAGACCTTTCATCACGTCTTGCAGAGGTCGAGCAGAGACTAGCTCAGTCTGAGTACCGACGAGGTTGGTTATTGGCTAGAAATGAAATTATACGAGATGAATTGAAAGAGGAAACAGCTAAGCGGGCGAGAGCTGAAGATGCTTGGTTGAGGGAGGCTAATCGCGCAGATCGTGTTAAATATGAGGTGCGGTCAAAGAAGGCCAAGATTGATGAGATAGAGTATATTTTTCACACCACAATCGATAGAGCTCAGGATCGAGTTCATCGTCATCCAGTGCAGTTCGATGATCAACCTCGGTATATGATATGGTGACTCGTATTATGGAGCAAGAGCGCGAGGAAGCTGTGCACTGTGGAATGTCATCGTAGATTATGTTTAGATGTGCTAGTATGAAAATCTATGAAGTTTATAAGTTGTAAATCCCAGTTTTGTATAACGGGATAGAATAATGATGTAATCCTGTAATTTTATGATTTCAGGATAGATGATATAAGCAACTATGATGTTATCTATGCTATGTTTTAAAACAATAAATGAATAAAATACGAAAGTTTATCAAATGTGCTATGTGTTAAGTGTTATTTATAAATGTTTAAGTTAAGACTTAAATGCTTAAGTAATTGAGCAATAATCTAATAACGCGAATTCTTGACAGTAAGATGCCTCCAAGAAGACAAACCTGTCAACAGACCCCTGAGGGATCCACCAATAACAACGAAGAAGCCAACGCTAATCCAATGCAGCAGCTGGTAAACTTGCTAACAGAAGCATTTGCGAATCAACCTCAAGCTCAGGCCACGACTTTCAAAGACTTCAAGGCTGTTGGACCCCCAGAATTTCAAGGGTCTATGAATCCGATCGAAGCACAAACTTGGGTCATGAAGATGGAGAAAGTGTTTGATGTCGCTAGGGTTAACGAGAACCAGAAGACTGCATTTGCGACATTCATACTAAAATCAGAAGCAAGTTACTGGTGGCAAGCTAACAAAGCTCGAGGTGGTCAGGGGATAATACCGTGGGAGCGATTTAAGGAGATGTTTTTTGAGACTTATTTTCCAGTAAGCGCACAGAATCAGATGGAGGTGCAATTTCTGGAGTTGAAGCAAGGTACGATGACGGTGCCTGAGTATGCTGTAAGATTTAACGAGTTGGCGAGGTTTGCGCCATATCAAGTTAATACGGATGAGCGAAAGGCTAGAAGGTTTGAGCAGGGACTGAAGCCCTGGCTGTATAGCCGAGTTTTGATGTTTCAACTGAATTCATTTGCGGCAGTATTAGAAAAGGCGATTATCGCTAAAGGGGGGAGTGATGCTCTATCTGAATACAATCAAAAGCAGAAGAAAAAGAAAAGTAAGAATGATAATAGGGCAAGTGGCAGCCATGGTGACAACAATCAAAAGAGAAAGTGGAGTGATAATAACTCTGGTGGCATTCAGCCAAGAAATCAAAAAAAGAAAGTGGAGGCATGCAGTACTTGTGGAAAGAATCATATGGGTGTTTGTTTGAAGGGTAAGAGGGTATGCTTTAACTGCGGACAGGAGGGTCATATCGCACAAAATTGTCCTAGTCCGAAGAAGGGTGCATGTTTTATTTGCGGGTCGAAGGATCACTTTGCTCGAGATTGCCCTAAGAAAGCTATAGGAAGTGCAAGTGGAAGAAAGGGAAGCGGTGGTGGAGGCAATTTGACTAACACTGGACCGACGCCGTCCAATCGACCTACAGCTCGAACATTCAACATGACGGTGCAGGATGTTGTGCAGTCAAAGGATGTAGTGTCAGGTATCATTCTGGTCAATAGTGTAAATGCTTACGTATTATTTGATTCGGGTGCTACTTATTCATTTATATCCGATGATTTTGCTAGGAAATTAGAGTTACCTCAGGAAGAGTTAGATTACCCTATGAATATAGAAATTATGAATAGGGAAGTGATTCCTGTTAAGTTTATCTGTGACGCCCCAAAAATAGGTCCATACAACCCATTTTGAGTCGCCAATAACATTCCACAAAATACAAATATAAATATGAATTTTCCCATTTACAACTAATAAGTGTTGTGCAAAATACGACAACACAATACAAATACATCTTAAATTCTCAATACACTTATTGTCACACTAATAGTAAGGTATTGAGACACTTCAATTATCTCGGACCATCACTCCATTCCCCGGCTAGTCCCCGCTACACTCTCTTTTCCTGAGGAGAACAATGGAACAAAAAGGAAAAGGGTGAGCACAAATAGCCCAGTAAGAAATATCATGACTAAGATAATGAAGAATAAAAATTATCTTTAGTCTTCAACAGAATTAAATCAGAGATTTAAAGATATTTTAATTGTTCAACAACAACAATTGTAGCAGAACAAACAATCCATTAGAAGAGTCAAGTAGATTATAATATCTACCATCTTCTATAAATTAAAGGATCACCACCAATATTTTATCCCTGTAACACCAATCAACAATTCCTGTTTATGAACATCCACATCAACAGTTTATATTCAACAGCCTCTCTTTGCACTACGTGCCAAAGATATTTATTTGTAACATCACCGGTCATGATCATGCCAAACGCCAGTTCATCTTTGCACTACGGGCCAGAGAGAACTTTCACCATAAGCCTTTGTTTGCAACACCAAAAGTCATGATTATACCAATACACAGTTTGGTCAAAATCATGTCACGCTAGTTCATCTTTGCACTACAGGCCAAAGAGAACTATCACCACAATTTAAGTATGAGGATGAGGATGATGACAATGATACAGTGAGATTAAGGATAAGAAAAGTTTTATAATTTAATCAGTATCAAAGATTGACCAAATTGCCAACACGATGACCAAATTGTGGAGTCAAATTCAAGAATGATATTCAAGAAATTATTTCATGCTTCAACTATAACGTATAAAATGAAATAGAAAGATTCAAGTGAAAAGATATTAGATGAAGCACAAACTATTAAGGATATTCTACTAATTTTCAGGGATTTTCTCCATTTAAAAATAAGGTTTTGGAAACAAACAAAGATTTCTTATCATAAATAGAGAAATGTGAAAGAAAAGATATCCCTTAAAGAGTACAAAAGAAATGATACGTTATACGAGTATAACAGAATATATGAAAATGCAAATAGATTTTCACCCGTCATGCGATAATCCGCGTAGACAGATTATTTCCACAATAGATTGATAAGTAATGAATACAAAGGGTTATTCACCAGGCATGCGTCAATCCGCACGGACAGGTTATACCCACAGGTTAATAAGGAATGAATACAAAGGGTTATTCACCAGGTACGACACTCGTACATACAGGTTATTCCCACAGAGTAATAAGGAATGAATACAGAAGGGTATTCACCAGGTACGACACTCGTATATACAGGTTATTCTCATAGAATAATAAGGAATGAATACAAAAGGATATTCACTAGGCATGCGTCATACCGCACGAACAGGTTATCCCCACAAATTAATATAGAATGAATAACAACCTTTATGAGTATAATATCACTTACGAACATGAAAGCAAATGATATTATATATGAGTATGAAAGAAATGATATTCCCTACCTTAGTTAACAAGTGACTGGATATTACTTTCTATGAAGCTTACTAACTTCGGATACTACTAGTATTTCCACAATTACTCACAATAGCCTAGCACACTAAGAGAGCTTAAGAAATTTAGAGAGAGAGGAAGTATAAGTAATGAAGGTGTGAAATTTTCTTAAGCAAACCCTCCCTATTTATAGGAAAATCAAGGTGAGGGCATTTTAGTCTTTTCCCTAAATTTTCTTGGTTTATTACTCTTATAACCTTGACATATTCTTTTAATATACTTTATGCCATAGTATATTCTTAGAATATGCTTTCACTTAGGTTTTTAACCTTAAGGTAAAATAAAAACTGAATTAACTATTTACTAACGGTAATTACTATTGAATGACATGTGAGTCCCACGAAAAAATAAAATCTGAAGAAATTATTCTACGAAAATAATTTGTGGGTCCCACCGATCAAATAGTTATGGGTCCCACAGAATAAAGTGTAGGTCCCACGGAAAAAAATAAGTTAACTTACAACAAACGCTTCACGTATTTTTAATCAACACTATTTTAAACTTTCAACAATTATTCACCGTTAATATTATAGACTTATAATATTGACAACTAAATCATTCCCACGAAAAAGGGGGCCTTCCGTATAAACGACGCGCAATTAAATAACCTTTTTCCTTGACAGAATTTCTAGACATTGTCAATAATGCTAAATATCATATCAATCGTTTACTATATTTGGTTGTCCTTTCTTAAGTGATAAGACCATAGATATTTTTTTAATGAAAAGTATTATGTAGATGCTACTGTAACAATTATTGAATCAAAATACTGTGTAATAGCTACTTTATTAATTATTGAATCAATAATATAAAATATTGCGCAACACCGTGTGCTTGTGAAATACCGCGTACTACTGTGGAATAACGCGTTTTATTGTTCTTTTATTACCGGGTATTTCAACAGTTGCAGGTGATAATACTGTTGACAAATACTGTCGTTTTCAGTATCCGACAATGGGGCCCACTATCGTTGACAATATTGTCATTTCGGCGCCATCGTACGATACCGAATATAATATTCTCCGACAAAAAGAATATTCCCCGACAAAAAGAATATTCCCCGACATGCACTGTTAAGCATATAACAGCCTTAACTATCATTTATAACAATTAAGCACTTTACTATTTAGAAGAATAATCATAAAGAAAATAATTAGCTTTTATTTCATAAAGTCGGGATCATACATTATCCACAAGAACTGTCAGATAGATATTAAGGGTCATGTGATGACGGTAAATTTAATTCCAATTCGCCTTGGGGAGTTTGACGTTATTCTAGGTATGGATTGGTTGTTCGATCATGGGGCAATTATTGATTGCCAAAAGAAGTGTGTGAACCTTATGACTTAGTCAAAGGTAGTGTTTTATGGCAGCAAGTCGCCTAGACAAGCGAGTTGTCTGACGATGATGCAGGCCAGGAAGATGTTGAGGCAAGGATGTGTAAGATATCTAGCCTACATAGTTGATACACGAAAGGTGGGTGCAAAGTTGGAAGAGATACCGGTAGTTAGGGATTTTGCGGACGTGTTCCTTGATGATTTGCCAGGACTACCGCCAGATAGGGAAGTTGAATTTGTAATTGATCTAGCACCGGGAACAGCCCCTATATCAAAAGCCCCGTAGTGAATGGCTCCAGTAGAGTTGAAGGAGTTGATGGTGCAACTGCAAGAGCTGCTAGACAAGAAGTATATTCAACCGAGCGCTTCACCGTGTGGAGCGCCGGTGTTATTTGTTAAGAAGAAAGACGGATCAATGCGTCTTTGCATTGATTATAGAGAGTTGAACAAGGTCACGATTAAAAACAAGTATCAGTTGCCAAGGATTGATGACCTGTTCGATCAGCTGAAGGGAGCTAGATATTTTTCAAAGATAGATCTGCGAAGTGGGTACCATCAGTTAAAGGTGAGGAAGGAAGACATACCAAAGACAGCGTTTCGAACAAGATATGGTCACTATGAGTTTTTGGTTATGTCATTTGGTTTAACAAATGCACCTGCAACATTTATAGATTTAATGAATAAAGTGTTTAAACCATTTTTGGATAAATTCGTAGTGGTATGCATAGATGATATTCTAGTATATTCCAAAACTCAGGAAGAGCATATGGAACACTTGAAGGTGACTTTGGAAGCGTTAAGGAGGGAGAAATTGTATGCGAAATTCTCCAAATGTGAATTTTGGTTGGATCATGTCCAATTCCTTGGGCATGTTATTGATAGAGACGGGATTTCGGTGGATCCGGCGAAAGTGGAAGCTGTAATGAACTGGGATCAGCCGAAAACACCGTCAGAAGTAAAGAGTTTCTTGGGATTGGCGGGTTATTATAGGCGTTGTATTCAAGATTTCTCCATGATCGCCACTCCGTTGACGAATTTGACAAGAAAATCAGTGAAGTTCGTTTGGACGGAGAAGTGTGAAGAAAGTTTTCAAGAATTAAAGAAGAGATTAATGTTGTCTTTGCCTGATGACACAGGAAATTTTGTGGTATATAGTGACGCATCGCATAAAGGACTTGGTTGTGTGCTTATGCAAAACGGTAAGGTTATTGCATATGCATCGTTCCAATTAAAAGACTATGAAAAAGGGTATCCGACCCATAATTTGGAGTTAGCAGTCGTGGTATTTGCTTTGAAAATTTGGAGGCACTATCTTTATGGGGAGAAGTGTGAGATATACACAGACCATAAAAGTCTGAAATATATATTCACACAGAAGGATTTGAATATGCATCAGAAGAGGTGGTTGGAGCTTATCAAAGATTATGACTGTGAGATTCTTTATTATCCGGGTAAAGCTAACGTGGTTGCCGACGCTTTGAGCATTAAAGGTCGGGAAAAGTTATTTTTGTTAACTGCTCGGGAAAAGCTCATAGAGGAAATGACAAAATTGGAGTTGGAAGTGAAGCGTCAGGCGGAGCCGAATGAAAAATTATTCCAGATGGAAACCCAACCAACTTTGGTGGATAGAGTGAAGGAAGCGCAACTCCAGGATGAGGAGTGTATTAGTATACGGAAAAGAGTGCTCGAAGGTGAGGAGCTTAAATATAAAATTGATACTGAAGGGTTGCTTAGATTTGAAGGAAGAATCTGGGTTCCGTCAGTGCTGGAGATCAGAGAGGAGATTTTAAACGAAGCTCATAGTTCAAAATTTTCAATTCACCCGGGAAGTACAAAGATGTACCAGGATCTTCGCCAACATTTCTGGTGGCCAAACATGAAAAGGGAAGTTGCTGAGTGTGTTGCGAAGTGCTTAACTTGTCAGAAAGTCAAAGCAGAGCATCAACGACCAAGTGGTTTGTTGCAGCCCTTAGAGATACTAGAATGGAAGTGGGAGCATATCACGATGGACTTCGTGGTAGGGCTTCCAACTACTTAGAAGGGTTATGACGCAATATGGGTTATAGTGGACCGACTAACGAAATCAGCGCATTTTTTGCCAATCAAAATCAGATTCACTTTGGATCAGCTGACGAAGTTATACGTCAAGGAGATTATCTAAAGGCACGGAGTTCCAGTATCAATAGTGTTAGACAGAGATCCACGTTTCACATCAAAATTTTGGAGGAGTCTGCAAGCTTGTTTGGGGACGCAGTTGAGAATGAGTACTGCGTATCATCCTTAAACCGATGGTCAGAGTGAAAGAACAATTCAAACGTTAGAGGATATGTTAAGGGCATGCGTCATGGATTTTAAAGGCAACTGGGATGATCATTTACCTCTGGTCGAGTTTGCTTATAACAATAGTCATCACGCAAGTATCGGCATGCCGCCCTACAAAGCATTGTACGGAAGAAAGTGCAGAACTCCGTTATGTTGGGATGAGGTTGGTGAACGTCGACTATTGGGACCCGAGCTAGTACAACAAACTGCTGAAATCGTCAAGGTAATAAGAGCCAGATTGTTAGCTGCTCAAGACAGACAGAAGAAATGCGCAGATAAGCACCGGCGGAATAGAGAAGTTGACGTCGGCAGTTTTGTATTTCTCAAAGTATCTCCCTGGAAGGGGAAGATCAGATTTGGCAAAAAGGGTAAGCTGAGCCCGAGATTTATTGGACCCTTTGAGGTGTTGAAAAGAGTAGGAGAGGTGGCTTATGAGGTAGCTTTACCTCCTGAGTTAGACCACATTCACAATGTCTTCCACATATCAGTGCTACGACCGTATAAGCCCGATTATAAACATGTAATCGAATATGAACCAATACAATTTGAGAAAGATTTATCCTATGAAGAAGTACCTGTACAGATAATAGACAGGAAAGAGCAGGTTCTCAAAAATAAAGTGATACCTTCTGTTAAGGTAATTTGGAGGAACCACAGTGCTGAAGAAGCTACGTGGGAACTCGAAGAGAAAATGATGCAAAGTTATCCTCAATTATTTGTTTAATCTTTGTATCGTGATTCTGGGACAGAATCTTTGTAAGAAGGGGAGAATGTAACGGACGAATTAATTGCGTTGTGATTCTGGGGACAGAATCCTTTTAAGGAGGGAATGATGTAACGAATGCGATTTTTGTGGATAAATAAAAATATTTATTGAGTTATATAAATATTTTTGTTAATTTATTTATTGAGTAAAATAAATAATTTATAAAGTTATTGTGGAATAGTTCATGTTAAGTGTAATTATGTTAAATGTTATTTAAATGTGATTTGATGTGATTATTCTAATTTAATTTAATAATTAAATTAGATGATTAAATGATTTATTTGAATAAGATAATTTATTTGGTGTTATTGTTATTGGTCAAATAGAAATTGTTAATTAAGTTAGTAAGGTTTAATTGAATTTATTTAATAATAATTTTAATTAAATTAAAAGTGTGACAATTAAAACTATATAGTAAAATAGATTATTAAAATAAATGGAGAAATGATTTTATTTAGATAAACCAAACAAGGCCTTGTGACCCTTGGTTGGTAAAAATGGATTATTTATTTTGGTTCAACCAAACAAAGCCTAGTAGCCTTTGGAATTCTATTTTTTTTTTATTTTTGAGTTGGCCAAACATGGCCTAACTCTTGATTTCTTTAACTGATTAATTTAAAAGCTAAGTACGTTAAAAAAAAAATTAAAGGTTCATCAGTTGTTAAAAAAAAGAGCAGAGTTGTATCAAGGCAAGAATAGAGAGAAATTGAGAGAGAGGTTGGAGGTTGGAGAGAAGAATTCTAAAATCAAAGGAGAATTAATCAAGTTTTCTAAGCAATAGAAGGTATAATTTTTTTCTTCACTGTATTTCTTTTAATTTACTTTACTGTATATGAAGTTAGTTGTTCAAGGCATGAATTACTTGGTTATAGTTGCTAGTAAGCATGTATTAGAGATTATGTAATGATTATAAATTAATTTGAATGAATTAATCCATGAAAGCATGTTTTAGAATGAAGTTTTTAGTTTTACAGAGTTTCACTTTCATGTATGACATATATGTATGAAAATTGGTGCTCAAATTGATTATTAATCGGTAAATTGACTTTTGATAATGATATTATGATGAGAAACGAAAAGAATGCAAGTGGAATGGATTACAATGGTTTAAAGATGAATTTTCAGTGGTTGATTTCATTAAAATGGCTAAAACATGAATATTTTGTTTAAACACTGAATTTTTGGGTGCTAATTAGTTGGTTAGGTGTATTATAATGGTTAAATTGGTTAGAAACATGTTGGGTAATTGTTTTATAACATGTTTGATGTCTGGGTAAGTTTAAATTATGTGTTGGATGGTAGAATTTGGAAAATTTGGCCTAGAATGTCACTGGTTCGCGAACTGTAGAAGGTGACAGTCAAATCTACCGCCCCGGCGGTAGAAATGAACTGGAATTCTCGCCCCGGCGGTTTAGTCACCCCGGTGGCATAATTGAACTAGATTCCTCGCCCCGGCGGTAGCCTCGCCCCGACGACAGTTTTGTTAAGAAATCCACCGCCCAGGTGGTGGAACAGTAACTGAAAATTTTTATTTGTTTTGTGATCTTGCGATGTTGCTACGTGCATGTTTAGAACCTATAATAAGGTATTAAGTGACTAATGAGATACCACGATGGTTGTTAAGCAAGTACTTGTTGATTATCGAATGACAATCGAGATGTTACAATGAAATAGGATAAGAACGAATCTTAAAGTGTATATAATTTTGTAACTAATTATTGTTATCGTTTTATAATCGAAATGTATAGGTTGATTAAGGAACGTGAATTATTTAAATCTGTAATCTACGCTCGAGGCAAGTTTTTCACCCTTAATCTTATTATTTCATTTAAAGCAAGTTTAATTTCATTGAGCAAACTTATTAACCTTAGCTTATTGTTATTCAAGCAAGGTTGTTATCATGTCAAGTACCTATGTATTATTCAAGTCATTTGTTATTCGATCATTGATCATTATTCAGACTTTGATTATAAATTCTATTGTACAACTTTATTATTGAATCAAATGCTTTAGTGACTAGCAAACCCTTATTGATTCAGCTAGTCCTTAGTTGATGAGTGTTCCAAAAATTTAGAATATTTTAAAATTGTTCCAAGCCAAGTTCCTTTTGGTACGAAATCTGATGTTAAACTGAGATGAACAACCCTAATATAGGGGATTAATTACGCGACATCGTTAAAATATTTGTGCACAATACATTGTACAAAGGGCTGATCCCCCTGAGTACGAGATGGATAGTCCATAGTCTTTATGACTGTTAAAGGTTACGGTAGAGATACTTGATAACCTAGGACACAGTTCGAGGTCTTATGACCCTCAAATACACTTTTAATCTTGAATCTATATTCAGTTCTTTAGCTAAGCTTTTTATTGAGCTTTCAGATCTTTGATTTGTTATTGATTGACTTCAAAAAAATTATTACTCCCCAGTTAAGATTTATTCCAATAATCATATAAATGTTATTGTTTCCATATTTGTGGGCAATTGTTTGTTCACCCTTGCATAAAACATTGCAGTTAAACCTGAAAAGTCGGATGAGCCGTCCACTAGCAAGGGCAAGGGCAAGATGAGCAAATGAAGAAGTTTATTTTATTATGATTCAGTTCTTTCTAATAAGACTTATTTAATATTATGTTTAAATTCCGCGTTGATGTAATAAAGGTAGATGACCTGAGATTTGTTTACTTAAGAGTTTTAAGTTGTAACCTCTGTTATGGGGAGATGTTTTATTTAGTTTAATTATATTATCTCTTAACATGGGTAGTTAGACATGAATGTATGAAATAGTGAACACCAAATCTGTGAGAATGAAGTACCCAGATTTGGGGGTGTCATAATGACATCATCATTCTAACAAGTAATCTTATTCTTAAAGCTTTGACATACTCTTTGTGTTCACGATGCCAATCAGTGGCTTGCAAACTTAACTTCCTCATTTCAAGCCCACTTGTGTGAACTTGGGGCTTACTTCTTAGATGTACATCTTCTTTCTTTTCTTTGTCTCCATATAAAGTCTTGCCTTGCTCTTCCTTGAAATTTCCATGGTTGGAAAATATCTCCAAATTTTGGTTAGGTGTGAGTGCAAGGGCCTCCATGAGGGGGAAGTCCATCTTGGGGTCGACTCTATGGAGGTTAGGGCTGACCCTAAGGTGGCTCCCTTCCTCATGGTGACCTTCTTCTTATTCCTTTAGGCTTCGGTCTCTTTTTTCAAAACTTTTTTAAATTTGGCTAAGTGTTGGACATGAGAGGTGATGAGATAACATGAGGGCAACCCCACCATGGGAAGGAGCACCCTTGGGGCCGACCCTAGGGTGTGGTCTTCAACCCATGGTGGCTTCCTTTTTGGTCTTCTTTTGTTTTGATCCTTCTTTGTAAATCTTCTTGCATTTGGCTAAATGTTAGAGAGGGTGGAGCATGTGAGGACCTCCACCATGTGGGGGAAACAAGTTGGGGTCGACCATAAAGGAGTTGGGGGCGACCCTTGGTTAGTTCCCACCTCATGGTGGTGATTCTTTGATTCCTTCTTGCTTAGATTCTTTTTTGTGTAACCTTCTTGAATTTTGGCTTAGTATTGAGCCTGAGATGTGATGAGAGGCTATGGGAGCACAACCCACCATGTTGGGGCTGACCCTTATGAGTTTGGGGTGCTTTAGCCTCATAGGGGTTACTTCCTTACTTTCTTCTCATTTTAGCCATTCCTTACATTCATTTTTTGAATTTGACTAAGTGTTGAAGGTGAGATGTAATAAGAAATCTTTAGAGCAGCCCTAATATGAGGAGAATTGTGTTGGGTTGACCCTTATGGGGTTGGGGTTGACCTTATGGGTCTTCCCTCCCCATGGTGATCCTCTTCCTTATTTACTCCCTTCTATATCTCTTTCATGCTTTGTTTGCTTGATCTCTTCTTTCCTCATTCTTCTTACTTGTTTGTGGGAGTGTGAAATATGTGTCTTGTGGTGGCATGGGGTCTTCCCTCATATTGGCTTTCATATTAAAGATTCACATACTTAGCCATTCTCTTGTTTGTTTCCCATACTTAGCTAAATTTGGCCTTTTGGATGGAGATAGCCAATGTCTTGCCTTAGCTCCTTCTTGGGTACACATGATGGATGTTGAGGGATGTCAAAAGGCATGTTGAGTTTTCCGAATTTGACGTGGCAACAAGGGTGCTTAGGTGCCCTCCCGAGTGGGGCTCGTCGGGAGCCATTTTTTGACGGGGATTGAATTTTTCGATACGGACAAATTCAAGTGTTAATTATTACTAATTATGCTTTAGTTAAGACTTACGATAATTAACCTCCTAATTTATATCTGGAATACAATTATTACTTTAAAATTAAAATAAATTCACATCATAATTTAAATTTTAAAATTTTCTGAATTAATTAGGATCAAACGAAATGAATTTTTTTTAACAACAGAGGGTAAAGTATGGCCACCACCATTTCCTCAAAATAAAAATTTTAAAATGCTAATTAGTAATGCACAGAGACCGAACACAATCCTGTGAATTGCTCATCCATGTCAAAAAGAAAATGATAATAACAATAATAAGATATTCTCAAATTAAAGTTTGACCCTGTTTTTGTCATAAAGATGTAAATATTAATACTCCTGATATATTTTGTTTTTTAAGTCAATTTGTGAAATTTTAATATTCATCAATACGTAATTACTTAGTTTTAATACAAATAATTATAACAATTATAAAATAACTAAAAAAATATTAATATTTAGTATATTTATTTTTTTCAAAATTTAAACAAAATTATATCAACTATGAAGTTTAAATTTTTACTAATTGAGTACAAAAAATTAGAATATATATATATATATATATATATATATATATATATATATATTCTAATTTAGAACCGAGGGAGTAAGTTATTCTTTTGTTATGGTGGGCTATGTTACACACTATTTCATTTTAACTCCCTGTTTTAATATATTTGTTTATAATATTTTTTAATTTGCTTCGCACGAGTCTCATTACTCCATTACATAACCAATTCATTTATTTTTAATTGTGAAAAAGAGTTTCACTTTTTCTCTAAAATGTTAGTATAAAATCATTATACTCTTAATTTTATTATCATGTCATATATATAAAATTAAAAATACTACATCCGTTCTAAATTACAAGATCATTACTGACTTTTGAAAATCAATTTGAGACATTTTCAAATTCAAAATTGAAATTATTAATTAAAAATTATAAACTAATAAATCTTACAATGAATTATATTTTTTAGATAGTTTAGAAAATTTATCATTGTATCGATTAAAACTAAAAAAATACATGTCAATTTTTGAGTTTGAAAGTATATTAAGTTGACTTAAAAAAAATTAATAAATTGTTGATTTTTGAAAATCAATTTGAAACATTTTCAAGCTCAAAATTAAGATGACTCATTAAAAATTATAAAGTAATAAAGCTTACGATGAATAATACTTTTTAGATAGTATAAAATATTCATCATTGTATTGATTAAAATTTAAAAAATCTATGTCAATTTTGAGTTTAAAATTTTTTTAAATTGACTTTAAAAAGTCAATAATGATCAAATAATATGAAACGAAAGTTTTATTTTAGAACAAAAGGAGTACTTAATAAATTCAGGGGTAATATGATACAGTATATGAGACTGATTTTTATGAAATGAAGGTAACATCAACCTTTTATCATTGTTCCATCTGCACCAGAAAAATTGGTAGCATAGGCAGGATTTTGTAAGTTGATTCGTTTGGAATCAATGTCACAAGGCAAGATTGAATATTTTTGTACAGACAAGGCCAATGTGCAGATTCACTATTGTAGAAAATATATATAGAGAATTACTTGGGGACCAAACGTCTTTTGTTTTCCCAAACATAATGTAGTGTGCTCAAGTATAAAATATTTTACTATTAGGAATAAAAAGAAGACGTTTAAGGGGGTCAAGAGAGTGATATATTTACGAATTTAACCATTTATTTGTATTTTTTTTTAAAAAAAGTATTATATGTACTTAAGTCTTTATATAAGCATTGACTACAAGTAATAGTCTAATAATAAATCTCGCTAATTTTACTGTTACAACCTCTATGTTCAAGTTTACTTTCAACAATAATTATAATTAATTAAGGCGCGACGTGACCTAAAATTTTCTCTTAAGTCCCCTCTACGAATCTACGATGACATGTATTTTTAAAATTAAATTGTAATAGAATAAATTTTTAAAAATAAATAAATATATGAATTTGTACATAAACCTTAGGGGCTTAGAGCGAATATATTAAAACTTTAAGGGCTTTAATTTTTCTTTCTTTCCCCTTAACCTGTGAGTTGCTTGACCCCGTGGCCCACGTCCCCAAAACAACTGCATCCATGGTTTTGAATTTTGACTATATAGTGATTAGTGACAGAATCAGTATGTCAGTATGTATATGGATACTCTATTTTCATTAGGGCCACTTTCATTTCGACCATATCAATATAATTAAAAATAAATTTTATAATTAAAAAAAATAAAATTGTGCGTGACAGTAGAGTATATCAGCATATATATAAATAAATAAAAATTCATGATCAACATCAAAAGTTTTTATGTGTGAAAGTATAAGTCTCTAAAAACGAAATCCTCACAGAAAAAGAAAAGAAAAACTCACAACATAACAAATAAAAATTATCATTTAATTTAATGACCTGAGACCTTAGTCCTTACGTGACATATCGAAAAATAATGAATAACTCTCTCTATCATAAAATATTGAGTTATAAATTTTATCATGTGATCTTTTTAATGGATATGTTAGGAGTTTTAATTTTTTAGGTCTTAAATATACATGATATTATTATATCGATTGTTTAATATTATAAATTTTTTAAATAATTATTACACGAGTGTAACAAAAATATGTGTATTTAAAACATATTTAAAAATCCAAATTTAGATCCCTAACCTTAACAAAGAGGAGTTATACATAGATATACTCTTTGTCGGATTTTATTTTAATACTCTATTTGTTTTAAAATTAGATATACAAATTAAATATAAAACGATGATTTTTAAGGAATTTTAGTTTTCCAAACTTATAGATAACATTAACAAAAAATATAGTAATAATGCATGATAATAATTAATAAGCTTATGTGTACTTACAATTTTTAACGAAGGGAGTACTAAACTTTGAAAATATATATTTATTTTTTTTAGGACGAAGGGTGATTGTTTTATCTATCGGCCAATCACAAGTGAGCTATTGTACACTTATATTTATAATTTAACATAATACTTAAATAAAATTAAATGATTAAATCAATATTTTGTAAAAATACAATATACTACTAGTACTTGAGAAGAAATAAATAATTTAAAGACTTTATCAAGTGCAATAATTTTTTCTTAGAAGAAAAAGATATAATCTTTTACTAAGAAATCGGACAACTTGGAATGTTTTGTTGGACCATTAATTTCAAAATATTTTTATGGGGTTAAATTAAAAATATTTCAAATGTGGGGAGATTTGTGCAATAACCATTAGTCAACAAGTTACTGGATTTTCTCTCTCCCCGATCAAATTGTAAGACCCTGTTCATCATCAAACAGACCCAGAAGTTCAGATAATAAAGAAGAAACAATTTCCGGCAATTATTCCTCATAGATCTGTAAGTATTTTTCTAATCAAAAGATTCCATTTTGCAGATATATGGTTATTTGTATTTGTATGTTTTTTTGTATATCCCTTTCTTCATCTACTTTCTCATCCTTAAAAATTCCTAAACCATCAATATTTTTACCCTAAATTTTCTGGGTTTATAGTAGTTTTGATAGCTCTTTATCTAAGAATATCGGCTGAAGCATTTAGACTTAACCCCCAAATTTTATTTGGATTAAGAGTTTGTGATGGTGGGTTTTTGTGGTATTCTTTTTTTTTGTTATGCTTATTAAAGTTTTAATTTTTTGCTTAACTGTTCTTGTAATGTTGCACTTTGGTCCTTATTGATGGATTTGGGTTGTGGGTTTTGAGTATCAAATGAATTTATCTGTTTGTCTGTATTTTAGATGATTAATGTGAATTGTGTTTTCGGAACAAATTGGTTATACAACAAATACAAAAGGTACAAATTTGGAAATGCTAGTTATCATGCAAGCTTGGATTTTAATCCGGTGGTATAGCTATAACAATGCTACCGATTTAAGAATCTTACCTGTGGCTGTTTGGGAGTTGGGATGTCCCAGAATGAGACTTATTATTGGAAGCTAAGCTAGTAGAATTTTATAATTTTCAAGATATATCATCTAAACTTCATTATTCTGCATCTAAACTGCACATTCTTATACAGTATGTACATGTGGGTTAATAATAAGCTTTTTTTCTTTTGATAAGTAGTGTAGGTATCAATTTGAAATTATGATTTCCTTCAAATAGTTTGACTTGTAATTGAGATTTTGTTTTGTTTTGTTTTATGTTGATGGGAGTAGAACATTAGCCAATTCTAAGTTGTGCCCAAAGAAATATATCAGAGTATTGCAACTAAGATACGCTCCCCTTTCACTTCCTAATATTGTTGAATTTGGACTTGTAACCACTGTGATTTACATTTTTATGAATTTATTTGTAATGGGTCTGGCCTAGTGATACTGGCTTAGATCTTTTCCTGGGCTGAACTTATAAGCTTATTTCAATTCATATTTTTACTGCAGCTGAGGTATCCAAGTGTTCATTGATGTATAGACTTGGTACCTCTTGATCTATAGCGTTCACATGCTGGAATTCAGCAGCTCTTGACCTTTGTCAGTTACATTTTCCAGTTGTTTCTGTTTAGCTGAAGAGTTCTGCTTGATTGCTCTCAGGGTGATCAGGATAAAAGTGGTTTAGAGGAAGATGAATTAGGTCTTCTGAGAACCTTATAATTTTGGTTGACAGTATGAGTATATGAGCATTTGGATTGTCATCTGGATTATAAAGTTTTAAAATTTATAATTTTGGTGATTTACATATCATCTAGAATGAACTTAACATTCAAAGTTGTCCTATTACTATTAATCTTTTTAGTAGCACTGAATGGTTATGCAACGGCAGATTCAGATAATGAAAAATCACAAAGGTTAAGAGCTGCACCATTAAAGAATACAAGCGTTATTGATGGCTCAGGTACAAAGGGTTCCTTCGGTTCTGATAGAACTAGTGATGAACTTGGTGATAGAAAGGTTAGCAGAGTTTCAGTGTCCACGGTTGCATTGTTCACACTTGCAATGGCTGCAGCCACTGGTTTGGGTGCAATACCATTCTTCTTTGTGGAGCTTGATCCCCAGTGGGAAGGGATATGTAACGGAATGGCTGCCGGGGTGATGTTGGCAGCAAGCTTTGATCTCATACAGGAAGGACGTGACCATGGTAGTAGTGGCAATATGGTTGTCATGGGTATTTTAGCTGGAGCCATTTTCATTTGGCTTTGTAAGAAGGTGACGACTCTTGGCCAGATCTCGTATCTTTTGTTTACTCTACACTTTAAAATTTAAATTCCAGTAGCTTCTATGTTGTTTATTTTCATTAATGTTGTTTTATAACATATACCATCTTACATTTAAATTATAATTATTCTTTCTGTTTTTCTTGTTCCTGTCGGCACTATCATACTTCTCACCTCTACTACTGACTGTGACATACAAAATCAGACAGATAGAATGCAGAAGTATTTATTTATTTATTATGCACATACTTATCAATTATTTATTTATTATGCGCACACATAAAAAGTACGGCTATGTTTCTAAGCTCATTTGATTATATACGAAGATTTTGCTATATCTGAGATTTGCTATAGTCTAGCCAACTATCAGCTTATAGTGACATCTTAGCATTTAATTTGATATTTTGACACCCTTCAAGACAAAAAACTGTTGCTTCTCATTTCTATGGTTATGCATTATTTTTATCACCTCTGTGCTGGACATAATTTTTCTGGTGCTGATTCTTCTGTATTGTTTTACAATCAAGTTCGTTAAATGCTTTATGCTCCTTCGTGGAGCTTCAGTTGCATTTTACATTATAGGATGATTTTACAGCACAATTTCCTGATATTATCTAAAAACTTGCTCTTATAGATCATCTAGCAATGAAGTAGTTAAGGCTTCAACATCACATATCACTGTCCTCCCAAATAAAAAACTTTGGTGCATATGTTAAGCACCAAACCCGCTGAAATTTATTTACATTTAGTGATAATATATAATGGAATCTCTTCAAAGAACATGAGTGTGGAAGTGTTGTCGTTTGTAGTCATAGCACTAATTCTTGTTTTTTTTCCCCTGTTAGATTCTTGAGCAGTATGGTGAAGTGAGTATGTTGGACATAAAAGGAGCAGATGCAACTAAAGTCATTCTTGTTGTTGGAATTATGACCCTTCATTCTTTTGGTGAAGGCTCTGGTGTTGGAGTATCCTTTGCTGGCTCGAAAGGTGTAACTCAGGGTCTGCTAATAACTTTAGCTATTGCTGTGCACAACATACCTGAGGGCTTAGCTGTAAGTATGGTGCTTGCATCAAGGGGTGTTTCTCCGCAGAATGCAATGTTATGGAGTGTGATCACATCACTTCCACAGGTAATGCATATATGAATTTTCGGACTGTACAAAATGCAGGATTGCAACTGGACTGTAAAATTTTGGCTCAATTTAACAATGGAGGTCACTGATTGTTGAAACCTGAAAAACAATATGACATAAAATGCTCTTATGTGGGGAATGTCAGAAAATCAGCTTTGGCGAGATTGTATGAATATGGGTGTATCAGAAACACCACTTATGATGGCCATGTCCAATGATAGACACTCTTAAAAGTGGAGCCATTGCTCTGCGGACACAATACATTTCTTTTTCAAATTTTGGATACTGACTTTATTAACAGGTGTGCCTTTTGTAAGCATACAAATGAAGAGAAGTTTGACATATATTATGTGAAAAGTTTGGCCGGTTGTGCCTCCTTAGACAACTATTCTAAGCAAACATTGTTTTGTAGGCATACAAATGAAGAAAAGTCAACATAAATTATGTGAAAAGGTTTGGCTGGTGGTGGCTCCTTAGACAACTATTCTGGGAAAACATTGTTATGCTGATTCATTTCTACTTAATATAATTATTCTAGGCAAACATAGGAAACAATACCTCATACATTACATTGATTACTCATTACTTGTCTAGTGGGAATATTGCTTCATTTATTGTTATGTTATGCTTCACTCACCCTGGATTAGAAAAATGTGAAACGTTAGGAGGTGGCAGATGCACCATAATTTCCTGGAAGTTCGATCTTATATGTATTATTGTTGATATTCTCTAATACTTGAAACAGACCACCAACGCAAGGAGAGAGAGCAATAGATTTCTTTGAAATGTTCTTTCCTTGGGTGAATCCACACTAAGTCTCCTTTGATTGTGACATGTTCTTGTGTTTGTCAGCTTGTGTCAACTCAGTAATATCATCAGGGGTGTAGGCAATAAATAATAGTAGTTTAGTAGTTATCATTTAAGTAAGCATAATCCGTGAGATTAGTTAGAAAAGGGTAGATAGTACTCACTCAAGTAAATACAGTTGCAGGAACTGGCAACACTATGTCTAAGGACCAGGCAGATTTCTTCTGTAAGTATGTGGAAACTTGGCTATGGAGAATCTCTCAAGTGAGAATACTTAAGTTTCAATTTTGACGCTAGAGGATTGTTTGTGACTTGCAAAAATGTCTATGATCTAAGGGGAGGGATTGTCAGGCAAAGGTATAATGGGTAGTTTGCATTTAGTTGTATATTCATAGCAAGTTTATTCCACATGACTATATGAATAGTTAGATAAGGGTGAATGAGAAGAGTGGTGTAGTTTAGCATCCTTGCTATGGTAGGTAATACTAGTATAAGAAGGAGATGTCATGTAATCTTCATTCATTTGGAAGCTATGAATGATAACTGGAAACTGATATCTTCTCCTCCTCCTTCACCCTCTGAACTCTGGATTCTGCTCCTTCTTCCCTAATTCTTCTCTACTTATATATCTATCTTATTCTCTATCTCTATCTCTCTAAGACAGAGCCAACCTTGGCCTAACTTCCATGGAGACTAACAATTTCCCTGAAATA
This sequence comes from Aralia elata, assembly GCA_034770075.1. Taxonomy (NCBI): domain Eukaryota; kingdom Viridiplantae; phylum Streptophyta; class Magnoliopsida; order Apiales; family Araliaceae; genus Aralia; species Aralia elata. Next base: position 73,105,057 of record CM068388.1, on the reverse strand, counting down.
TAACTCAGCAATGTGAGAAGCATTATTAGTCTTGTGGTGAGGCACAAAATGAGCCATTTTCGAGCAACCATTATAGAATCCTCATTCTGTTAAATCATCTTCCCAAAGAGCTGGAGGAATTAGTAGCATCATATGCATTCTGTTGATCTGATTGGTGCTCTGGACAATGCTGAAAACATTACAAGCTGAGCCTTTTATAGGCATAAATGAAGAAAAGTCAAACGTAAGCTTAAACAACTATTCTAAGCGAATGTTGTTTTGCTTCATTTATTTCTACATAGGTAGCTATTCTAGGCAGACATAGGTACGAAGCAGTACCTCATACTGATGACCTATTTTATTTATTTATTTATTTTTTTTTTGTTTGTGTTTGTGTGAAATAGTGCTTCACATTCTGCTTCATGGTCTAACTTCAATGTGTCTAATATAAACCGAACACTTTATCATAGTACACGGGTGGCTTTAGCTTATATTATAACTTGACCTCTATGGGACTTTTGGGTGGATTTTGATCTGCAGTTATTACATATAATTGATTTCAGTGCTTTAATAATTTCTATATGTAAGACTAAAAAGCATGATGGTTAAGTACATACATACATGACGAAAAATAAAATAATCGACCCCCCCCCCCCCCATTTTTCTGCTTACGTCATATATATTTTCTTCAAATTGATGCAGCCAATTGTAGCAGTGCCTTCGTTTATATGCGCAGATGCATTCAACAAGTTCTTACCCTTTTGCACGGGATTTGCAGCTGGCTGTATGATCTGGATGGTAATAGCAGAGGTTCTTCCAGACGCATTCAAGGTAACATGCTTTAGCTTATTTGCTCAATGTAATAATGTTGAAGATTCTAGGGCAAAGGATAAGAAAATGCTTTGTTCTTTGTTATGTTTCCTCCATGTTATATATTGTTTCCTCAATCTGAATGAAAGATTCGTGAAAGTACACCGTACACTTTTTACAAATATTGGTCCTAAATGAGAGAGAGTTACATGATGAAACTCGAAATGACCATGAAAGAGGTATACAGAGAAGTAACTGAACTGCTGTAATGGGAATGGACATGCTTGTAATCCTCAAGTTAAAGGTTAAAGTTTATATTTCCAAGAACCTAAGAATTGAGGCATGAGATGTGATAGTTTAAAGATAGAGGCATGAGATGCGGTAGTTTAAATTTAAAGATCGGATGTGATTATGTGAAGAAGAGGAATCTCACATAACCTTTGATTGGGTTAGCAAAGACAAAAACTTAAAATCGAATCCTCATTAATCAACACTATTTAACTTGTGATGATTACGATACTTATAGAAAACTAAGACTTAGAGACCAAGCTAAACTCTTGTGATCTTCCAATGACCTTCGACTTAGATTTCTGTCAATCTATTATCGCATATATTGAAGGAGTTTGGAGTTGTTCCTTTCATAACCTGTGTTTCCGCTACCGTTCAGTTGGATATTGAGTTTTGTCCACAGTCATGATATGGTATATATACTAACTGTCATTGAAGGTCAGCCATAAGTTATATAGGTTTATTTATTGGTATCAATATTTGACTGGGATATTCTTTGCATAGTTTAAATGTCCATATTATCAAGACTGAAAGTAATTTAGTGCCCTTACACCTGTAGATCCCTCTCTGGCCCAATATAAATTAAGGAGAGAGAAGGAAGAAGGAACTATGCTTGTCAGTTATTGAGGCTCTTATTCAGTTATGCTTACAAGCTGATTTGAATATTTAAATCGGAACCTGAATAAATGTTCAAATTGTCAGTGTTTGGCAATTATTTTTTTGCTTTTTCACGTTTACGAGTTTCAGAAATATTTTTTCTTACTCTTTTGGATGCTATAGGAGTCCTCTCCAAGTCATGTTGCATCAGCAGCTACTTTGTCAGTAGCCTTTATGGAGGCTCTTGGTGCTGTGTTCCAAAATTTTAGCAACTACAAGTAAGTGACATTTTTCTACATTGCTCCAACTTGATTGAACGACCTTCTTAATTTATTGCTCCTCTTTGATAATTTGGAGAATAAATTGTGAGTCAATACCAGAGGTTAAGACCTTATCACCTTACAGATGCAAGTGTCGTGCTTTTGTTGGTCTTTAGTTTTCATTGTCATGCTTTTCGTGGCGGTGAAGATGGAAAGATTATTTAGTGTTGTGGTTGTTTTGCCATCCTTGAGACATCTGGACAGAGAGAAATGGTCGCAATTTTAGTGGTTGTCCTTTGACTTTTCCTTTGTTGTGAGATGGTATTTCTTTCCATCCTTTTGAGTCTCTACCGTCCATGGGTGCATTTGGGAATTCTTTACGTTAGAGTTGCATACCTTCAGTGCGATATTGTACTTTTCCCTTTTTCATTTGGAGAAGGTTTAATTGTTCTAATTCTTGTCTCATGAGTGCTTAACATTGCAGTTCAGAGGATACTTCTGCTTTCCTCGTTTCACTACTTTTTGGTCTTGGTCCATTGCTTGGTGGCAATCTTCTTGTCGCATTCGCTCTTGCTTTTCATCTTCCGCATGCTCTTCTCACTGGTGTAGCTTCTGGCATTGCCTTTGTCCTTGGTGCTTGGAGACCATTGCAGCTACTTCTGTCATCAAAGATGGGGTTTTTTCCCCTCGTGTTTCTTCTTGTCCTGGGATCTGCATTTGTCCATATTTCATCTTCCAGTGTATTAAAGCTCACTAGTCGCAAAAGAACATCAGCAAATACTTTATCTGCCGTTACGGGATTTTCACTGAGTGCGCTCACCCTTCAGGCATTTTTGTCCTGTTTAGCAATTGGTCTCCATGCTATGGCCGAGGGGCTTGCATTAGGTGTCGCTGCACCTAAAGCTTATGGGCTCGGTCGACACATGGTCCTTCCTGTTTCTCTCCATGGACTCCCTCGGGGAGCTGCTGTGGCTAGCTGCATATATGGGGCAACTGACAGTTGGTACGGGTCCCTTGCAGCCGCAGCTTTAATTGGGTTTGTGGGCCCATTATCCGCCATTGGAGCAATACTTGCAGGGCTCGACAACTACAGTGGTCTGGATCATTTAATGGTCTTTGCTTGCGGGGGATTGTTCCCATGCTTTGCGAGTATGTTCAAAAGGGCCGTGAGGTTGGATACACGAAAGAGCAGTTTAGGACTTCTAACTGGCATCGGTTTTGCGATTGTGTGCCTGATGTGCACTAAATTAGTCTGCTTGCACACGTCGTATTGTAACTCTGCACCTGAGGCTGTCAGATGACCATTTTTAGCTCTTTATGCTTGTACTGGTCAAGCCTCTGTTGCATGTATATGCTTGGACAGCCATGCTTTAGGGCATACATGTTTGGTACCTAACAAGGATAACATAACTCCGGTATCGAAGCTTGTTGAACAGATTTTGAGGAACAGAAGACAAAATTTATGCAGGAGACTTTCTTTAATTCTGTGGATGAAGAAACTGAAGGATGTACTGTTTTATTTGTATATTAAAGTAGTGTAGTTCACAGTTCAAAGGAGTTTCTTTGATTAACTAAAATTCATATTATAATGAATGGGCAATGATCGGGTTAAATCATTTTCTACCCATTGAATGACCCTCAATATACATTTGCATCACTGAATTCGCTACTTTTTTTGACTTTTAACAGAATGAATAGTATGTGAGAGGAAGAATGTATCTAGGTCATATATGTCAATGTGGCATGGTATGATGGTAAAAAAAAATTACTTTAGAAAAAATTTGATTTACGCATACGAAATGTAAACCTACACTAAATAAAATTTTGTAAGAAATTAAATTTATTCTAAAATTTATTAAAAAAAAGCCAAACGGAATTTAGATAATATAAAAAACTAAAATTAAGTAATTTTTTATTAGTAATATATAAATTTAAAACTAATTATATGTTCTAAATAAATTCAACAAGTAAATTAGATTAAACAAGAAAATTCATTACACTAATCTAACATTAGAACTTAAAAAGATGTTTGGCAATTAAAAAGTATAAAATATCTTAATGACATTATTTTACTATTTTAACCCTCGATTTAAATAATAATTTAATTTTATAAAGTCAATTTAAAATATTTTCAAATTCATAATTGACATGAATTTTTTTGATTTTAGTTTACACAATAATGAATATTGAAAAATATCGAAAAAGTAATACTCATTGTAAGAAATTATTGTTTCATAATTTTTAATCATCTCAATTTTAATTTTGAAAATTTCTCAAATTAGCTTTTCCTAAAATCAATAATGATCTTAAAATTTGGAATGAAGGAAATATAATATTTATTGAGGTTATTTTTTATCCATAGATTTAAAATTTTGTTAAGAGGTAGTTCTTAATGGTTTGAATTTGATTTTCTCTCTTACCGATTTAGAGGTACTAAGATGGATGATTTTTTTTTTTTTTTTACTAAACAACTTCAGGGTCTTAGCGAATTAGACGAAAGGGGTTTTAAGAGTCTTTAAAATATAAACAAATACCACCTACGACTACACAGGGCAATAGCTCACCTCTTTTTGAAAAAAAAGAAGAAAAACCACTAGTATCTTACATGAATCTTCCAAAAACTTTTGATAAGAGAAATACAAAGAAAAGATTATCTTTGAAGTTTGAACTTCTTACTATTTTTATTTCTTTCTTCTCGTTTGCTGTAAACCTAAAATGCTAAGAGTCATTGGAAATAATGGAGGTGGCTAGACCCATTAACTCTCTCACTAGCCTCTCCAAACACATGATTAACTTCCTTCAATCAAACTCTCATGTCTATCATGTCCCAAGTAATCAATCAATTTCTTAAATCTGATTTTTATTTTATCCCTTTTTAACGAAGTTTAATTAGATATGGGCAAAATTAAACCGGCTCGTTGATGACTATTGATAGTTTTGAGCGATTAAGTATCAGATCCATAATATGAGCAATTGATTTCTCGTTTTTGATCCAAAAAATGAGTTATGGAATTAGGGAATAAAGGGAAAATTGGTCTCTTTATTTTGCAATAGATATGATATTTGGAGGTTCTGACGGAGTTGAATCTTGGATAAATATGAGTTATTGTAGAGTTTAGACTACCGGTAAATGATTTGTTGCAGAAGTTTGAGGTGTAAATATTGGTGATTTTGGCAAATAGTTTTGGCTTGACGGTGGATATTTTGGTGGAGTTCATGCGAGGAAGATGAATGGTTTTTTATTTTCTTTTGTTTTCTTTAAAGGAAGAAGAATCTAAATGTATAAAGTGGTTAAAAATAATTTTTTTCTTAATTATTAATACACATCATCATTGCTTAATTAGATTTTAATCAGCTAAATAATCCACACAAGCATCCAAGATGGTGCCACATAGATTTTCTGTTAACTTTTAATACTCTTGGACAAATTTTTTTAATTTTGTAAAAATAATTTAGTTTAATGAGTTGACTAGAAAAAAAAATCAGTTCAGTGATGTATATGTAAATTGGAGTTGAGTAAGAAAAACTGATTTAACCCGACAAAGATCCTTCCATTATACACAATTTTTCGTGATGCACATTTAGTGACAAATAATACTTTTACAATCATACCAGCTATACAATTATGAAAATAAATTGTATAAAGATGACCTGCAAAACTAACGTTTTATATCATTTAATAACATGTTATATAGGTAATTTAGGAGAAAATCGGGAATTTCAAACTCAGTATAATTTATTAATCAACTTTATCAGGGTAAATAATGATTACATAATGTGTTAATACAATTTAAATTTCTTAATTTTCTTTTAAATTCACTTATATAGTATCTTGTTATTGGATGATGTAAAAAATTAATTTTAAAGATCATCTTTATACAATTTATTCTCTACAAGTGCTAATGGCAACTATATTGTTATTGTCATTAAATGTATATTAACGAAAATTTGGTGGAAAGTGTAATACGGGGGATCAGGGTCCAGTGCTAGATTCTCCCATTTGCCACTTTCCATATTTTGAAGCTGACAATGAGATGTGCATAAGTGTTGGAGGGTTTTTATAATTTTAATTTGCAATATATTATTGAATTTTATTAGATTAATTAATAATTTTTATTTTGTTCTTAAGAATTTAATCTATTATTTCGAGTATTATTAATTAGTCCGTCCGTCCAAGTTTACTTGTTCTAGTTTGAAAGTACATGCCTATTAAGAAAAAAAAATTATTTTCAAATTACCCATCTTAACTATTCTATTATTATCATGTTTTTTGTTGTTATATTTAATCTCTTAACTCTTTTTTGAAACAATAAAATAGAGAATGGAGGGGAAAAAAGAGTGTGGTTATGCTTCTAGTGTCAAAGTCAATAGTACTACGTACTTTTTCTAATGTATGTCATGTTATTTTCAATGATTTTTTTTAAAGTTAAATGAGGGTAGTATATGAAAAGTAAGGTAAATAATAGTATTAAAAATGAAAGAAGACAAATAGATTTGGACATACCAAAAAAAAAATTAAGACAAGTAAATTTGGACGGAGAGAGTATTTTTTTACCTGATGTTATTTTACTAGGTTTTAGTTATTTAGTTAAGTAATTGTAAAATCCATTCACTAAATTATTTTATACAGATATAATATGTAGTTCTAATAATGTAAGTTTGGTACAATATTAAGTTTGGTATAATATTTTATTTGATTTTTTTTCTTATACCAATATATATATATATATATATATATATATAGAGAGAGAGAGAGAGAGAGAGGGAGAGAAACATACACACATATACGTATTGACAATATATATTGGTATAAGAAAATAAATTAACTTTTTATTGATATTAGTCTAAAATGACATAATATTTTTAAGTTTGCGATCATAATTTCATTATCATATCATAATTACTAAATTAACAATAAATAATATTTTAAACGTAGAATAAGAATACATTCTTAATATAAATTTTTCTAATAAGAATATTTTTTCTTTGCAAAATGGATCATGGAGTAATATTCAACCATGTACTGACTTCGACTAGAAATTCTATGAAGTTACATTTGTTTCAAACTATACATATAATATTCTCCCCCAAGTTTGCAGAGTTTGTGAAAAAATTTGAATATAATTAAGTTTTTTCATAAATGATAATTAAATGAGTTCAAATCACCTGTCTGGTTCTTGTATGTATTACTGTCAATTATATTTATTAATTTATAATATTTTAAATAAATGACTAATACTTGACATCAATTCATAGTACTCATCTTCATTGATTTTTACTCTCAAATTCTTTGCTGTAATCCTCTCTCTCTCTCTCTCCATATATGAGAAATGATCTATAAATTTGCTACAGATCTTTATAAGACATATACTATTTATACCATTGAAAATAAGAAGGAACGGTCATGATTATAAACTAAAAATCGACGTCCACTACTATTAGTAGCAGACGGTAAAAAAACAGATACCATCCGCTATTAATAGTAACAGACGCTAATCAGAATAAGGGTTTGACTTTATTAACTAGGGTTTACATTTACTAACTAGGATTTAGAATTTATAACCTAGGGTTAAGGATTTATTAACTAAGGTTAAGAGTTTATTAACCAGGGTTCAGGGTTTATTAACCAGAGATTAATAAGGTTAATAAAATCTAAACCCTGGTTAAAAAGGAGTTAATAAGCCCTAAACCCTAGTTAATAAATCCTAAACGTTGGTTTATAAACCTTTAACCCGGGTTAATAAACCTTAAATTCTAGTTAATAAAAGTAAACCTTTATTCCGATTAGCGTCACTATTAGTAGCGGATGGTATGTGTTTTTTTAACCGTCTGCTACTAATAGTAGCGACGTAGCGGACGTCGATTTTTAGTTTCTAATCCTGATCGTTTCTTCTTGTTTTCAATGGTATTGATAATGTATGCAAGTTTTTTGTCCATAGCAACTACTTACTATAGATCATTCCCCTATATATATATGTATATATCTAGGTAAATGATCCATAGCACATACGTGCTATGGATCATTATATAGTATACACTGTCAGTAGCGTTCAATACAAAAACCAACGACTGAGATTAAAACTTTAAATTAGTTGTCCGCTATTATTAATAGCATACATAATGCTCTAATAGTAGCGGACACTTATCAGAATGGTCCCTAAAAATCTCAAGCATCATAGCTTTAGTCTCCTTCATCTCTTCCACTCGAGTGATGATTTATAGTTTATTTACTAGGATTTAGGGTTTATTAACTAGAGTTTAGGATTCATTAGGGTTTGTTCACCACGGTTGCTACTCATGAGGAGCACAACCATATTCTTGGCTCTGGTAGAGGTAATTTCAAGGAACCTTAGATTTGATTTTCCTGTTTTTAATAGATTAGATATCAAGAACTGGGTAATGAACTGTGAGTATTTTTTCCAATTTTATCCTACGTCTGATGCTCAGAAATTAAGAAGTATGGCATTGCATTTAGAAGGGGAGGCAGGAACTTGGTTTCTAGCCTATTTTAAGTCTAATAGCATCGTGTCTTGGAGGCAGTTTATAGAGAATGTGGAGGTTAGGTTTGGGGAAACCTCATATAACAATGGTTTGACTAAATTCAATAGGTTACAACAAACCTTGTCTGTATTTCATTATTAGAAAAGATTTGAGTACTTTAGATCCTTAGTAGAGGCTGATAACCTAGGCCTGGATGAGGCATATTTCATTAAATGTTTCATTGGGAATTTAAGGAAAAAATTGAGGGCTTTGTTAGGTTACTAAAAACCATCCATAAAAGGAATAGACTAAGTTTAGTTCCTGATAAATTTCTTGAAAGTTCTGGAACTAGTATTACTATGTCTCAGTCTAGTGCGACCGGCTTGAAAGGTAGTGGGTCATCTCCTACAGGGAATCCTACTCCTAGTTTTACACCTAAGGGATCTTTACTTAGGGGGTGTTTGTTTAGAACTTAATGGAGCTGAATGACTGAATGACTGAATCGGTAAGTGCGTTTGTTTTGGTCTGAATGGCTGAATCGGTCAGATGATTGAGCTGAATGGCTAAGTCAGATTGTTTTAGCTGAATGGCTGAATGAGTAAAAAAATATTTAAAAAAATTAAAATTTTTTTAAAAAAATATTAACTATTATATTAAGTAATATTAAATAAATTTACAACAATTTTAAATTTTTTTAAAGGGATAAAATAATAAAATTTTGTCATTCAGATGTTTCAGACATGTCAATTATCAAACATCTTTTTTAATTCAGATTCAGATTCAGCTCATTCAGATTCAGATTCAGATTCATTTAATTTTTATCAAACACCCCCTTAGTCAGGTTAAGAAATTGACTCACAGTGAAATGCAATCCAGAAAGGAAAAAGGGCTTTGTTTTAATTGTGAGAAAATTTATAAGCTTGGGCATAAATGTCAATTCAAGCATGTTTATATGATAATTGGGGATGATGAGTTGGAAGAGGATAATATACCATCTGAGGAAAATTTAATGACAAATACTTTTAAGGAACAGGAGAAAGAAATGGAAATTTCTATACATGCCTTAAATGGCAATACTTCTGAGACTACCTTAAGAATAAAACCTGTTGTAGGAGGAAAGGAGGTTATAATACTCATTCACACAGGCATCACTCACAACTTCTTGAACAGTAAGAAAACTGAACATCTTCATTGTATCAAGGAAATTGATAAACCTATACAAGTGTGTGTAGTTGATGGGTATAAGATGGTATACATGAAAGGTGTAGGAACTTTGAATGGGTTTCACAAGGATATAAGTTTAACACTTATATGAGATAAAAACTATAGGATTATGTGTATTCGGTTTTAACAAATTAACTGATGAGTGCATAATGTTTTATGATTTTGATTCTTTTATATTTTGTTTTATTACATGTTTTTATGTGTATATGGACTTATTAAGGTGTTTATTGATTACAGGAGGAATTGGTGCTGAAAAGAGGAATTGCAACTAAAAACAAGGAACAGAAGAAAATTCCGGGGATGCAACAATCAATCGACTCAAGGGTTCATGATCTTAGCTTGGAACTTGAATTTTATTGTAGATCTCATCTAGAATTTCGATTTGATAGTTATCACGTTCTGTAACTCTTCTCGGATCAAAAGTTATGACCTTTTTACCAACGGGCGGTGAACTTCAGATTTTCGGCTTACCATTTATACAACAGTCACTTCAGGGCCAATTTCGACCTTTCTCTATCTAGTATCTCTAAAACCTCAAAGAATAAAAGTTGTAGATCTACTTCTTAGCTTTCGTGATCATCTTGAATGGTCTCAATCGGAGTTTGTATGAGAAAGTTATGGCCATTTTTTTAAAGGACATCGCAACAGAAAACTTGAGCGCGACTGGCTCTGAAATTGCTTGATTTGAGCGCGGTTGGCGCTGGAGCCTCCGTAATTGAGCGCGGCCGGTCCTGAATCTATTATTTTTAGTACCACCGGTGCTGAAGTGTGGCATGGATTTCGAGGACGCGTTTTTGTCAGAGTTATTTTCATAATTTTAGGGATTTTTGATATCTTCTCCAATTCTAATGTAACTAGGATTTTTTTTAGATAGGATATTATATTAGGACTATAAATACATGTTATTAGTGAGAGAGAAGAACGTCTACATCATCATCTACATTGGAAAAAAAACCTTAGTTTTGTAAGATTGAAGGAAGTCAAACTAATTTTCTATATTCAGTTCTAAAGAGAGGTGGAACCTTGTTTATAAGTAACTGATTAATTAAGTCATATTATTTATTCTTTCTTGCATAAAATTTATCCGGAGTTAATTGACTTTTTGGTCACCGTACTAAGGCCCGATTTTCATTGTGACTACCGACTCTTTTTTGTTACAATCGCATTACTATACTAAAAAAAATTACAAAGTAGTTATTTTATAACTTTTCGTCCAAAAAAATTAACGGTTGCTTAGGTGGTTAACGTCTATGATGATGTGGACATCAGGGTCCACTTTTTTATAATAAAAAATAATTAAAATTTTATGCTTACCTAAACAAAAAAAAATTTAAAATTTTAAAACATTCTTAAACAAACAAAAAGCACAAATTAAAGCCAAAGAGAAACACTCTTCCACTCTCCCAACAAATCTGGTACCTTTATTCTTTCGACTCCCTCCGGTCAACCCAAACTTCATCTCTCTCGATTTCCCAATAACCCATCCATCACCACTGCTGCCGTCCTCCTCCACCAAACACCACTAGACCCATTGCTCCTTCAAGCTCCATGTCTCCTTCGCATCACCACCGACGGCGGAGAACAAAAAAAAACGACGATCCGAAGAAGGCTTGGCAATAATATTTGAATGAAGTATGAATAAAAGATTTAAAAACCTCTGGTGCACAATAATCACAATCTAAAAACTAGTCAAAGCAAAGAAATGGAGCCAGACATTACACTCAAAAAACAAAACAATTCAAAACAAAAAAGAACACCTCCACACTACAAAAACCACATTTATCTCATGTTTAATTCAATCCCATTCCAATATTTTATGCTAGCGAAATCAAATACAGACAATAAATTTTAAAAAATCAACTTTTTTTTCTTCTTCAAAACATGTAATTCTCCATGTCATCATCATTAAACAACCACCACAAGCTCATGACAAAACTTGAATACAATTAAACTTTGTAAGCAGTAAGGAGAGAGAAAGAGAAGAAATAGAAACGATCCGCGAAAGGCTTGGCACGGGAGGTAGATGGAGACGACGAAGGAGGTCGCCTAAGAGCTGGTGAGGTAGTTTTGGGGTTAATGGATTCGGATTGATTGGAAGTGGGTCGAATTTAGGGGTGACTTTCGTCGGCAATAGTAATTCGGAGCGGTGGAACTTCTAGTGGAGTTTTAACTGAGACTAAACCAGGCATGGCTATGGCTATTGAAGGATAGACGGGAAAGAGTAAAGTGAGGAGGAGAGAGAAAATGCTGGATAATAGAATAATCAGTGTGGTGGGACCTACTGAAATAGGTGACTTGACAAAATTAACCCACACATCAGATGCACGGTCATAAATTCCGTCATTTTCTTGGACGGAATAATAAATAATTATCATTTTGTAAGTTTTTTTGAGTATAGTAATGCGATTGTAACAAAAAAAGAGTCGGTAACCACAATGAAAATCGGGCCCTAGTACAGTGATCAAAAAGTCAATTAACCCAATTTATCCTGATAATCCGTTTTAACTGTTTGCATGATAATTGATCTAATTGATTTGATATGGCCGATTGAGTTAGTTTGATCATTAACATCTGCTAGATTAAGAATTGGTATTACGTATAATTGATATCATTCTTCATCATATGTAGCATATTAGTGATACTGATTGTGGACAAACTTTTATGTATTTCTAGGGTTATCAGGAAACAAGCTAAACAAATCGAGCTTATGTGTTTGTTGCTTGGGTTAGCCTAATTCTCTATATCTTAATGCTTCTGTCATATTAAATCTAGAGAGCTCGTTTTAGGTTGTATGATAGTTATAATCTGGTGGAGAGCTTGTTTCACTTAGTGACAAACTAAGGAGAATTTCAAATAACAGAACTTATTATTATTTAGGGCTAATAGTTTTATTGAAGGGCAAATAATAATAACTTGATTAGATGATTGTTGTAACTAGGTGAAACTGAACTGCAGAACTGAAGTTGTTACATACTTGATTAATTTTATTAGTTTAATTTTGTTTTCCTTAGTTTACAGACAAATTCAAAAACCCCCATCTTTACTTTATGTTAAAACAATAAAACAAATCTATAACAAAGTTACTCTCTATGGGATCGATCCTTACTTACTACTGTTCTAGTTGTTGAATTTGTAAAGTAAAAGTGAGGTTAATTTAGAAGTGTTGAACGACAGCTTCCACTAACTTTATACTTCACTTAGGGAAACAATAAGATAACTTTGAAGGGCAAAAGTCACCAACAAGGGATTTCTATTTCCATAATTACCGGGGAAGATTTGCATATTGTTTGGCAGAAAGATCATATATCACTTATGACCTGCTTATCTTAGTCAACAATTAGGAAGCAAATGAGTTGTTTCCAGATTCAATACAACATGTATTAAATTCCTTTGAGGATGTTTTCCAGGAGCCTAAAACATTACACCTTAGAGATCACATGACCATCGTATACCACTTAAAACTGGTTCAGATCCATTTACTATTTAGACCATATAGATATTCTCATGTGCAAAAAATAGAAATAGAAAAGATTGTGAAAGAAATGTTGGATTCATGCATTTTATAGCCTATTCAAAGTCCATTTGCCTCTCCAGTATTATTAGTTAAGAAGAAAGATGATTGATCTTGGAGGTTTTATGTTGATTTTAGAGAGTTGAATAACATTACAGTAAAGGAAAAATTCCTTATACCTATAATTGAAGAATTGCTAGATGAACTGAGGGAAGCTAGGTCTACGTACACTAAGTTGGATCTCAGAGCTGATTAACATCAAATAAGGATGCAACCACCAGATGTAACAAGCTAAGATAGCTCCTGCACTTCCATCTGTGGTTGTTGCTGAGAGATTAAAAGTATTTCCAATTGTAGTTTTACAGAAATGGATGGTGTAGCAGTCCAATAGGCCTAAACTTGAGTACTTGGTTCATTGGGCTAATAGTAATGAGGAAGATGCTACATTGGAGGACACTACTTAAGTGGGAAATAAATTCAAAAGAGGAGGCAAATTATAACAAATTGACAGGTCACTACAAAAAAAGCTTAATTCTAACAGACAATTCTGTCAGAACTAGCCTAATTTCGTCGAAATTAGGTCTTTTCAATGGAAAAATCCGTCGAAAATACGTAAGTTGGGATTAATTCCGTTAGGATTTTCGTCAAGAATAAATAATTCCGACGGACTTTGCGTCGGGAATAATATAATTCTAACGGAATTAATTTTCGACATAATTTTCCGTCAGAATTATACTACCACGTGTCAACGCAACATTCAAATCTAAAGGGCGATTTTCGACGGAATTTTAGTCGAAAATACCCAAATTCCGTCGGAATTAAAATGCCATGTGCCAATATAATATTAATTTTATGGGGGGTTATATTTCTAACAGAATATTAATATTCTGTCGAGATTAACTAATTTTTTTTATAAATAATTTTTTATTTTTAAAAATTTTAGGATTTTTAATTCACAATTTTGTACTTGTACCTGATTTCAGCTAGTTTTTCTAATAATATAACATTCATATCCCAACAACGCAATCAACCAACAACAATATATAATCAATAACAATCTAACGAGAATAAATTTAAATATCGAACAAATGTTTTACAATGTAAAATAAAACTAACTACAGTGTACATCTAAGTTGGAATAAAATATACAATATTAATTAACTACAATGTACATCTAATCTACAACAAAACTAACTACAATAAAATATAAAATGAAACTATTTATAATGTACATCTAATCTATATCTACAACCTAGGACTAGTTTTACCGTTGTTATGTGGCGAATCATCGGAGGGACTGAGTCAACGCTGCGACTCCGGTGTATGAAAATCATCGACAACATCTCGATCCTTGTCGTCCTCGCACCGCACTTGACATCGCCATCCTGTTGATACAACTACAAATAATAACTATTAATAAGCATAAATAAGAATTAAATAAATTAAAATAGATACATGATAATGAACAAGTGGATTATACAACTTAAAATAAATAAGATACCTAAGTAAGCGCAAGCTGATGTAGCAGCAGGCCAAAAGCCTCTAAGAGTAGGGTAACCACCATCTATATGATCTCGCTGTGTATCATGACAAACTATTCCTATGGAATCCTCAATCCTCATACTCTCGGCATTGACCCCAACTGCGATGTCCTGCGCAAACTGATAAAGGCACTCACAAGTAGGCAGCACCTGTTGGCGGAAGATCGGATCAGTACGGAGGACCTCTGTCACCCGCGTTATAACCCTCTAAAATATGGCATCGTCCAAGCCAGCGTCCGTATGAGATGGTCTAATAGTTGGTCCCGGGCACTGACTCTAGTTAGAACCTACGAAAAAAGAAAACAACTTAACGAATCATTTCAAAATTAAATAACATGCTAAAGAACTAAAGTTATAATAAAAATATACCTCCAGGTAGGGTATATGTTAGTACTCTCAGCATACCCAACACTCGATACCATGTGGTAGTACTAGTAGGGGATCCTGAGACGCGACCCAAAGCTTCATCTCATCATCCTTCGATAATTAGATCTTAGGGACAGGGACGGTGTTGTCACCTATAGTTTAAAAGTGAATTTTTAATAACCTATGATTTTATAAACATAGCAAACATACTCAATTCCATCCAAATTAACCGGGAGTGTACTCCACTTGCCTAAAAGCAAGTGAATTTAGCTTTAGTGTCTATATTCTTCTTTAAAATGTCATTTTTGTCCCTAAATTATCCTATATAAAATATTGATTGAATTCTCTTGGTTCCCAATCCACTACCTAGAAAATTCACACCAAAATATTTTGAACTTTTTTCTCTTCAAGATAAATGCTATTTAATTTTATATACTCCATCCGTTCCAAAATACAGGATTATTATTAATTTTTTAAAGTCAAACTAAGATTTTGAATTTTTTAAATGGTAATCGACATAACGATGAAATTTCTAAACTACTTAACAAGTACTACTCATTGTAAGATTTATTTTTTAATAATTTTAAATGAATCATCTCAATTTTGAGTTTGAAAATGTCTTAAATTGAATGATTATATAATTTGGAATGGAGGTAATATTATTTTTCATTTGTGTTTGTTAACTTATTAGACAAAAAATTTGATTATTTTTATAAGGATCATAAAAGGAAATAGAAGAAATTTGTTAACTTTGTTGATCTATGTATTGAAGTTAACATATGTTATGTATATAAATTTCAATATCCTGCTTATAATTAATCAAATTCACCAAGTGACGATGACAATTTTCAACCGAAAACATTGCTTATCATTTGATAATGTTAATCAAGAAAAAGCATTGTACACCAAATGACAATGCAAATTACATCATTTTCAATCAAAAGCAATATTGATTATCTCTTAACAATGTTAACCAAATAAAAACATTATTCACCAATCACAATTCAAATTACATTATTTTCACTGAATAAAAGAAGCATTGTTTAACACTTCACTAACACCCTAATTTCCTTGTTTAAAACACCTTTTAGTAGGACTAACTAATGTACCTCTACTCAACTTTTTACTATTGGCAAAATGCTTCTTATAAGATCCTTTTTTTGGTAATGAAGGTTGAGATCGAAGATGATGTTTCACTTGATGACTTTAGTGGAGAAGATGAAGTTTCTTGCCATATATATGTATTGGACTAAACTTCCTGGTGGTTAAACCCACTTAGAAGTGGCATTTGGTTGAGAAGCAGACTAAGAAATGAAAAACACAAAAGATTACACTTGGCTTACATTCAACTTTTGTATAAAAAAATTATAAAAAGTTGAAATTTGTACCTTAAATTCGAAATTGTGACCCCTTTGTTTTTGCCTATATTCTTATTCAAATCACCTCTCTAATTGAGTTATGATTTTCTTATATTTTTTGAAGCCATAAACGAAAGAAAGTAGCAGCTGCCCATGAAAACCCTAAATCATTTCTGAGTTGTTTATGTATAATTACAATCATCTTATATCTGTACATATATATGGAGGGTAACAAAGTACTTACACCATTCGTTAACTTTTGTTAACGTTGTTACTAGTGGAGTGAGAGTACTATGCTATGTTTTTGAAACTAGGGGTGGTCGAAAAATTCACTTTTAAACAACATGTGGCTATAAGTAACTTTGAGTAAACCATAGGTGGTTATTTGTAATTTACTCTTATTTCTCTGTTGTATCTCTTGAATCTTATAATCTGTTTTTTTCATTCATCAACCCAAGTTGTTAGGACAAATGTGTTAAGACAAATACATATTTGATTTGATGATGAAATAAATGAGATAATATATATTTGTATCTAGTAGTTGATTGTACAATCATTGTATTGAAATTGATGTAAAAGGACTTAGAATAGGGATCAAACTTATTAGGTTGATCCAACACTCATTGTTCGTAGAGTGAATATTTACTAGCGGGCGGTAAAAAAAAAACACATACCATCTGCTATTAATTGTAGCGGATGCTAATCAGAATAAGGGTTTGACTTTATTAATCAGGATTTAGGATTTATTAATTAGGGTTTAGGATTTATAAATCGGGGTTTAGACTTTATTAACCAAAGTTTAATTTAGGGTTTATTAACTTATTTTTTAACTGGGTTTAGGGTTTATTAGCCTTATTAACATGTAGTTAATAAACTCTAAATCCTGGTTAATAAATCTTAAATTCTAGTTAATAAATCTTAAACCTTGGTTAATAAACCTTAAACCATGGTTAATAAACCTTAAACCATGGTTAATAAACCTTAAACCCTAGTTAATAGACCTAAACTCTAGTTAATAAAGTCAAATCATTATTCTGATTAGCGTCTGTTACTATTAGTAGCGGATGATATGTTTTTTTTTTACCGTACGTCCAGTACTAATAGTAGTGAATGTCTTCTTATCCCAGTCATTCTTTTTTATTTTCAATGGTATAGATGGTGTATGCTTTATAAGGATTCAGAGCGAATACATGTTATGGATCATTACCTATATATACTACTTTCAATAAAATAAAATAAAATTCTTTTGTGGAACAAAGAAATCTAACAAATGAGAATCTTTAATTTGTTAATAAAACATAGACACTACTTGTAAAATAAGTAGTCTAAATGATGTGTCATAGAAGGCAAAAGAATGATGTTTCATCACTTTCTTGTTTTTGCCTTTTGTCTTTCTGATAGGAATGTACATGCATACATTTTTCCTCCCTAACTTTAACACAAATGGTTCTCTTTCATAAGAAGGTGAAAATGTAGTATGATTGATACATTAATATTCAAGAGAATTAATTTACTATATAATTATATTAATTGTATTTAAACATGTATTATTATTATTTGTATTATTATTATTAATATTAATGAAAATGATGAAAAAATGAAAATTAATGGAGTATGTGTAATTGTAGCTGATGAAATCTTAATATCACAACAATAATTAATGAAAATAATGAAATACCAAAATTCTCACTAATGATATATTTTTTGTAAAACAAATAAATAAAAAAATCCTCGGTCGTCCGGTTATCAATACAAATGTATAACAAGTTCAGAGAAGAAAAATTAATTTTCCCAAAGGCAATTTGGCTATTAGCTTATAATTTTTAAATTTAAAACTGTATTCTTAATAAAGTTTGTATGAATGTGAGGGGGGAAATGAAGAAAAATTTATTATACTGCAATGTGATTGGTCTACTCTATTACTCTCTTCGTTAATTTCAAGTTAAAGAAACATTTCTAGCAATAATTTCTATGGGAGATATATTGAACATTAAAATTTGTAATGCTTTTAACAACTGCGAGTCATTGAGAATTTGAGATACAGGGAATATTAAAATGAGTGTTGGAAAACTATTCGTCATATACCTTTGTAGTAAATCTTTTGACTCGCCTTTGATTAAAAAAGTTTAGGTTTCAGGTTCAATTTTCACTTCAGACGAATTTATTTCTTTTGAGTTTATTTCTTCTTTTATATAAAATATATTTTTTCTGTATGTGAGCCTTATTTGTGAGTTTATTTCTTCTTTCTTTAGTGAGGTTCGATTGTTTTTAAAATTATAATATGTAGTGATGATGTACTTTATTATAGAATTATATTGTATTCTCCAAAAATGGGGCTTACAAAAAATAAATAAAAAAATAGAAATACTACGTATTAGTTTTTTTTTTTTTAATACAAATTCGGATCCCAAAATTAAGCTCTATCTGTGATGTAAAATATGGGTAGTCTATTTCCCTTGATATATATTGCACCAATTTTTTTTTTTTAACTTGTCATTTTTGCTCTGTCTATTTCCTTATATATGGGATTCAAATTATTAAAATTTGCCAAGTGCAGCACTAAATTTTTTGTTATCGTAATCAAATTATGACATTCCATTTTTAAATTTTGGATTAAATCTTGTATTCCAATTGTTTTAATTGGAGATTGTTGATCATAATCAAAGCTATTCACCATTACTTGACAATCTTCAAGAATAGACGAAGATGCGAGTTATCCAACAAGGCCTTCGATAATCTCTCAATCACGTTAATGTTATCACTTTCCACCATAATACTTGAGAATCCACACTCTTTACTGAAACCCAAAGCACTGCCAATAGCAATAGTTTCGGCACAGTCTACCTCAAAGTTACCTCTAAATCTATCCACTCCAGCACCCATAATGGATCCATTGGAGGTTTTGCCACTTCCTAACAAGATGATCCGTATGGATATTGTTCGGATATATTCTCATGGGTCTGATCGGACTCTCTAGTCCGAAAAGACTTGAATAAGAGTTCTAAATCCTTGTGGTTCCTTACCGGGTTAATACTCCCACTGGATCAAGGTAATTGAATCCGGGTCCGATAAGGATTCTAGGCTGAATACTCCTAATATGGGTAGTAAGTAGCCAATGAATCCTATAAATACCCAAATAACAATGAAGGCAAGGTACGACATAATTTACCCTACTAAATATTTGACCTTCATTGTTAACACATCTTGAACATATTACTTACTCTTACACCGGAGGAGTCTGCAAGCCCAAGCCGTTGGGACTTTTGTGCAGGTATACGTCTGGCGAGTTGATTGGACGCGCAGACAGAATCAAGCGTTAATATTGACGCTAGAAGGAGGGCCTTTAGTAGTGATCTTTATTGTCAACCAAAACAATTCGCATGGCGACTTCAAGATCACAACGAAGCCATCATGATCCACATGGACTGACCTAGTCCCGATCACACCGTGAGACGGTAGCAGAAAGGGAACAACGCCTCCAGCAAATTCTTGACCGAAAAAAGGCTCTTGATCTCCAGCAAGAAGAGCTAGATAAACAGTACATGGAATTGAATGAAGCTGGGCAAAATCTGTTGAGCGAGAGAGGCTCGGCCTCCCGCTCGACACCCCACCAACGAAGAGGCGATCGACCTCCTAGGCGACATCGAGACAACGGACCGGTCCCATCTACATCCATCTATACCAGGGATCTAAGAAAGCGAACCCGGTCACCATCAAGAAGAGACCATCGTGAAGGTTCTCGACGAAGCACAGAAAGGAGCCACACCGGAGAATCATCTCCCCAAAGGGTTGTGAATCAACCCCCAGGAGCAAATAAGCCTCGGGCCTCTCCTTTCACCAGAGACCTGGCTAACGCGAAGATTGATAGAAAGAATAAAGTCCCCTCGAACTTAGAGATGTACGACAGAACCGGGGATCCTCATGACCATACCTTCACTTTCGAGCAGGCCATGCTTTTTCATGGTCATGATGAGGCAGCCATGTGCCACCTATTCCTGTCCACCCTGAAGAAAACTGCTCGAGAGTGGGTTATCTCCCTTCCCTCTGCATCTATACGCTCATGGGATGATTTGCAAGAATAATTCCACACCCGCTTCGGCAGTAACAAGAGACGTTCCAAGATGATCACGTCCCTCATGCAGGTTAAATAGAGACCGAACGAGACACTTCGGCAATATATTAAAAGATTCCGGGAAGCCGTATCCGAAGTCAATGACATAGATTCGAAGCAGGTTATCCACTTTTTAACCATGGGATTAAACATGGACAAATCCAATAGGTTGATTGAAGAAATCATCTCTAAGGCACCCGAGTCTTTGCCCGAAGCCTACGATAAAGTTGACAAGTTTGTTGAGTTGGAAGAGGCGCTTGCTAATCTCCAGGGTACCTTAAAAAATATAGGTGATTTTCACTAGAGAGATCCCCGAGGCGAAAGTGCCGATAAAAAGTATACCAACAACAAAGGGAATGGCAAGAAAGACTCTCATGACAATCGGCAACGGAAGAATGATGGCTCAAAGGACCGAGGGAATCGAGACAATGACAAAGATTACACTCCTCTAACCTTGAGCAGAGTCGTCATCATCAAGGAAATCAAAAATCAACTTTTCTATGAGAAGCCCCCGAAGATCCGAGTCTTTGCCAGACAGAAGAACGGAGACAGATATTGTAATTAGCATGAAGCCAAGGGGCACGATACTGAGGAATGCTATCAGTTGAAGGATTTTTTGGAAAAGCAAGTGCGAAACGGTAATCTGGACTGTTATGTCGCTGATCAGTATAAACTAAGCCCTTTTGATAGGATAGCGCCACCACCACCTTCGGGAGTTGCAAAGGGTGTTGTAGATGTTATCTCTGGTGGACCGATATCGACCTTGTCTAATAGAAAAAGAAAAGCCTTCGGCAGAGAAGTCCACCAATTATCTGGACAGTCTCAGACTACCACAACCGAACCCATAACCTTCTCCGATGAGGATTATCCCCCAGAAATAGTCATACCACATCAGGATGCTCTGGTCATCATGGCTCAAGTTGGAACCATGGATTTGAAACGGATGCTGGTGGATAACGGGAGTTCAGTCGATGTACTCTACAGTCATGCATACAATCGACTGAATCTGGGGGGAAGGAAGCTGGAGATCTACAATGAGTCCCTGTTATACGGCTTCGGGAACAACCCAGTTCGAATAGTAGGGACGATTGAATTACCAGCGATCTTCGGCACAGCTCCAAAACAGGCCTCCATCATGATAAGATTCTATGTAGTCCAGGTAGAAAGTAATTATAACGCTATCTTAGGAAGAACAACCTTGTCAGCCCTAAAAGCAGTCACCTCAATTTCTCACCTAAAAATGAAATTTCCAGCCGAGCATGGGATTGGCGAAGTTGCTGGCGATCATGATTTATCCCGAAGATGTTATCTTCAGACTATTCAGGCGACTTCCATAGGGGTTAGTAAGCAGAAAACTACAATGAAGATTGAGCTAGAACCATTTACGGAAGGAGGCTCAGAGCCGATAGCAACGCTTACTGAAGAAACCGAAGAGATACCGCTGTTTCAGGAAGACAACACGAAAATAATACAGATTGGCACCAGTTTACAGACAGACGTTAGAACCAAGCTCATTAATTTGATCAGAGAATACTCAGATATTTTCGCCTGGATGCCAACTAATATGTCGGGGATAGACAAGAGCGTGTAAATTGAGCGTCAATCCTAACCACAAGCCCGTCAAACAAAAAAGGTGGAATACAGCTCTCGAACGACAAAAGGTAATTGATGAAGAAATGGAAAAGTTATTGGCTGCTAACTTTATTTATGAAATAACTTATCCAGAATGGCTCGCCAATGTGGTGCCGGTGAAAAAGCATAACGGGAAGTGGAGGATGTGTGTGAACTATACAGATTTAAACAAGGCGTGTCCGAAAGATTATTATCCTCTCCTGAATATCGATCAGCTAATCGATTCCACTTCGGGACACAATTTAATGAGCTTCCTCGATGCTTTCTCTGGGTATAACCAAATTGCCATATATAAACCAGATATCCCGAAGACATCCTTCATCACACACCGAGCAATCTACGCCTATAAAGTCATGTCCTTCGGTCTCATCAACGCAGGGGCAACATATCAGCGGATAATGAACAGTGTGTTCAGAGATCAGATTGGAAGAAACATTGAAGTCTATGTGGACGATATGATTGTCCGAAGCATGGGGGATGAAGACCACCTATCAGATCTCAAAGAATGCTTTAGGAATGTCAGGACCCACAATATGAGACTTAATCCCGCCAAGCGCACTTTCGGCCTTGGGTCAGGAAATTTTTTGGGATACATGGTTAGCCGAAGAGGGATAGAAGCGAATCCCAAGAAAATATCGGCTATTCTTGAGATGCAGTCCCCAAGGAACTTTAAAGACATTCAAAGGTTAACTGGGAGACTTGCTGCCCTTCGGAGGTTTGTAGCCCGATCAGCAAAGAAATGTCTTCCTTTCTTCAACACGCTGAAAGGGGCTCAAAACCAGAAGACATTCGTTTGGATGTAAGAATGCCAAAATGCCTTTGAACAAATCAAGTGATACATCTCCTCTCCCCCGATCCTCAGTAAGGCTCTCCCCGAAGAAGATTTACAGTTATATCTATCTACAACACAATTAATGGTCGGGTCAGCCTTAATCAGGGAGGGTTCACAAGGACAGAAGCCAGTCTACTACGTAAGCCATGCTCTTCGGGATGCAGAAACTAGGTACCCAAACTTAGAGAAGTTGTCTTACGCACTGATCATTTCTAGTCGGAAGCTTCGGCATTACTTCCAGGGGAGAACAATCACGGTATTCATAGATCAACCGCTTCGAAAAGTATTATATCGACCCGAATCTTCAGGGAGGTTAGCAGCATGGGCTGTGGAACTAAGCCAATTTAATATCGATTTTCGCCCCCGAACGGTAATTAAAGCACAGGCCCTTGTTGACTTCATTATTGAGTGCTCCTTTCCAAAGGAAAAGGAAGAAGACCCAGCTGAGATATTCGATCCAGTGTCTGCAATAGACTCAGCATGGACCTTATTCGTGGATAGGTCTAGCATCGGATCCCGCAGTGGAGCAGGAGTAATTCTTACCTCGCCCGAAGGATTCAAAGTTTAATAGTCTATCCGATTCGGGTTCACAGCTACCAATAACATTGCGGAGTATGAAGTACTTATAACGGGACTAAAATTGGCTCGAAGTCTGGAGATGAAAATTTTAGTGGTTACAGTGCCCAACTAGTGGTAAAGTAAGTCTTGGGAGAATATGAGGCCAGAGAGGCACACCTTCAGGCCTACCTTCAGCTGGTGCAGACACTCCTTACTTACTTTCCTAAGTATCAAATTGTCGGGGTAATCAGATCAGAAAATACAATGGCCGATGCACTTTCAAAGTTAGCAACAACCGATCAGGGAGATTTGGAAGGGTCTGTCTACTTGTAAAATCTATAACAACCTAGCCTAACGGTCCAAACAGTGATGGACATCGGATCCGAAGATTCCTAGATAACTCCCATACTTAAATTCTTAAAAAGTGACGAGCTACCCGAGGACAGAGCTTTGACCAGAAGGATAAAATTCAAGTCTACAAAATACTGTCTCATCGAGGACAACTTATACAAATAATCTTATTCATCGCTCCTACTCTGATGCCTTGATCCGAAGGAATCCGATTACGAGCTTCGGGAAGTTCACGAAGGAATCTGTGGAGATCATGTAGGAGCAAAGACATTAGCACATAAGATATTAAGACAAGGATATTTTTGGCCAACCATGCTTCAGGATGCCAAAGACTTCGTCAAAAAATGTCATAAGTGTCAACTGTTTGCTTCGGTACATCACCAACCTCCCGAAGAGCTTACACCAATACTATCTCCAATACCTTTCGTAGTTTGGGGGATAGATCTTCTCGGACTACTCCCGTAGGGAAAAGGTCAAGTGAAATTTGTGGTCGTGGCAATTGACTACTTCACCAAATGGGTCGAAGCCAAACCACTGGCAAAAATTACCGAGAAGACATGTCTTCAGTTCCTCTAAGAATAGGTGGTTTATCGATTCGGCATCCCGAAGGTCCTAGTCTCAGATAATGGTCTACAGTTCGTAGGGAAAGAGTTTGAAGGCTTCTTGACAAAACTTAATATCCAACATCGACGGACCTCGGTAGCCCATCCTCAAGCAAATGGTCAGGTGGAAGTTACAAACAGGTTGTTGCTGAATGGTATAAAACGAAGGCTTAAGGAAGCAAAGGGAGCTTGGCCCAAAGAGCTCATACATGTCCTCTGGGCCTACCGGACAACTCCTCGGACAACAACGGGCGAAACACCCTTTAAAATTTCTTATGGGACCGAAGCTTTGCTACCTATTGAGATTGGGATACCCTCCTCCCGAGTCCAAAACTTTGACGAAATTCTTAACAGTGAAGGGCTTCGGGATAACCTAGATTTGTTGGAAGAAGAGCGCGACGCTGTAGTTCTCAGACTGGCCACTTATC
This sequence comes from Aralia elata, assembly GCA_034770075.1. Classification (NCBI taxonomy): domain Eukaryota; kingdom Viridiplantae; phylum Streptophyta; class Magnoliopsida; order Apiales; family Araliaceae; genus Aralia; species Aralia elata. The sequence goes on along the minus strand of CM068388.1, from coordinate 73,080,129 downwards.
AACAACGTACGGCTCGACAATTCAACAAAAATGTCAAGAATATGATATTCAAAATAGGGGATCTAGTCCTTCGACAAGCAGAAGCATCTACACCTCGAGAAACTTGAAAATTAATGCCTACATAGGAAGGACCATACAGGATTATCGAAATGTTGGGATCGGGAACCTATAGGCTTTAGAGAATAGATAGACAGGATATCCCGAACACATAGCATGCTGCTCAGCTCCGAAAATATTATCAGTAGTTATAGGGTCTTATCTACTCAGTCTTTTGAAGTTAGAATACTGGCCAATTATGTTATCTTTTCGAAATAAATGAGATCTCTTCTTATATCCTATCTTTATGTTTACTGTTTTTACATACACTTTAAAAACATATGTTATCCTCATCGACAATTTATCTAATAAGGTTAGCAAAGGGGAGAAAAAGTATAAACAAACAGCCACACATACAGATAATGAGGGTCAACTCATGAGAACAGATAAATCCAATATTGATACTTATAAAAACTACAATGTATTCCAGAAAGAAACAATTACAAATCAGTCTTCAAGGATAACAATTCCAAGCTCATCAGGATCATGCCCTTTCCCACGAACAAGTTCTTGGGCGTATTTAAAGGCGTCATTAAATTCATTTACCACTGCATCCTGAACATCTTCGTGGAATTGATCTGATGTCTTGTACTCCTCAATAACCCTCTACCGAAGATTTGGTGCCAAAATGCTTGGAGAAACGGGGGCAACAGGACCCTTCAACCAATCAGCTTCCCTCAAAGTCTAGCCTTCAATGATCGATAGGACATTATCTTTGAGGTTCCTCATTTGATCTGTCTGGATCCGAATCGTGTCGTCTGATTGGCCAAGTTGCTCATTCTGCCTTTGAACGAGAAACTCAAGTTCCTTATTCCTCGTCTTCGCATCCTCGGCCCGTTTTGTTGCAGCCTCGGCTTGTTTAACGGCCTCCTCAGCTCGGGCTCCAATTTCAGATATTCTGATATCAACAACGAGTGCTTGATCCCTCAAGGCGACTAATTCCTTGTCGGTCTTGGCCTTCTCTGATCGCATCGCCTCATAATCATTTTTCATGAGGTGGAAGCTATCGTGCTGAGCACGAAGTTGAGTTCGGACCTTTAAATGCATCTCCTTCGCCTCAGCACATTCTTCGAAAGACTTCTTCAGATCATGCTCCAATGTCTTCACTCGATCAGAGACTTTGAGGAGAAGGCTGTTTCCCTGCAGGACAATGTTCGGGAATTAAAAGATAGCAAGTAAATGATTGGAGACATTCATCAAAAAGACCTACTAACCTTGGCATGAAAAGAAAACAACATCTCCATTAAGGTCTTCAAATAGCCCTGATCGGCCCCAGTTGTGTCAAACGGGATCATGGACGATCCCAAGCTTTCGGCAGACGTCTCCACACCTTCCGCCCTCGGCTGCTCTGTCACAGTGGGGGGAGGAGAAGGTCCCCTCTGTCTCTTCTTCCTTAGTAATGCCTCTTCCTCTAGAGGAGGAGATTCGGCGCCAAAAGAAGTAGTTGTGGCAAGTTCCTTCTCCTGATCACAAACATTCGAGGCAGCGTTGGAAGATCCCCCAGTCGTCGAGGAGGGCTCAATCTTAATCATTCGAATTGGTTCGTCTCCTGCCTTAACCGAGGAATGACGCACCAGCCTCTTCCTTTTACCCCCCGGATTCCCCGGTCTTCACCAGCCCTTCTGGAGGGCCGGACCTGGATGCCCCTTCAGCAATTACCTCTAGCAAGATTGAGGCTTTAGCACCCGCGGCCTTCTTGCTTCGGGCCATCCTGACTTTGTCAGCACCCGAAAGCTTGACCCTCGGGACTCTAGCGGCTTCGAGGATCGCTTCATTATCAGGGTTCTTGCCGGAGTCAGCCACTGTGAAATCAAAAGATAAGATGGATTCAACATTTCATCAGATCTCAAATAAAACATGTTCAGAAAAGTGGAGAAACTTACAACCATGTGAAAATAACCAGTCTTGGTCATTAAGGAGCAACCGGTTCCACTTCACTGAAGGTTGCTTGAAATACAAAGTCTCAAATGCCTCCAACCTTCTTCGGGAAATCCGATTTGGATTCAGTTGGTCTTTGTTCGGGTTTGACCAAGGTCCTACCAACTCAGTGTTCGGCCCCTTAATGAGAAACTAGTCCCCATGCCATCCTTTATTACTAGAAGGAGTATCCACTAGGGTCTCCCTACCCTAATTCTTTATTATCTGGTAAAACCCCTTCTCTTTACAAGTAGTGAGGGAAAAGAAACTGATAAAAGAAATCTATGCTCGGGACCGTGTCCTCGGATGAGCAGAAAGCAATAAAACTATTCAAATGAATAAAGGAATTTGGGGACAGTTGACTCAAGCTGAGCCCGATGGTATCAAGGAGTTCAAGAATGAAAGGGCGAAGCGGGAATCACACCCCGAAGAGAAGCAGTTGCCGATGGATGGGAATCCACCCCCTCTTCAGGTTGCCAGTACACTCTCTCTTGACCTTGAGGTCTCCTAATCTCGTATGAATCGGGAATATAAAACTCTGTCATCAACAAGTCAAAAAAGGGGGGTTTTATTGAAGAAGGAATGTTAGCTACTCTATAATCTAGGGCGAAATGTTTGGTCCTATTGTATTTGTCTACATCCCTTATCCGTTCTACAATCACCGGTTTCTATGGTTGGCCCTCAGGAATTCCGGTCTCAGCAACAGTAACTTCATCTTCAACACGGGAAGACGAAGCACATGCTTCTTGAGTACTTTTACCCTTAGCCATTGAGAAATGAAAGAGGGGCGATGAACGACTTACTTGAGGTGTTCTGGGAATGGAACAAACAGGCAATTTCTAAATCAAGAGCAGTAACAGCGTAGGTTTCTTTGTAAGGGAAGATCGGTTTCTATGGAGGAGAGTAGATTCACTGGTGGAAAGTGGCGATTGGGTTAACTATCCCTATATGGGTGAATATCCGACGGGCAAGATTGCTTCCATCTAACGAATAGGCTTTACCATATGATTAAGGCGGGACGGTTATCGCTGAATCGCCGTGTTGCTTGCCAGTTGTTCCCCTAATCCTATTTTCAAAGTTCAAATTTAATTGCTCATATTGGGCCGGTTATACTGGGTAAGGTTGTTGGGCCTCAAAACCAAAAGATTGGGCCTGGGTATATATATATATATATAACAAGATCTGCCTGTAAAAGGGGGCCTGATACCGAACCAATTTCATTCGCCCTCGGGAAGACACCTTTAAGGATCCTAAGGAGTGTCCCTTTTCGGCTTAAACACCTTCGAGCACCTGAAGAAGGAGTAACCTTGGTCTGATGCCTTCAAGAGTCCCTACACGCTTTACTCTTCGGGTCGACGCTTTCAGATACCTGAAGAAGAAGTACCCTCGATTATACACCTTCGGGTCCCCGAAGAGTTCAATTTCCTTTCAGTAATCTGAGTTTTCAGACTGCTAGAGCCTCTAGTTTACTCCCCCAATACATTTCTTATACTAGGGGAGTAGGGGGCAATGTTCGGATATATTCTCATGGGCCTGATCGGGCTCCTCATCTTGGGCTCAGCCCAAAGGCCCATCATGCTTAGCGAATTATAAGAGGACTCTCTAGTCCGAAAAGGCTTAGATAAGAGTTCTAAATTTTTGTGGTTCCTTATTGGGTTAATGCTCCCATTGGATCAAGGTAATTGAATCTGGTTCCGATAAGGATTCTAGGCTGAACACTCCTAATAGGGGTAATAAGTAGTCAATTGAATCCTATAAATACCCAAATAACAATGAAGGCAAGGTACGACATAATTTACCCTACTAAATACTTGACCTCCATTGTTAACACATCTTGAACATATTACTTACTCTTACACCGGAGGAGTCCGCAAACGGCCCAAGCCGTTGGGACTATTGTGCAGGTACACATCCGGCGAGTTGATTGGACGCGTGGACAGAATCAAGCGTTAATAGATATGGCCTGAGATATTTAGAGACACTTGGGCTACTCTAAATTCATTAAAGAAAATCAAACTGTTAGCCAACACCCATAAAAGGATTTTTCACGGGAGAACCATGAATCGCATCGTTCCTGATGGTTCAAATACTCCCAAGAGACCATTGCTACAATACACATTTGTTCATGATCCAGCTTTTTATTAAGAGAAAAAAACCAATCAGCAAAGGAACCATTAATAGACTGGTCACACCTTAAACTCAAAGGCGAGACAAGCCAACAAGCGATGGCAGCCGGGCAAGAAATAATAGCCTGAAAAATTGTCTCCTTCTCAAAACTGTTGGAAATCAGAACTTAGAGAGGTTGAAGAACTGAACGAAGGAATGTATTATTCAATTAAACATACCAGCAAATATTTATAGCTTTTACATAGAAAAGAAATAACAGAAACTACGCTTTACAAGCCTATAGCGTAATGGCTAGAAAACAAACTCCTATCTCTCCTAAAGAATAGGACATATTTTAACAAACTAGATGACTTAGTAAACTTAAAACAGAAACAACGAACCTATAGCTAACATTCCCTCCCTTAAGCTAAACTCTGCATTTAGCTTACCTCTGATACATTAACCATTCCAAGCATACTACGAAGTTTCTCAAACTGCTCCAGCTTAAGTGGCTTTGTCATTAAGTCTGCAACTTGTTCTTGAAAATTGTAATACCTCAACTCCATAGCACCATCATTCACCAAATCTTTTAAGATATGAAATCTCACATGAATATGTTTACTTTTTTCTATGAAAGACATGATTCTCCTACATTCTCCTCCACTCTAATTTTTCCCAAAATTCTCTTGAGCCATATACACTAACATGCGCATAGAGCTGCTGCGATATACTCAGCCTCAGTGGCAGACAAAGTCACCACTGGTTATTTTTTAGAAGACCATGAAACAGCTCCATACCCTATCATGAACACATATCAAGAAGTACTGCTATTATCATCAAGATCATCAGCATATCCGCTATCCGTAAATGCCAAGAGTTTTGGACAGCCATTTCGTTTTGAGCTGCCTTCTCCCTTCTTGTAGAGAATGCCTAGTTCTGTTGTCCCTTTCAAATACCTTAGAATCCTCTTGGCTACCAACCAGTGTGACATGGTTGGACTAGACATGTACCTGCTAAGGAGACTTACACCATACATTAAGTCGGGACGAGTCACAGTTAAATACTTGAGACTCCCAACTAGTTGTTTGAACAAAGTTATATCAACTTTAGTTCCTCCTTCATCCTTTGACAGCTTTGTACCAGGGACAATTGGATTTTTCACAACACTGCTATTTGCCATCTCAAATCTTGTCAATACCTCTCGCGCATATCTTCTCTGACAAATAAAAATACCATTCGAATTCTATAACACTTCACTCCAAGAAAATGCTTCATTCTTCCCAGATCAGACATGTCAAATTCCATCATCATTGATTTTTTAAACTCATGACACATGCTCAAATCACTTCCAGTGAAAATTAAATCATCTATATAAAGACTTATTATTAAAATTTTACCTCCAACTAATTTGGTGAAGAAAGTATGCTCACTGGGACATTTCTCAAAGCCTTCATGTAGAAAATAAGTCTCAAATTTGCTATACCATGCCCTTGGTGCTTGCTTGAGGCCATACAGAGCTTTCTTCACTTTATACACCTTTCCTTCTTCTCTCTCCTTAATAAATCCTTCAGGCTATTGCACAATACTTCCTCCTTGAGCTCACCGTGAAGAAAAGCACTCTTCACGTCAAGCTGAAAAACTTCCCATCCATACTGTGCTGCTGCTGCAAGTATTACTCGAATGGTGTCGAGTCTTGCAACTGGTGCAAATACTTCAGTATAATCCACTCCATGGCGTTGTGCATAACCCTTATCTACCAATATCGCCTTGTATTTCTCCACGTCCCCATTTTCCTTAAGTTTGGTCTTGAAAACCCACTTAACTCCAATAGACTTAGCACCCTTGGGCAGATCCATCAACTCCCAAGTTTGGTTTTTCTCTATAGCTTCAATTTTTGCTGCCATCGCCTCTCTCCACTTCTTGCTCCTGACTGCCTCTTCAAAGCTAAATAGATCATCATCTATGACCATCATCATTTCATGCATATCTTCTTCTTCTGAGAGCCCTTCACCAGTTTCATAATTTGTCATCCAGACCGATTCTCTTCTGATTCTTTCATCTCTCTTTTCAACTGCAACTTCTTGAGTGTTTACTTCATTTGGAAGTGAACTATCTTAACTACTGCTGCCTGAGACATTCTGAATATTTTCCTACTCAATATGCTCTTCATTACTTTCTTTATCATCTTCTAGAACATCCAACTTCAATTCTTCATCAATTCTGCCCCAATCCCAACTGTCTTCTTCTTCAAATAAAACATCATTGCTAATAATAATCTTCCTAGTGGCTGGATCATATAATCTATAGGCCTTGGATTCATCACTAACACCTAATAACACACACTTCTTACTCTTAGAATCTAACTTGCTTCTCTTCTGGTCTGGAATGTGAGCATGAGCTATACACCCAAAGATCCGAAAATAATCCACCTTTGGTTTCACACCAGTCCATGCTTCCTTTGGAGTTTTTCCTTTCACTACTGCAGTTAGACACCTGTTTTGAATGTACACACACCACTTTACAGCTTTGGGCCAGAACATTTTTGGAACTTTCTTGTCAGCTAACATTGAACGCACTATGTTCATGATTATTCGGTTCTTTCGTTCAGCAACTCTGTTCTGCTGTGGAGTGTATGTTGCTGTCAACTGCCTGTTTATACCCTGAGCTTTGCAAAATTCTTCAAATTCATTGGAGTTGAACTCACCTCCTCTACCTATTCTCAAACAAGTAATATGTGCCTCAATCACCTTTTCAACACATGCTTTGAAGTTTTTGAATGCAACAAAAGCTTCTGACTTCTCATGTAAAAAGTAAACCCAAGTTTTACATGAAACATCATCAATAAAACTTATGATATACCTTTTATCGCTATTGGAAGCCAATGTGATAGGTCCACATAGATCAGAATGCACCGGTTAAAGCTGCTTCGATGCTCTCCACGAACTCTGCTTTGGTATAGATTCCCTGTGTTGTTTTCTAACCAAGCAAGCTTCATATAATTTCTCTGGAACTTTGAGCAGAGGCACACCATATACCATTTTTCTGTATGCAAGTGTTCTCAACCCCTGATAATTTAAATGGCCAAAGTGACGATGCCACATGTGTGACTCTTTTTTAGCCAAAGATTCAACTTGAAGACACATAGGATTTTTCGGTGATATGGATGTTAACACATAGAACAATCTATTTCCACTCATATCAGTTTTCATAATTAACCCTCTTCTAGGGTGATAGATTCTACATGTCTTTGCTGAATTAAAATAACTAAACCCTTCTCTTGAAGTTGTCATATGCTCAACAAATTGCTCTTCAATTCAGGTATGTAAAAAACATCTGAAATTACCTGAATGATGTCATTCATTTGAAGTCGTACACTTCCTTTAGCCACCACTGCCATTTTGGTGTCATTACCAAGTTTCACCGTTTGACGAAATCCTTCTTCCAACTCCGAGAACCATTCTTTGTTTCCGGTCATATGATTGGAACACCCAGAGTCAAGGAACCAGGCTTCTTCTCTTTTGGTTTCATGAGAATCGACATAAGACATCAACAAAAGCTCTTCTTCTTCTCCAAGTTCAGCATAGTTAGCCTTCTTCTCCCAATCAGGGCACTCATATTGATAGTGTCCCAACTGATGGCATTTGAAACATTCAACAGTAGCATTGTTTTGAGACATCCTCCCTCGTCCTCTACCTCGACCTCCTCGGAATGAGCCTTTGCCCCTTCCTCTCCCTATCTTATCATCATAAGAGATTCTTAGGGCTTATTCTTCTTCCTGACTCCCCTGTATTCTCTGTTCTTGAACTAGCAGACTTTCGTGGAGCTCATCAATGGTCATGGTATCTAAATCATTTGACTCCTCAATTGAACAGACAACATAATTGAATTTGGGAGTCAAAGATCTCAAAATCTTACCCACCATTGTGTTTAGCTTCATAGCTTCACCATTCACCTTCATCTTGTTCACAACTGTTAGATTTTGTGCAAAATAGCTGTCGATCTTTTCTCCTTCCTTCATAGTCAGCATTTCAAACTCCTTCCTCAGTGTCTGCAACTGTACTCTTTTCACCTTAGTGGATCCTTGGTACTTCTGCTTCATTGAATCCCATATTGCCTTCGACGTACTTTTGTCAAGAATGGTTTCAATAATTTCTCTTTCAATTGCTTGAAATAGATAATGCTTTACCTTCAGATCCTTGAGCTTAGCTTCTTCGACGCTCTTCCTCTGCGTCTCACTTGCTAATGAAATCCCGATCGTTGGTGACGGAAACCCTTCATCCACCAGATTCCACATCTCTTTGCTCCTCAAGACGTTTTCCATTAACATCGACCAATGGTCGTAATAGCCATCAAATTTTGGAATCACGAATTTTTCTGAGGTTGTCATGCTTCACTCACTCTCACACTCCTCTTTTAATCAGGCCCTTTTAGCTCTGATACCAATTGTTGGAAATTAGAACTTAGAGAGCTTGAAGAACTGAACGAAGGAATGTATTATTCAATTAAACATACCAGCAGCTATTTATAGCTTTTACACAGAAAAGAAATAATAGAAACTACGCTTTGCAAGCCTATAGCGTAGTGGCTAGAAAACAAACTCTTATTTCTCCTAAAGAATAGGACTTATTTCAACAAACTAGATGACTTAGTGAACTCAAAACAGAAACAGCGAACCTATAGCTAACAAAAACCACATCTGGGACAAATAGCATTGGATCCTATATTCTGTTTACAAAGATTCCAACGAACCGGCAAAAACCCTTTACAAGCACACCAAATAACTTAACCTTCGGGGCGGATTTTCATGTGCCAAATACCTTTCCAGTTTGAGCTCACAGTAATCGTATAGCTCCCAATACTGCAAGAAGCCTTCTTTCTGTCTAAAGCAAGGTGATACGCTGAACGAACAGAATAAACCCCATTTTTAGAATAATGCCACACTAATTCATCTCTCTGACGGCTTATATATAGAGATAAGAATATTCAAGATTAATTCCAGGTCTTGAGGATCCACATTACCATTGAGTAAATCAATCTTCCATTGTAGCTTATTCCAGTCTATTAAATTAGCTACCAATTAGTTATTAGCAAGCTTACAATGGAAAGTCAAAAGCTGGAATGACGGGGGCCGAGGAATCCAGATTCCAGATGCTGCAAAGATAGAGTTACCATCACCAATTTTCCACCGCAAGCCAAGTTTCAAAAGATCCTTAGTGTGACATACTTCGCCACAAATATGAGGGTCGATTCCCCAATTCAGCTTCTAAGAAAGAACAGGAAGGAAAATATTTTGCCTTAAGAATTTGAGCCACCAAAGAATTAGCTCATTCAGAATTCACCAGCATTGTTTCCCTGATAAGGCGTCATTAAAACATTGGGTTAAATCCATTTTTCCCCAACTGGACTCGATCCCGATTTACAAATGTATTATTAGACTAAAATTTTTAAAGATCAAATCATTAAATTGTTTATTTTTTTATAAATCATCACAAATTCCGTCTAAACAAGTTGACTTTTAACGAAAAAATTTTAAAAAAATATTTTTTTTATTCAACTGTCCACGTGGACATGCCAAATAATAGTCAAGTAACATCTGGGTCCCACAAATTTGTCCATGTGGCCATCAAAATACAAAATTTATATGTTAAAATTAATTAAAAATTTGTAAAATATTAAAAATCTATCCAAAAATATATAAATAAATTATAGAGTTAGAAAATTAAAAAAATTAAAACGAAATGAAATACAATAATAGAACAAATTAACTTAATTAAATAAATTAAACAACTTAAAACACTTTAAATTCAAACTCATCCTGTTTAATGGGTTTTATTAAATTATTTAAATTGTTTAATCAATTTGTTATATAATTACAAATTATTTGCTATATTGTTTTTTTTAATTGATTGAGATATATTTTATTTTGTAAATAAAAATTCTTCCATGTTTTTCTCAAGTTAATAGAATTATTAAGATAGATATTTTTCTTCCATGATTTCTTTTATTTAAATTTAATTGTTTAATTTGTTTTAACTTTTAGATTTACTTTTATTTTTCACAGCTTTTTAATGTGTGGATATTATTTAACAAGCTAATGTGGATAACTAGGTTAAAAATATTATTTTTTTTAATTTTTTCGTTAAAAGTCAACTTATTTAGACGAAATTTGTGACAGTTTGTAAAAAATAAACATTACAATGAGTTGACTGTTAAAAATTTCAGTTAAGTGATACATTTGTAAATCGGAATTGAGTACAAATGGAAAAAATAAATTTAACCCCTTAAAACATTCAAAATCCTTAAAGCCCATTCCACCTTGTAATTTCAATGTGCACATATCCAACCATTTGGCCCAGTGAATCCCTTTACAACCACCTACTTTCCCCACCAGAATCTAGGTACTGATCATAGCATTCATCTCCCCTATAAAACTAAGAGGGATTTTAAAACAGGACATAAAGTACGTTGGGATGGCCTGAGCAACAGCTTTAATTAGAACCTCCTTTCCTGCCTTTGACAACAACAGAGAATCCCAAGAATGTAAACGTTGCCACAACCTATCTTTAACAATGTTAAATGCCTCACCTCGGTTCCTCCCAACATGGGAAGGCAAACCAACTCCTGGACCTCCACCACTCCCAGCCGTTGGCAAAAATAAGTACGATTCGCATCTTTAGTGTTACTACTGAAACATATATTTGACTTGTCGAAATTAATCCTTTGTCCAGATGCACCACTACAAATTTCAATGGTTGTAGCAAGACCTTTCACATTCCAACACCGATGCCGAACCAAATAAGAGGCTATCATCAGCAAAAAATAAATGCCATATAGGCGGAGCATTCCTAGCAATCGACACACCAGATAACATTCCATCTGCAGCAGCATGACATAGTAGAAAAGAAAAAACTTCTGAGCACAACACAAAAAGATACCACGATAAAGGGCACCCTTGCCTAAGTCATCTTTTCAGTTGGAATTCAGGAAGAACCGTTCCATTCAGCAAAACCGAATAGGACACAGTTGAGACACATTTCATAATGAGAGAAATAAATGTTGCTGGAAAACCAAACTTTTGTAGCACAATCTGTAAAAAAATCCCTCTCCACCCGATCATACGCTTTACTCATATCAAGCTTAAGTGCAAAACATCCATGTTGCCTAGCACGTTTGTTTCTGAGTGAGTGAAGTATCTCGAATGCAACAATAACATTATCCGTAATTAACCTCTCCGAGACAAAAGCACTCTGATTGATAGAAAACACTGCAGCATTACAGTCTTGAGCCAGTTAGCCAGAACCTTAGCAGCAATCTTATACACTGTGTTGCACACACTAATCGGCCGGAAGTATTTAACAGTATCTTTAACTTTGGGAATCAGGCAAATAAAGGTCTTGTTAAACTCTTCTACTGAACCACCACAGTTGAGAAAATTAAGTACAGTAGCTGTAATATCGTTACCAATTTCTGGCCAAAAATGCTGGAAAAAACCCCGGAGGAAACCCATCTGGGCCTGGAGATTTGGAAGGGGCCATTTGAGCTAAAGCACCTTCAACTTCAGCTCTCTCTCTCTCTCTCTCTATATATATATATATATATATAGAGAGAGAGAGAGAGAGTCCGGTTTCTAACGGGTCCAAAAAACGGACCGGCTATAGCGACGGAAAAAACCGTCGATATAGCATAAACCGTCGTCATAGGTCGATGACGACGGTTAGCTATGGCGACAAAACTGTCGTCATAAGGCTATAGCAACGGTTCCGTCGTCGCTAAAAGCTATAGCGACGGACCAAACAGTCGCCCGGTCCGTCGCTAAAAGGGGTATGCTTGGTATGTCATTTAAGAGGGTATGCTCTTGAAATAGACTATATATATATATATATATATATATATATATAAATCACACTCCCCAGAAGAAGTAAATAAGGACTTGAAATATTAATTAACAATAGCACCCATACCTTCCAAATCTCATTTCCAATTTCCATTATCATCAAAAAGCCCTCTGAAGGAATAAATACATGCATGATATTACTTGTTTACACAAAAAACGAGAACCGAAACAAAGGACATACCTCTTAAAGCGTGTTAGCCTTTAGTGCGAAAGAATCTAGTATAATTTCACGTACTCTACAACTTAGCGACGTCTCCAAACTACAATCCTTTTGGAATGAGAACGGAGGTTCGAAATAACTAGGAATTCACTCACTTTTTGGTTGCCTGTTATTAGATAATCACAGAAACATGGGTTTTTTATGAATTAAATGGTTAAACTACTTCCTTATTTTCTCTCCAACTTTCAGTCGAAATAATGTTTAAAATTAAACGTGTACTGACTTAGTTAATTGGATGAACTGAAAGTAGTATGCACACAAGTCAATCATATTTGATATGATGTAGCATATACTTTGTAATCTTATTCATTTATTAATAAAAGAATTGATTTTCTTAAAAGACATTTTACATTATCTACATAGTGTTGTTATATTAAATGTGATAAATTCATAGTTTTGAGCAATGATTTTAGAATCATGATGGTGATCATGCTAATGAGATCTAAATTCAAGATAGCTCACAAACTAAAATCGTTCCTAATCGTTGGATTACTAAATAGGGGATTATTAAATCCGGATAGATTAGTACATATGTTGCTTGCTCTTAAGAAGCGGATGATTGATCTCATAATCATTTGTGTGGAGACACTAAAGCAAGTATGTAGGTGCTTATTGGAGAATAAGTTCACTGAACGTGGCTCGCTAAGGAATACCTAATGGAGTTTTACTCGCCTGTCAATAGGAATTCCTCTAGTGATAGTAGTACAAGTGATCCTTGGACTTGAGATCATCATAGTATCTTGTGTATGATGAGTTATACTTTGACATGTCCCTTAATACCTTTGGGGTATATCAAAGGGTATGATTGGGTATAATAAGTTGTGCATTGAGATAGGTGAATGATCAACAAAGAATCTACCACGTCTAGTAAAAGATGTGAATGTCCTATGTGATTCGATAAATAACAACTCAGTAGTCCTTGGCCAAGGCAGAATGAAATTAGAAAGGAGTTTCTAATTTGCATTATTTAGAGTTGTGCATTTGGGAATCGAAATACATATAATTAAATAAAACAAGACTTGACAGTAAATCCATGTCTTATATTTAATTGGGACATTGTATGGTAGAAGGATTGAATTGTACAGTAACTATTCACTAAAAGGTTCTTTTGTGATTAATATTGAAATCTATATTATCTGGAAAGTCGTTGATCGCTAAGGGAGCTTACCCTTATTGTAGAATAAATATTATTTATTTAAATGAATTAAATAGTTTAATTTATTTATTTAAATAAGATTAGAATTGTTCTAATTGATTTATTCACAACCGGTTTAATACGGAGAACCTAAAGGGTCACACCGCAAAAAGAAAATATTTATTTAAGAAGTAAATAGCATAATTGTAATAATAAGTTAAGTGTATTTAATTTAGTCTATGGAGATAGAATAAATTAAATAGCTTAATTTTTATTATTTAATATTTTAGAAATATTAAATATAAATTAATAAGAGGAGTCTTATTATTATTACTATTACTATTATTTAATTCCTAATAGGGATTGGGAATTAATTAATAGAACTATTATTTATTTCCTAATAGGGATTGAGAATTAATTAATAGAAGTACTCTCTCACGAATTCCTAATTGGATTAGGAGCATAATTAATTAAAGGAGTTTAATTAGAATATAAACCCTAGTCCTAAATAGTTTAGGGAAGGGTTTTTCCTACATCTATAAATAAGAGGAGTCTTATCATAGATTAGGGTTACACGCTCTTGCATTAGATTGTGGAGAGTACTTATAATTTCTATAGAGATAGAAACTAGGGTCTTGTCAAATACCCAACTTCTTGAATACTTGTTCTTCCTTGGTGGATCACCTCTAGAGGCCAAACACTTGGGTGGCTAACGTTGATCAAAGGAAGGAATCACACCGTAGCATTCGAAGAGAACACGAAGGACTAGGAGTTGAACTTGTACCCGAGGAAGCTTTGTTCTACGAGGGTGTAATTCTTATTCTCTTTCTCTTTCGTTTATATCGTTAATTGAGCACATTGATCGATCATGGTGATGGTTTGTATAAAATTTTAAAATCCGTTTTATCGCGCTTTCGCTATATTTATGTAATTTGATTGCATGCTCGCATTATATACAAACCTTATAGTGGTATCAAAGCCTAATCATGTGCTAATTATCGATCTTGATGCTTCCATGTATGAATTGATATGCGAAACGTTCGAATTTTTGGGCAAGAAATTTTTTTTTTATTCTGCGTCGCGGCGCGGCCGCGTCCGAACCCAGAAAAACGTTTCCTGGGGTGCAACGCGGCCGCGCCGGTGTACAGACTTTGAAAAATTTTTGTTTTTCTCAATTAACATAAATGGTTTATTTAATTGATAAAAGTTTAAAATAAAGATGTTTATTTTATCTGGGATGGGATTTCAGATTGCTAAAAATTAAAGGAGTTTAATTTGGATTTGGTTTTTGATTAAAATAAAAGAGTTTATTTTGTTTCAAAACTAAATATTAGCAAAAGTTTTGCCCACTAATTGATATCAATTTATATATGGAATGGTTTTATTATTCATGAGATGAATGTTATTTATTGATACATATAGAGATATGTATGATAATAAATAGGGATTGATTATGGACTATTGACCAATGTGTGATTGGATTTATTTTAGAGGATGCTTGAATGTATGGGTTTTTATAAATGGGGTATGCGTACCTCGTCTTCTCTAATTTTTTTCTTAATGTAAATTCTATCTCCCTCCTATGTACTTCCCCTTGACTGTTGATCAAGGTTTCTATTTATTATAAATAATTTATGTAATAGGACTAGTTAGAATTAATTTTTTAAAGAATTGGAGACAAAGGAGCAAGGAGCACTTGAAGACCCGTTTGTATTGGAGCCCAGGTTTAAATGTAATAGTTATATTTAAATTTAATTCTTGCACCCTAGGTTTGACCTTTTGATTCACTTGGTGGCTCTAGTGAACCAAACTAGAATAAAAGTCCATAATCAATCCGGGTAGAATATAATATTCTATATGTGCATGCTTACTATATATATTATATATTATCCAACATGCTTCGCATGTATAATAATATGACGCGTATTTTATATATATATGTGCATGCACGCTAAACAAGATGAGACTAATAATAACAAACCCCTCATAGAAATCATATTAAGTCCTAAGCGTTCAAAGATATTTGGAATATCGAACGTCGCCTTCTAGCATGGTAAAACGATAGAGTATTAAATATTTAATATGAGTTTGTTGTGCACACACAAGGCGAGTATTAAATATTTAAGATGTTGTTTTATCACATTTGATACTTATTAAGGAATTGAACATTACTGCTTTGTTGTGCACACACAAGGGCGGTTTTTTTCTCTTCACATATATGGAAGTGCTAGGTTAGACTTAACTTAGATTGTTTTAGTTCGGATGTGCACACACTTGACCATTATAATCTAAGAGGCAAAATACAAGGAATTACATAGTGATGTAATTGACAATAGTTGTCTACCTATTTATTTATATATAGTTTGTTGTGCACACACAAGGCTATATACATTTGAAATGGGATCCTTAATCTCACTAGCAAATCTTTAATTAGATTTGCCGAACTATATATATTGAGGGTAATATAGTTTGATGAAAATAGTGGGAGATACCAATTTAAATAAAGACCTAATTTGTTTTGGTAATTAATTAAATGAATGTATGCTAAAATGTTGTCTATTTCACATGCAGAATTTAAAAATGTCAAACTCACTATCACTGCGTAGCATACTTGATGCTAACAAACTGACCGGACCGAATTACACGGACTGGTTAAGGAATCTGAGAATTGTTCTCACTGCTGAAAAGATTTCTTATGTCCTAAATTCGCCTGTCCCTGCAAGTGTTGCAGAAACAGCCTCTGAGGAAGAGATTGCTACTTTCAGAAAGTGGAAAGATGATGCAATCCTGGCTCAATGCATCATGCTCGCATCCATGAGTAACGAGCTTCAGCGTCAGCATGAAACTATGGATGCTCCTACTATATTGTTGCACCTCAAAGAGTTGTATGGTGAGGAAAGTAGGACTGCTAGATATCAGATATCTAAGGAGCTCTTCCGATCTCGTATGACCGAGGGCACTGCTGTTGAGACTCATGCCCTAAAGATGATCAATTTGATTGAACAACTTGGACAGCTTGGGTTCGTGATGGATGGGGAGTTAAGCCAAGATTTAATCTTGCAGTCACTCCCGGACACCTTCTCACAATTTGTTGTGAATTTTCACATGAATAAGTTGGACGTCAGCTTACCTGAGTTACTTAACATATTGAAAACTGCTGAAGGTCACTTCTCATCCAACAAGAACCAAGTCTTACTAGTGGATGATTCTTCCATGAAAAGGAAGAGGCCCAAGGTATCTTCTGAAAAGAAGAAAAACAAGAAGGCTAAGGGCAAGGCGAAGAGAAAGGATAATAAGAAACCTGATCTAGATAGCAAAGGAATTTGCTACCATTGCAATAAGCCGGGACACTGGAAGAGGAACTGCAACGAATATCTTGCGGGCCAAAAGAAGCTTGGAGAAGCTTCGACTTCCGATCTAGGTTTGTTCATGATTGAAATTAATTTTTCTGAAAGTCAAAATTCTACTTGGGAATTGGATACCGGTTGTTGTTCTCACATATGTAATAATATGCAAGGACTAAACAGAAGTAGAAAGCTGAACAAGGATGAAGTCGTCCTACGAGTGGGAAATGGAGCAAAGGTTGATGCATTAGCTGTAGGGACTTATTGTTTAGCACTGCCTTCGGGCAAGTTCATTAGTTTAAATAATTGTTATTATGTTCCGACACTCATTAGAAACATTATTTCAATTTCTGTATTGGATATGGATGGTTTTGATATTATAATAAAGAACAATAGTTGTTCTATTTATAATAAAAATATTTTATATGGTGTTGGCAATTTACTGAATGGACTTTACATACTTGACTTGCATGAAAATATACTTCAAATTGAATAAACAAAGAAAAGAAAAAGAGATGATGTTAATTATACCTTTATGTGGCACTGTAGACTCGGTCATATCAATGAAACAAGATTATCCAAGTTGCATAAAGATGGGCTTTTAGAGCTATCTGATTACGAATCATATCCAACTTGTGAATCTTGTCTCATGGGTAAGATGACTAAATCTCCTTTTAGTAGAAAAGGAGAAAGAGTTACAGAGTTGTTAGCATTGATACACACAGACGTATGTGGACCTATGACAACGAATGCACGAGGAGGGTATTCTTATTTTATTACTTTTACTGATGATCATTCTAGATTTGGATATGTGTATTTAATGAAATACAAATCTGAATCGTTTGAAAAGTTCAAAGAATTCAGAAGTGAAGTAGAGAAACAAACTGGTAAGAGTATTAAAATTCTTCGATCGGATCGAGGTGGGGAATACTTAACCAATGAGTTTCTCAATTGTCTCAAAGAAAATGGTATAATCTCACAATGGACTCCACCAGGGACGCCACAGTTGAATGGTGTATCTGAAAGGAGAAATCGAACATTGTTGGACATGGTTCGTTCCATGATGAGTTTTACCGACCTTCCAGTATCCTTCTGGGGTTATGCCCTAGAATCGGCTGCATACCTACTTAACAAGGTACCTACCAAATCTGTCCCAAAGACCCCATATGAGATATGGACAGGGAGGAAACCTAGTCTTAAGCATGTTAAGACTTGGGGTTGTCCAGCTTATGTCAAAAGGTTTGAGCATGATAAGCTGAAGACTAGATCCGACAAGTGTAGATTTGTGGGATATCCTAAAGAAAGTTTAGGATATTATTTCTATCATCCTACTGATCAAAAGGTGTTTGTAGCGAAACACGCTGCCTTCTTGGAAAAGGAGTTTATCCTTGAAGGGGTCAGTGGGAGTAAGATATATCTTGAAGAAGTTCAAGCACCACAAAATACTCCGGATCAAAGTTAGGTACCTGACCAAGTAGAAGAACCTACTGTACCACAACCTATTCGTAAATCTGGAAGAGTACCGAAGATACCTGAGAGGTATAGATTCATCATAGAAGATGATGATGAGGTACGCATCATAGATGATGATGATCCATTGACTTACGAAGAGGCTATGAGTTGTGAAGACTCAGAGAAATGGCTAGAAGCCATGAAATCCGAGATGGACTCCATGTATAAAAACCAAGTATGGACTTTGGTTTCACCACCTGAGGGCATAAAGCCTATTGGGTGTAAATGGGTCTTTAAGAGAAAGACTGGAGCGGATGGCAAGGTAGAGACATATAAGGCCCGACTGGCTACAAAAGGTTTCAAACAAAGACAAGGAGTTGACTATGATGAAACCTTCTCACCAGTAGCAATGCTCAAGTCCATTCGAATTTTGCTTGCAATTGCAGCTTATTATGACTATGAGATCTGACAAATGGACGTGAAAACGGCCTTCCTCAATGGAGAGTTTGAGGAGAATGTATATATATGATACAGCCAGAGGGTTTTGTTTCAACAGTTGGAACAAACCAAGTCTGTAAGCTACAACGATCCATTTATGGATTGAAGCAAGCTTCTCGAAGATGGAACATCCGTTTTGATGAGATAATCAAAAGGTTTGATTTTATCAAAAATGAGGATGAACCATGTGTGTACAAGAAGGTTAGTGGGAGCGCTGTTTCATTCCTTGTATTATATGTTGATGACATATTACTGATAGGGAATGATGTTCCTATGCTACAGTCGATCAAAATTTGGTTATCTAAACACTTCTCCATGAAGGACTTGGGTGAGGCATCCTATATTTTGGAGATAAAGATCTATAGAGATAGATCTAAAAGGATACTGGGTTTGACCCAAGGAAAGTACATTGACCCGATGCTAAAGAAGTTTAGCATAGAAGATTCCAAGAGAGGTCTCATGCCGATGAGCCATGGAATACATCTCTCCAAGAAACAGGACCCAAAGACCCCTGAGGAGAGAGACCGTATGAGTAAGATTCCTTATTCTTCCGCAATATGATCTATCATGTACGGTATGATATGTACTAGACCAGATGTCGCTCATGCACTTAGTGTAAAAAGCAGATATCAGTCGAATCCAGGAGAAGAGCACTGGAAGGCAGTGAAAAACATCCTAAAGTACTTGAGAAGAACTAAGGATGTATTTCTTGTCTACGGTGGGTCTGAATTGAAACTAGAGGGCTATACAGACTCAAGTTTTCAAATAAACCAAGATGACAGTAAATCCGTTTCAGGATACGTGTTTACCTTAAACGGTGGCGCAGTGAGTTAGAAAAGTTCCAAGCAGCAAACAGTTGCTGATTCAGTGACAGAGGCAGAGTACATAGCTGCAAGTGAAGCTGCAAAGGAAGCTGTTTGGATGAAGAAGTTCATAACGGAACTTGGAGTGGTTCCTAGCATTAGAGGAGTCGTACCTTTATTCTGTGACAACAACAGAGCTGTTGCGCAGGCTAAGGAACCCAGGTCTCATCAGAAATCCAAACACGTATTGTGGCGGTTTCATTTGATTAGAGAGATCATTGAAAGAGGAGATGTCACCTTGGAGCGTGTGGACTCTCAAGACAACATTGCAGATCCATTTACTAAAGCTTTAACTCAATAGTAGTTTGATCGTCACTTAGAGAAGATGGGTATTAGATACCATGGCGATTGGCTTTAGTGCAAGTGGAAGATGGAAAGTAGTATGCACACAAGCCAATCATATTTGATATGATGTAGCATATACTTTGTAATCTTATTCATTTATTAATAAAAGAATTGATTTTCATAAAAGACATTTTACATTATCTACATAGTGTTGTTATATTAAATGTGATAAACTCATAGTTTTGAGCAATGATTTTAGAATCATGATGGTGATCATGCTAATGAGATCTAAATTCAAGATAGCTCACAAACTAAAATCGTTCCTAATCGTTAAATTACTAAATAGGGGATTAGTGAATCCGGATAGATTAGTACATACGTTGCTTGCTCTTAAGAAGAGGATGATTGATCTCATAATCATTTGTGTGGAGACACTAAAGCAAGTATGTAGGTGCTTATTGGAGAATAAGTTCACTGAACGTGGCTCCTTAAGGAATACCTAATGGAGTTTTGCTCGCCTGTCAATAGGAATTCCTCTAGTGATAGTAGTACAAGTGATCCTTGGACTTGAGATCATCATAGTATCTTGTGTATGATGAGTTATACTTTGACATGTCCCTTAAGACCTTTGGGGTATATCAAAGGGTATGATTAGGTATAATAAGTTGTGCATGGAGATAGGTGAATGATCAACAAAGAATCTACCACGTCTAGTAAAATATGTGAATGTCCTATGTGATTCGATAAATGACAACTCAGTAGTCCTTGGCCAAGGCAGAATGAAATTAGAAAGGAGTTTCTAATTTGCATTATTTAGAGTTGTGCATTTGGGAATCGAAATACATATAATTAAATAAAACAAGACTTGACAGTAAATCCATGTCTTATATTTAATTGGGACATTGTATGGTAGAAGGATTGAATTGTACGGTAACTATTCACTAAAAGGTTCTTTTGTGATTAATATTGAAATCTATATTATCTGGAAAGTCGTTGATCGCTAAGGGGACTTACCCTTATTGTAGAATAAATATTATTTATTTAAAGGAATTAAATTGTTTAATTTATTTATTTAAATAAGATTAGAATTGTTATAATTGATTTATTCACAACCGGTTTAATATGGAGAACCTAAAGGGTCACACCACAAAAGGAAAATATTTATTTAAGAAGTAAATGGCATAATTGTAATAATAAGTTAAGTGTATTTAATTTAGTCTATGGAGATAGAATAAATTAAATAGCTTAATATTTATTATTTAATATTTTGGAAATATTAAATATAAATTAATAAGAGGAGTCTTATTATTATTATTACTATTACTATTATTTAATTCCTAATAGGGATTGGGAATTAATTAATAGAACTATTATTTATTTCCTAATAGGGATTGAGAATTAATTAATAGAAGTACTCTCTCACGAATTCCTAATTGGATTAGGAGCATAATTAATTAAAGGAGTTTAATTGGAATATAAACCCTAATCCTAAATAGTTTAGGGAAGGATTTTTCCTACATCTATAAATAAAAGGAGTCTTATCATAGATTAGGGTTACACACTCTTGCATTAGATTGTGGAGAGTATTTACAATTTCTATAGAGATAGAAACTAGGGTTTTGCCAAATACCCAACTTCTTGAATACTTGTTCTTCCTTGGTGGATCACCTCTAGAGGCCAAACACTTGGGTGGCTAACGTTGATCAAAGGAAGGAATCACACTGTAGCATTCGAGGAGAACACGAAGGACTTGGAGTTGAACTTGTACCCGAGGAAACTTTGTTCTACGAGGGTATAATTCTTATTCTCTTTCTCTTTCGTTTATATCGTTAATTGAGCACATTGATCGATCATGGTGATGGTTTGTATAAAATTTTAAAATCCGTTTTATCGCGCTTCCGCTCTATTTATGTAATTTGATTGCATGCTCGCATTATATACAAACCTAACATAAACTAGTTAATAATCAAATAGGTCGGACCTTCGATAGACGCTATAGAATACATATGGTGAGCTACAACAATGGTTAAAGAGCCTAACATAGCTAAGTTAAGAGATAATTGAGCATGCCATGACGTCGTTAGGATCTCATATAGGCCTTTATGACCCTGACCTGTACATGGACCTTTATGAGCTTCTAAAATATCTTTTAGGCCATGACCAATGCCCCAGTTGGTCTTATACATATGACTTGCTATCAGGAAAAGAATTACAATAGATAAATGATGGTGTGCAATAGCTAAATGATGGTGTGCAATATCGGTCAGCTATAGACCCCGGTTACTGGATCTAATCCTCCGCGAAAAGTAAGAAAGTCCGCATATTTTGACCAATTCAAGGTGAAAATGGGGGTTGCTCTATTTGAATACCCAAAATCCAACACCATCGGATGAAGTTATTACGCGGCCTTTGTGAGGCAACAAAATGAAAGAACTTAGTATTCATATCTCCCGCTTAAAGCCAAGAAACCCGCCATCTCTGCGCCTAATATTCCTCCTCTTCATGTTTAAGTTTCTGGATTTCCTCTCTTAAGCAACACTCCTCTTCAAAAGAAAAACCCAACCCATCGAGGCTTCATTATGAATATCATTCAATCGTTTTTCTTTCTATTTTATGAATGCTTACTGGCCCAACTGCTTAGTTAGACGAGTTAACATTATGAGTGGGCCCAATTGAATTGTTCCCATTTCTATCTCGCCATATTTTGGCAATAATATTCTTGCAACCCAATTCTTTAGACCAAATACTCTCAAACCGAAAAATCCTCTTTTTTGCCCCATAAAAGAACTTGGATCGACCAACTTTGGTGCCAGTTAAGTCTAAGAATCTGTTCGGTAATAATTTATAAGTTAGTCAAATCAATTTACAAGTCATTTGTCACTGTTTTTTGTTCGACAACGACTTATTTTTGTACTTATAAGTTGATTTTTAAGTAAAAAAAAGCAACTATTTAAAACTTATTTTAAAATGACTTATAAGTCATTTTAAAATAAGTTAGTTTGACCAAATGTAATGTTTATTTTGTCCCTCTTCTATTTTGTTCCTTTTTTTATTAATGTCTTTTTTAATAATATTTACATTTGATTTTAACTTATAAGACATTATGAGTCAAAGACTTTCATAACTTGTATTAACTTAATTTTTGATTTATAAGTCAAATTGATGCTGAACGCTTTTACTTATAAGTCACAACTTAAAATAACTTAATTATAAGTCAACTTATATTTTAACTTTAAGTTATTTTAAAATAAATTGATGCCATGGACTCTAAAAAAAATTAGGGAATGATTCGAAGCTATTGTAGAAGGACTAAAAACTTTGACATCACAAAAAAGGGACCTCATTATGAAACTTTGGCATAAATCATCATAGGGTAAAATTCAGATGACCACCTCTGGTATCTGATATTTCCCACATAACCATCTGTATTACTTAAACCTACATTTAAACACTCGTGGTTTTGAGTTGAAGTGAAAAACAGCTTTGACGTCATTAATGGATGGATAATGACTTTTTTGCCCCTTTACATATATATTGAAAATGACCTAAAATATGGTCAATTGTGTAGACGGGTCTAGCGCTTGCAAGAGAGGCAATTTTCTGGCGATTTCTTCACGAATGCTTCAAATCTGAGTGGAAACTAAAGCCTTTTATGGTGTTTGTGGAAGAAATTGTATCTAGAAGCTAATATTTTACTACAAATGGAGGTAAATATTAAAACGATTCGATTTGATGTTTACTAATATTTAAGTGTTATGTACTATGTTGTGTGAGTTTATCTTACTTTTGGTCTGATTTGTGATGGCTTTTCAAGAATAAATATTGTTGTGCTGGGTCCCTCTAATTTATGATGTTTTCTGATAGGTTTATTTTGTACAATAATATGCCCCCACTTGTTTGGTCCCCTCTGTGTATATGGATTTGGTGGTGTCTGATGGAATATTTTATGCTTTAGTGGCATGTATGCTAGACTTTGATTTTTTTTTAGTATTGGTGGTCCCCCTGTCTCCCAAATATGTTTTGTTTCTTATCCAAAATTTTCTCTCTTGTATGTTTAATGTAGAATGTCTGTGAGAGTTGTGTTCCATTATGGTGGGACTTTTGTTCAAGAACCAATTATTGATTATGTTGGGGGTAGTGTTAAGATTATAGAGAATGTAGGGTTGGATTACATGTCTTTGTTGGGGATACATGAATTCCACTTTCAGTTAAATCGAGCCCATATATGAACATTTATTATCTTGTACCTAGTTATGAGTTATGGGAGGGTGGGGCTTTAATTCTAAATGATGACAAAGATGTAAGTGAGATGGTAGATGTACTAATTAATAATGAGAGTGAAAAGGTAGCTTTATATGAAGAACAAATGGAGGGTACACTACAAGTTGAGGGTAAATGGAAGGAATATGAAAAGGTAAATAAACATAGAAAACAGCCTATAAGAAGAAATGAAAATAGGGGTGAAGAGGCAGACCATCCCTCTTGGATGGATGAAGATTTAGAGGGGCCTAGGGATAATGACATATTTAAAGAAGGGGAAAAAACAGATTTTGATAATGTAAAAGATGTCTTTGTAGAAGATTGTTGAAGTGATGATGAGGGAGAAGGGAAAGAGGCATTAAGAAAGAAGTTTGTTTTATCTGATGATGAGGACAACTTAGAAGAGGATGGGTCTATGGAATTTAATGAGGACACTGATATGGGTAACATAGAATTTGAGGTTGGAATGGAGTTCACAAATCGTGAAATTTTTAGGAATGTTTTAGTTAAGTTTTTTGTAAAAGGGGGGTTTTACATTAAATACATTCAAAATGATAAGAAAAGAATAACTGCCAAATGTAAATCAAAAAATTATTCTTGGAGGATTCATACATCAGTTAAACAAGGTGAAGTGACTTTCAAAATCAAATCAATGGGGGGGATCACACATGTGCTGGACAAGAGAAAAACCATCTTATTGACAATAGGTATTTGGCCAAAAAAATACTTGAATGACTTGAGAGATAATCCTAAGTGGGATTTGGAAGCATGGAAGAAGAAGGCACAAAAGGAATGTTATTCCAGTCTTAGTAAATCATCCATATATAGGGCTAAAAGAAAAGCTTTACATGATATATCTGGTAATGTAGGAGAACAGTACAACAAACTTATGGATTACGTTGAGACAGTTAAAAAACTGAATCCTGGGACAGTTTTTAAATTTTGTAGTGAGTGTGTTGAGGGGCCTGGTTCTCTTCCAGTATTTAAAAGATTGTATATGAGGTTATCAGCATCTAAACATGCTTTCCTTGTTAGGTGTAGACCAATAATAGGTTTGGATGGATGTTTCCTAAAGGGGATTTATGGAGGGCAGATGTTAAGTGTTAAAGGAAGAGATGCAAATTATAATATTTTTCCATTGTCATTGTTATAGTTGAAATAGAATATAGGGACAGTTGGCAGTGGTTTCTCACAGAGCTGTTAGATGACATTGGTGAAAATGAAATAAGAAGATATGTGTTTATTTCTGATAGGCATAAGGGGCTTGTAGAGGTTTTTTATTCAATCTTACCCAATAATGAACATAGATTTTGTTTGAAGCATTTGTATAACAATTTCAAAATCAAGTTCAGGGGAAGCTGTTGAGGGATATTTTCTGGAATGCAGCTAGTTGTGGTGATATGTATACATTTGAAGCAGCTATAAAGGAAATGCACAAAGTTGATCCTGAGGCAGTGAAGTGGTTGATGGCTGTTGGGCCCAAATATTGGGCCAGATCTCATTTTTCACCCATTGTAGGTCTGATATAGTTGTAAACAATTTGAATGAGTCATAAAATAATTATATCATGGAGGCAAGGGCTAAAGGGATTATTAACATGCTAGAATGGATTAGGAAGAAATTAATGGTTAGGTTTCAGATTAAAAGAGGGCATGGACAAGTATGGAGGGTCAATTGGGCCAAGAATACAAAAAAAAACTAGAAATCAATAAGAGAGATTTTAGGGATGCACTACATTGAAGTCTGGAATTGGGGAGTTTGAGGTTGAAAGTGATGACAGAACTTGGGTTGTCAATTTGAATGAAAAAATGTGTGGGTGTAGAATGTGGTAGGTTAGTGGCATCCTTGCAAACATGCAGTGACTGCAATCTGGGGTAATAAGGAGTAGCCAGAGGCTTATTGCCATCCTTGCTATAGCAAGGAAGTGTACTTAAGTACCTACAACTTTATCATAAAGCCTGATCCTAGTCATCATGAATGGGTGTAATCCAAATTTCCAAAGATTCAGCCTCCATTGTACAAGGAAAAAGGCTCAAGATGAACCAAAAAACCCTCACAAGGCAAGTAGAAGAGGTGGCACTGTAACATGTGCAAGGTGTTTGATACTTGGGCATAACAGCAGGGCTTGTAGGCAGCTATTTCATCCAAACTCTAAACTGAAGGTATATATTTACATTATATATAACTGATATAATTATGACTTTTTAATCTGAAGCTAACAGGTTTGTATTTGCAGGGGAAAAGCATACCAACTGGGGAAACAATAACTGAAAAGGATTGCCAGTCAAATATTGGGGAATCATCTTCCCAGGTAACAGTTGAAAATGATGGTCCTAGGTTTAAAATGCAATGTTGAATAAGCTAACATATTTGTTTGTATCTTTCAGGCAAAAAGCAGACCACCAAAGTTGCAAACTAAGGGAAAGGGTGCTAAAAAGAATTCTACAACATCAGAACAGCCCAAATCAAGCTCTCAACCTAACCAGTCCACTAAGTGGACTAATCCTAGACCAAGTTTGTCTGCATGTTGGACTGGGGCTACTGGTCAACCAAGGTCAAGTACACAACCTAGCATGCGAAGAATGAAGAGCAAACCAACCTCGACGAAGCTTTTATCAAAGGGCAACATTGGTAATTCACCAAAAAAGGCAGGAAGGGGGATTAAGGCTCTGATTTTGCCTTGGGCTTAGTCTAAACTAATATGTAATTATATTTTGGCACATTTACATGGATATTAGTTTTAGTTGCCTTGTTGGTAGTTTTTGGTAAAGTTGAATGGGCAGTGTATATTTTTGGCACCTCTGGGAGGCTCTAGTCTATGTAAATGTTTAGTTGCATGACAATGCTTGTTTTTGGTTTATAAGATTGTAACAGTTGGAATGACTGGCCATTTAGCATTATATGTTGCATTAATTGCTATATATATAAGAATCCTTGTGTTGTTATTAAATTGGTTCTTATGCATCAGAGCTAGTATGTTAATTTAACATCTGAGATGCCAACTCAGACACCACAGTGAACGACATAACTCCAACATAACATGAACAACAATAATACTCCAACATAACATGAACAATATATTGCAGATTATAACAACAGACTAAAATAAATTCAATTCAACTTTGAACAAAAATTTAACATAACTCCAAGAATAAAAACTTACATTTCATTAAATTTAGAACATTACATATTCCATTACACTAACCTATTTCATTTCATACTACTAAAAAATATTACAAACTTTCATTACATATTCCATTACACATTACAAACTTATATTTCATTAAAACCCTCACATTACAAACTTTCATGTCATACTACTAAAGAACATCATGAATGACATGAGAAGAAAAACAACTCCAATTATTATTATTATCTTTACATGGCTTTCAATAAGCATCATCCTCATATGTAGATTATTCTTCTCACACAGACACTTGCATGTTGTTCCCCTCACCACTGTTATCCCTATTTCTTCATTGTGTTTATTAGTATCAGTAATTATACCACTTGAGTTTGATGTAGAAGGCAAGCATCATGCCCAAAATTCACATTCATCACATACAAAATATAATTTTCCCTTTGATGCTTTGTTTGAGTCGACAATTCTTACAGAAGCCTTCTTTCCACATCTATATTTCCTTGGTGTGTATCAAAAGTCACCATTATTCCATTCTACATGATTGCTTGACGAAGACATGCCTCCTAATTCACATAAACATCAGTAAAATCTTTAATGCACAATTTGAAGCATAGTATTTACATAGTAACATGCACATAAAGCAAATGTATACAAGATGTTACTTCAACATTTTCACAAACACCTTCTGGGTGACCAAATTTTTAGTAACTTCAGCCCAAATCTTGCTAACAAATTTCACAACTAAGAAATCTAATGAACACTATAACGAGTCATACATCCAAGTTGCGAGTGATCCTTTACGAGTTGCGAGTGATCCTTTACGAGTTTTGAGTAAAGGATAACAAATGTATAAGAATATTGGGTCATTTGTTCACTAACTCAGATATACACCTTTATAATGCTTTTCCCTTCATGAGATTCTTGAAATGAGACTGATTTAAAATTTCTTATTCTTATAAAGAATTTCGCATTATAATGAATTGTTTTCCTCATAAAGGATCACTCGCAATTTAGTAATCAAATAAAATAAAGCTTAATTTAGTCGAATTCACCCTGAAAAAGGTAATCCAAAAAACGGATTTGACCAATCTTATCTTTTTGGAAAGTCTATTAAGGTAAATTCATTCTTCGATATACTCATTAGATTTCAAAGAAGCTAAATATACATACCTAAGTTTTGAGTAAGATAATTAATAACCTTGATGAAGACAATGATAATCCTTGGGACTGAAACAGAGCTGCTAAGAGAAGAAATATGCTTGATTTGGGTCTGCAACGGCTGCTAAGGGACGGGTTAGGGCATAAATAGCCAATGAACTGGGTCTTTAATAATCATTGTTGAAGATGAGGGCATTATCTACTTTTCCCTGGCTCATTTGACCGTTACACTCATACCTCACGCTCTTTTGGCGAGTACACTTCACGCACAGTTAAATTGGATGGCAACTGTCAGTTTTTCACTTCAACTCAAAACCACGAGTGTTTAAATGTAGGTTTACGTAATACATGTGGTTATGTGGGAAATATCAGATACCAGAGGTGGTCATCTGAATTTTACCTATCATAACTATCACAGCCAGCTGATAAGTCCACAAGACCCTCAGGAGAATCATCTTCGTCATGCAATCCAAGTTTGGAAGCCCCCTACGGATGGATTGGGACCTTGAGAAAAAGCAACCAAATTAGAAGGATCCTCTAAAAGAGATCCCTTTCCCCTTATTCACCACCCTGCCCGAGTGGTCGCCAATCAAATCCCTCAAGGAATCAGCCTCAATCCTAGCATATTCATGTGTGAATTTTGGTTTTAAAATTTTGAATTATCAATCAACAGCACATCTGCGTGCTGATAGTCAACATTAATCCGTTGTGTACCACCCGACGCGCTAGGTTCATTGTCACGCGCCGTCATCAACATCTTCTCCTCTGCTCGCATCGAACCCTCCCCTTCGGGAGGACGGATATCTGAATATCCCTTTGGGTAGCCTTACGTGCAATACGAACTGTCTTAGCCTGATAACCTTATGTAACTATTAGTTGCATGTTCAATTATTTATAACTTTATTTATTTTTACTGTGAGATTTGTATTATCACTTGTAGAGCCTACTCGGCATCGACTTATAAGTTGATCAAACTAATTTATAAGTTATTTGATACTATTTTTCTGTTTGACAATGACTTATTTTTTAACTTATAAGTTGATTTTTAAGTCAAAAAAATAAGTAAATATTTATAAATTATTTTAAAATTACTTATAAGTTATTTTAAAAAAAGTTAGTTTGACCAAATGTAATATCTATTTTATCTCTCTTCTATTTTTCTCCTCTTTTTATTAATGTCATTTTTAGTAACTTTTACATTTAATTTTAATTTATAAGTCATTATGAACCGAACACCTTCATAACTTTTTTTAACTTAATTTTTGACTTATAAGTCAAATTATTGTTGAACGCTTTTACTTATAAGTTAACTTATATTTTAACTTTAATCATTTAATTTTAAAATAAGTCGTTGTTGAACGAGCTCATAGAGTATGCTAAATTTAATGTTGATAAATTTAGATATTGTTAAGATTATTATATAATTTATTTTACTTGTACATATATCCTTTCGAGGTGGGGGTAGGGGTGCACAACAGGCCGGCCTGGTCTTGGTCCGGACTGGTCTGTCAGGCTTTGGTCGTTGACCAGGCCACGCCAGACTTTTGACTTTAGGCCTGCAGGTCAGGTCAGGCCAGACTTGACAGTGGAAGAGATGATCTGTTGAGCCCTGCGGACCCGGTCAGGCCAGGCTTGGGCCACGTCCACACTGGTCTGGTCCAGCCTTGCACCATTTTTTTTATAAAAAAAATGTAATATTGGTAGAAAAATTCTAATTTTAATTTTCCAGTAATGAATTGAAAGTTTACCTCTAATCTCTAATTTGTTTTCTCCGACAGAGATTGAAGTTGTAGGTGTAACTTTCGCAAGGCTTCACGAGCCTTATCTCGGTCAAATTCAAATTTTGACAGAGAAATGGATTGTTTTTCAAATTTTTTGATGAGAGATGAAGGAAGAGGAAGCTCGAAGGCCATGGCGATAAACTGATAAAGGGTGACTCTGTGACGGTGTCGGCGTGTATGTTATGAGGATTAAGGAAAGGCTAGAGAGAAAGGTTGAAAGGGATACAGAATTAAAGATAAATAATCTAGACATCATGATCTAGAGACTAGATTTGTCGCTTAAAATTGTTGCTTCTCTCTCTGTCCTGTGACTTGTGAGCGTGATGTATTGATGTTCAAAACCCCTACGACCTCCCTGTAACTCTATAAGGTTGTAAGCCTGTAATAGAAAAGAGAAATGAAAAAGACATGAATATGCCAAGTTTTAGAATACTTTTTCAGAATAGACAAGAAAGATTTGACTGCAAGTTTGAACTTTGAACTAATAAATCAATTTTTATCCCAAATCAATACTTTTTATCCATAAGGACTTGGGACCACATGTCCACTCACTGCCACAAAAAACTAAAGAATAGTAAAAAACAAATGAGAATAGGCCAAGTTTGGCAATCGACATTATTGATCCAATATTCATTTTTTAAATGTATTCACAAGGCATTAAATTATTATATCTTACAAATTATATAATATATTAAAGAAATTAGTAAAACTTATATTTTATTGAATCATTGAGTAATTATTATAAATTTATAACTTTAAAATATAACTTCAACAATAGTCAAGAATGAGTCGGTTACAAATATTCCGTATTAAAAATTTTAAAAATATGTCTTCAAATAATCAAATTTTTAAAAATATGGCTTCAATCTTCAAATCTTCAAAAAAAATATCTTCAATATTCATGGATGAGCATTTTCAGCAGTTCCTGCTCCAACTTCGAGATCTTCCGAGCTATCTTGATCGTCTATTACGTCTTGTACTCTTCTTTGTACGGCAAAATAATCTCTATAGCAAATACACATCTCCAACGAATTCGGATTAAGTCTACTTCTTTTTTCATCCAATACCCTGCCAGATAACGAAAAACAAGATTCCGAAGCTACGGTACTAGCTTGGATAGTTAGTAAATCACGGGCCATGGCAGCCAAAATAGGAAATTGTCAGTTATACTTTTTCCAAAATGTAAGTATATCAAAATTTTCAAATTCTTGGTCGGTCATAAAACTTCTAAAATCATTACTACAATATAAACCAACTTCGTTTAAACTACTTGTGTGTGTTGAAATTTTTGGGTTTTTTTATAATGATTTTATTAATGATGCAAACTTAGAAGATGAAGGGGCAGGAGATGGTGCACGTGTAGATGTAGAATATGCACACTCATATTATTTATAAAATTCAGTAAATGTATTATTAAAATTTAGTTTAATACAATCAATATTTTGAGTACCTATATTTTCTACTATATCTTCTAAAATACTTTCCACACCTTCTAATTTTATTACGGGATTTAATGTCGCTGCACAAGTAATAACAGTAGGCATGTCTTCAAAATATTTTTTAAATTTTTCTTCCATAGTAGAAATAAGGTTAGCCCAAAAAGTATCATATTTATATTGTTGAAACATATTTGTTATTTCCAAACATGCAAACAGGACGTGATGAATTGTAGGATAATACACACCACTTAATATTTTTGTGTATTTTTTAAAAACTTTAAGAATATTCAAAAGTTGATATAATAAGACCCAATCTTGATTTGTTATTTCATGATTCTCTTGTGTGTTATAAAACTCCATAAGTATATTTTGACGTTTATAAACATCTTTAAATAAATCATATGTACTATTCCATCTAGTATTGTTATCAAATTTTACTCTTTTAAATTTTTCACCTCTTGCATGACAAAAAGTTCTAAAATCTTGTATTCTTCTATTTGAACCATAAATAAAACCAATCATACGATGAATTCTATGTATTGTCGTTTGCAAGTAACTGAATCCGGATTGTACAATCAAATTTATTATATGACATATACATCTAACATGAAAAACTATACCATTTGCTATAGGTTTTAAATCATTTTTTAACATATTAATAGAACTAGTATTATTTGTTGCATTATCTAAACTAATACTCATTATTTTATCTTTAATTTTGAAAGTACGAATTATAGACATAATTTGAGCATATATTGATTGACCTTTATGTAGTAATTCAAAATATTCAAATCCTATAATTCTTTTTTGCATAAACATTTCAAAATCTATCCAATGAGCTGTAATACAAATATAACTAATTCCAGGTTGATGATTAGCAGACCAAGTATCACTAGTTAAACAAATTTTACCGGCAAAATTATCAAAATATTCAATTAATTCATTTTTAGCTTTATTATATAATTTAATTGCATCACCTTTAGTAGTCATTCTACTTACTTGTTTATATTTTGGTTGCAATGCGCCTTGAATGTAGTCGGTACAACACGCATCATCAAAAAAATTGAATGGAAGCTCCTTCTCGATCACCAACTTAATTTGCCACTCCTTTTGTAAATTTTGATCGTAACTCCAATTGTGACCAGAACGATCAATTTGTGATTGAGAGCTTTCATCAATTATTTTATACTTCTTCAAACACGACTCGTAGTGACGGAGTAATGTGTTATTTCCTTTAACCCCAAAGAAATTATTACATATTTTGCATTGGGCTTTCTTAACACCTTCCGCAATCCACACTTCGATGAAATGATCCCAAACAGCCGATGTACGTTTGTTTTGCTCACCGGTAGGACGTGAAAATATTGTACTCGGACCCTGAACGGCACTTTCGGGCATAATGATATTTAGATCATTTTGAATAAATAATGGCACTTGTGAAGTGTTGGAGGAATCCACTGTAATAATATGAGTATACTAATAAAATAAATATTATGATTTATGTGTATAATAAATTATAAATATTATATAAATTATAAGAATCCTAACAATAATACAAGTTAAGCATTTGAGATATGCTGTGAGAATTTAAAATAGAGAGAAAGATGTGAGGAGTTGTAATCGGTGTGGAGTAAATTGCATGATTTTTATAAATTAAGAAAAAAAAATAACCGTTAGTAAAATTATAGCCGTTATACTGTTATTTTTTTTATTCTTTTATCGTTTAATGGCTCTTGCATGGACTTGGGAGTCGATAATTTAGTCAGTCACTTAGACATGTATATATTATAATAACTAATTTATTTATATTAAATTATTAAATGTTACATGAGTGGTTGAGTGACATTGAGACTTGGTCATTCATATGTATATTATTAATGTTTTATATAGCTTTGGTCCAAATCTCCAATTCCAAGATTCCAAAGTTCAAGTTGGTGGTACTGGTAGTGGTAGGTAGGCTAGTAACCAATTCCTAGGTTATTGCATGTGACGGATTAATGTGTGAGTGTGTGTGAGTGTGTGTCTATATATATATATATATATATATATATATATATATATATATATATATATATATATATCAATTTGTTTATATATCACATGCACCTCGGCCCAACCTCGCACTGACCAAAGTTTCAAAACAATACTTATCAAAGTATTTTTTAAAAAAAAAATTATTTGATGAACAGGTCAGGCCTGTTGCAGGTCAAGCTCAGGCCGGACTTGGGTCACAGGCCGGTCCAGACCGAATTTTTTGTCAGATCAGGTCAGGCCAAATTTTTATCAACAAATGACGTCCTTTTTAAGCCTTTCAGGCCAGGTCTTTTCAGGCCAGGCTTTGACCAGGTCGGGCTTTGACCAGGCCGGATCAGACCGGACCAAGATCAGGCCGCGGTCCGCAGGCCATTTGTGCACCTCTAGGTGGGGGCGTTAAAAAAAACCGATACTTATATTTTTTAGAATTTAAAATACTGAATCTGAATGACACATTTAGGAAAAGAAATCATTAAAGTTTTCAAAATTACATGTTCCCTCGTTTTTTAAAGTATAAGATTGTATTGTTGCCTTTTCGAAGTCAACTTAAGATATTTTTAAATTTAAATTAATATAAATTGATTTAAATGTAGTCAATATAATAATAAATATCATAAACTATATATCTATAACGTACTAAAAATTATAATATTTATTGCTTTGTAATTTTTATGATTTTATTAGTTTTGAGTTTGAAAGTATTTTAAATTGACTTTCAAAAGTTCAGAATGATCTTATAATTTAAAACTGAGAAAGTATATTGAACTAGAAAAACAAAATAAAAGTCAAGAGAGACTTACGATTGCAATAATTATGGAAGATAAATCGATCATTTTTAAAATTTAAAAACTTTTTAGGAGAACAAATAATATTCCTAAAATTAGATTAATTATTAAATACTGGTTCTTCTCATTTATTTTCCTCCATTATAAAAGTAGCACTTGGAGTTGTTTTATTGGATTAAAAGAATTATTGGCAACGGAAGGAAAAGGAATGAAAGCCATTTCTTTAATTATTCATGTAAAAAATATATCGTGAAAACACTCAATCTTCTTACGAAAATATCAATTTCTTTATATTTTTCCTTAAATCTGCGCACCCACAAACACGTGCATTTATACATTCATGTGCACATATAAATCTATCGATATTTCTAATGTTTAAAGAGAAAGCGGAAAGTAAAGGTCCGAAGAATTAACAAAGGATGGTTGCTACAACAAGCTAGAAGACTTCATCGAGTTGTAACCCTATGATTGATAAAAAAGAAATGTATTGTCTGTTGATTAATGTCCCAGCTATACTCATTGTTCGCTGTTCTTTATCTGTTCTATGTATTTGTTTTACCGATCAAATGAAGTTCTCACTGCCTATAATATCATGGGATTAGCCCAAAAAGAGAGTTTATAAGATTTGGAAACATAAATGAGGCCCCGGGACAAACCGTAAACTCGGACGTCTTGGGATTGAATCTCACTTGCAATAATTGTTAAGTCTGGAAGGGCAACGCGACCACGGGTTGTACATTTCTGGGTGACACCATGTCTTAGGCGGAGCCTGTACGCAAAGCCTGGCCCGAAGTGAGAAGATTATTCTGACTGCGATTGAAACACTCCACATTATCAAAAAAAAAAAAAAAGAAGAAGAAACATAAAACTAAATTTAAAAATCATTGTTTTGAAATATATACATATATATATATAGGTTTTTTTTCTTTTTGAAAAACCCCAATCTACAGATAAATTACAAGTTTAGAGTGATAGTATCAGCAAACTCACGTTAACGGTGAGAAATTACAATAATCAATATTTCCTCCGTTCTAAATTAACTGCTTAGTTTTGACTTTTTTTAGTCAAATTGACTATTTTTAAAATTAATAATTAAACATATATAAATATATTTTTTAACATTATAAAAATTGGTATTAGTAGTAAATTGTATATACTTTCTTTTGGTTATAATCTGTTCACCTATATTTTGGCAAAAATGGTACAAAAATTAGTTTTAAAAATAGTCAATATGACTTTAAAAAGTCAAAACTAAGTAGTTAATTTGGGACGGAAGGAGTAATTTTCATTTAATGAGAAAAATAAAAGAATTAAGAATAAACTCTTATAAATGTATTGAATCTTAGATCAAAAAGTCACATAACCTCAATCTTAATTAAGGAATTGAGATCTTATTGACAAACAAGCTACTTGTATTGTTTATTATTTTTTGGAGAAAAAAAATTGTTTCATAGTATTAAGGAAGGTAGGAAAAGATTTACTTCTTGGGCCAAACTTGGCTGGCCTTCTTCCATGATGAGCCATCTTTTATAAACTACTTATCCAACAAAAGATAAACAAAATGAAGAGTAGGCCGAAGGAGGTGAACCATTCTGCGCCTGTACATAGATTTACATGTACAGTCTTTCAGGCCAACCTAGCTGTGTAAGCTTTGGCTAACCAAGGCCCAACCCACCAAAATTAAAGAAGCCAGTTATTTGCAACATTGGTAAATAAAACATATGATAACAAATTCATGTTAATAGTAGATATGAACTTAGGCGAATATAGGAAATAGGAGGAAATTGAAACGGGCCACATACTAATTTATTTTATTTTATCTCTTAAAACTTAGCGTTAGTCGTAAAAGAATTTTGTCATTAAATTTGTCGATATACAAATCATTCGCCTTTGCAAAATGATACAATAATTTGATGTAGCTTATCTAAAAATGAGTTAATTTTGTACAATATATACTTTTGTTTTAGTTCGTTTCCAAATAAAAAATATATTTTTAATTTTAAATTATAAAATATAAAGTTTTTAACATGTTATTACATGTACTCTATGTACATTGAGTAGTATCTTTTCATCACTATTAATTCTAACTTACGAAAAGATATACTCCCTCCGTCCCAAATTAATTGCTTAACTTTGACCATTTTAAGTCAAATTGACTATTTTTAGAACTAATTTTTTTACTAAAATATAGGTAAAGAGATTATAACCAAAAGAAAGTATATACAATTTATTACTAACTCCGATTTTTATAATTTTAGAAATATATTTATATATGCTTAATTATTAATTCTAAAAACAGTCAATTTGACTTAAAATGGTCAAAATTGAGCAATTAATTTGGGACGGAGGGAGTATTAGAGGAGAAAAAAATCCCTAAAGGCAATTGTTTAAAAATATATATTTTTAATTTAAAATAAAAATAATAATATAAATTTTATAGTAGATTTTGCATTAATTTCTTGAATCGGAGAGGCTAATACATATAAAAAAAAATTGATATGTATGTCGCCAAATATTTAATAAAATTATATTGCGACTAACGGGAAAGTGTATGCGATAAGATATACTTCTTTCCTCCCAAATTAACTGTTTAGTTTTGACTTTTTTTAGTCAAATTGACTATTTTTAAAATTAATAATTAAGCATATATAAATATATTTTTTAACATTATAAAAATTGGTATTAGTAGTAAATTGTATATACTTTTTTTTGATTATAATCTCTTCACCTATATTTTGGCAAAAATAGTATAAAAATTAGTTTTAAAAATAGTCAATATGACTTTAAAAAATCAAAACTAAACAGTTAATTTGGGACGAGAGTAATAAATTAAAATGAGACTTTTTTAAATTTTTACTTATTTCATATATAAACGTCCGTTGCAATTATAATTCGACCAAAAGCTTTGATAATATATACCAGAATTCCAGATAAAAAGCATATGATTTTATAAATCTCAGGGTGGGACAACCTGTAGGTACCCCTGCTGTCTGCTGACCGACATGGGGGGCTGGTGGATGTTGTAGTATTTAATGCTCATATGTATAGACGTTATTTTCCGCAAAATTTTGTCTATTACATATTTTTCCCATATTAAAATATTAATTAATTTTTTAAAAATATTTTTAAATTTATTAACATTATTGATAAAAATTAAATAAGTCCTGTTATATTAAAATTTATTTACAAATATTCTAAATTTATTTCTAGAAAATAATATTAATTTTATATTTTAAAATAGAGAGATATTTTACTAAATTACAGAGTGAGAATTCAAGTATATAAAAATTTACCATGCGTACAAAATCATTCCAACTAATTCGAAGGTCGTTGATATTGAATGTTATTGTCGGAATAAATACATATTTAAAAATATTTTATAATAATTTTAATAATTTTTAATAATTTAAACGACACTTATTAATCTGACAGCAATAATTTTGTTACAGCACTATCAACCATCAATTCCAAACCTAGCTTGAATAAAGATTTCATTTAAAGTGCAGGAATAGTCAAACTTACGTAGAAATTAGAAACCTAGCACATGGATTTGTGGACCTTATGGAAAAGATTCGTGTTCTATGGGCACAATGACTAGGGCCATGTGCCCATTTGTCATGTTTTCTCATGCTAAGTCCCACCACTCTACCACAATGGTCTTTTAGGCCCATTGATACATGAGTGATATTAGGTAATCATATAATATTTTTTAAAAATTATTTAAACAAATTATTGATGAATTATACGGTATAATCTATTCATATTATGACTAGTTAAATCATATAATTTTTATCTAATAACCTAATATTTTCATTAATAAAGAATTAGCAACAAAGTTTTTTTTTTTTAGGACATGAGAAAAAAGCAATAAAGTTGAACACTATATTTGTATCATTAGTGTTAGAAAGTAAAATTGTCAAAAAAAGAAGAGTAACGTTTTGGAGTTAGATTATACACACAAAAATTGTGAATAAAACAGTATAAAAAAAAGAAAAAAATAAGAAGTAGGATTTACTAATAAATATTTTACATATTTTTATTAGTACACAATACATGAATTCTATTTTTGGTGCACAATTTTGTGTATAGTTTGTACACATAATATGATTCTAAAAGAAATTTTATTTGTATTTTACTAGTGATGTTAGTTCTTTTGAGTAGTAATATAAACACAAATTATATATAAAAAAAATATGTACAAACAATATCAAAAAAAGAAAAAAAATATGAAATAAAATCTACGATCGAGTCTTTTACATATTTTTATTAATATATAATATATGAATCCTATTATTAAAGAACAATTATCCAGATATAGTTATTCTAATTGTTTAGAAACTAGATCATATATTGTCAATACTTAATACGGATCACCGTTAGCCAACTCATTAGCAAGAGTCTACAATTTTTGTGAATAGTCACGATTACCTATTACTTATATTTCCGAACTGAAGGAATATTTATTTTATTAAAGAAAAATAAGAAAAATAACCTCTCTTTAAGGATTGTCAAAAAAATTCTTCCCCTTTTACTTCTACAAGGTTGATTTTATTACAATTTTATTTTTTTTAATATATTTAAATTTTAATTCAAAATTTAATTAAAAAAATTTATTATATTTTTACAGTAATTGCACACGCAACGCGTATACTACTGAGACTAATATAAATAAATAGACACATACTATGTGTATGTAGGGTTGTAAATGGTAACCAAAAAATAAGATATTTGTCCATATTCATATTCGTTTAAAGCGGATATTATTCGTATTCGACTTAAACGAATATTATTCGTATTCGATTAGAAATATTCGCAAATAAATGGATACGAATACAGTTACATGTATATTCGTATCCGTTTAACATTCGTCTGCCAACATATTTATTGAACCAGATATGCGGTATCATAGTCTCAAACAAATAACAAGTCTTATTATAAAATTATAATGCTTTTTAATATCTTCCAGAAAATTATAAAATCATAATCATAATTTTTTTTCCTTCAAAATTTTATAATTTAATCATATGGTTGATGATTTTTTTATGTTGTATTTGTTGGACTTTTGCTATAAAAATCTAATTTATCTATTTATTTAATGTTTATTTATTTGTGTTGGACATTGATTTATTAATAAAAGTACATCATTCGTCATTCATTAAATGATCATTTAGTTTGTTTATATATATATCTTCATATTATATATGTTATGGTTTATGTGTATAAATAAATGTTATACACAGAAAATATAAATCATATGTAATATATAAATAAAGATATAATGGTTTATAACTTAGGATAATTTGGAGATATTATCTTGTAGGTTGTAGTGCTTTAACATAGATGATTTATCTTGATCATAGAAGTTGGACTTATAGTTAAAGTACCAGTGCATTAACGGTGTGCATTAAACGGATCATGTGACAATATTTTATTTATAAAATATTTTCACAAAAATACTAATTTGTAAAAATTCTTAATTTTGAAATAATAATGGACTTAATATTGTTATATATATATTAATTTGATGTTCCAATGAGTGAGATTACATCGTGTTAATTAATACCTCGGAATGTCGATTAATATATTTAATTAATATTATGAATATTATTATTGTCAAAACATCTATAAGATTTTTCATAAGATAATTTATCATTGATCATAGAATCTTGGCCGAGTCTTTTAATATTTATTATTAAAATGATTGATTTAATTGTTAAATCAATTTATGATCAAATGGAGATAAATTGTGGACTTATGAAATTAGTTTAAATGTATCGGAATTATATTAATTGATTATGAAATATTTATATACATTTATAGAGGAAATATTTACAGTTTATTAGTAAAGGGTTTATTTAATTAATTCATGGACTAAAGTGCAATTACAATTATTTAGTAGAATTAATTGTAACTAATATTTATTTTGAATATTATTATTGGATAATAATATCTAGATAAGTATTGGAGTCAGAAAAGGAATCCCTTAAGATCCCCTTCCTAGCCTAATATGGACCAGATTCATAAGAGATGATAAAGATAAATGTTATTATATATCATTGATCAGAAACGTATTTGGTACTTTTTCCATCAGAAAAAAACACAAAAATTTGTATTCTCTCTTTAAGCCTAAGAAAAACAAAGTTAGGGTTTTTCAGAAGGAGGCTTTGGAGACCACACTCCAGGTTCAGTATACGGTCATAGGAAGGAAGATCTTGAGGATACAAAAAGACTGTACAAATATTAAAACGTGCTAATCCAACCAAGCACTAGGTAACAAATTCGTACTTTTGATACATGACTTATATATATTTGTTGTTTTGTATAAAATCATAAAAATGATCCTGGTTTTATTTTATTTTTTTAAAACCTATTTTCGAAAAAATTTCCAACAGTATTAATATCATAATAATAATTTTTAATTTTTATTTATTTACTAATTTCAATTAATTATGCTAATGAATTCAGATAGTTATTTGGAAACGGATAATATTCAAATTTGAATGATATTTTAAGAGATTCGTTGAATATCATATATAAATACGGATAAAATATTTTTTTCAATATTCAAATACAAATATTATTGTATTCAAATTCAAATATGTCCGTTTACATCCACACATAGCAAGAACCTTCATGCACGTGTAATAAACCATAAGAGCCACGAGGAGGGAGGTTGGTGTTGGATTGAAAAATAGATGGCTTTTAGGGGTATTTGTACTAAGATTCTTGTAAGAGCGGATCATTCGTTTAATAGAGGGATATGTTCATATGAAACTTGATTATCACTTAAAATTATTATATCTTGTTATAAAAATGTTATGATTTTTATTATGTATTTACGCATATTCTAATAATATGTCATTTTATGTATCACAATAAAATTTGCAATATTTTATCGCAAAAATATAGCATCACTCTTATCACTTATTAAGGCACCTGGCTAATTTAAAATGGCCCTTTTAACATGTGTCCTTAGAACACATGCTAAGTACATAGTTCAAGAAAATATATTTTCTTGAATTGTGTGCATATTCTCTTATTTTTTGCATTTGCACCCAAGTTCAAAGGTATATCCACACAATTCAAGAGAATATTCCCTTGAACTGTGTGTTTAGCATGTGCCCTAAGGGCACATATTAAGAAATTCCTTAAAAGTAGAGGCCAATTAGCTTTATTTTGTTCTCTTCATTTCCTTTGGTTTCAATCAGAATTACCAAATATTATCATTGAACTAGTGAATCATGTATTGATATTTGTGCACTAAAATAGGGTATTCTTACGTACTAATATTTTAAATTTAGTATACTAAATTTTTTTTTAGGGATATTTATAATATAAAACAGAGCAACTTGCAAATCAATGAAGGCTTCAACATCCGACGGTCTCAAATCAATTAAGGCTGCAACATCCAACGATCCATTTTGAATCTTATTTTCTCTCTTTCTCTCTCCTCCTATTCCTTTCCTCCTTTTCTTTCTCTCTCCTCTTTTCTCTTTCTCTCTCTCTCTCTTCACCTCTTCCTCCATTTACTTAATTAATTAATATTTTAATATTTTATTTTAAATTGTAATAATTTTTTATAGCAAATCAATGAAGGCTTCAACATCCGACGGTCTCAAATCATTAAGGCTTCAACATCCAACGGTCTATTTTGAATCTTATTTTCTCTCTTTCTCTCTCCTCATTTTCTTTCTCTCTCCTCTCTCCTCTTTCTCTCTCTCCTCCTCTCTTCATCTATTTACTTAATTAATTAATATTTTAATATTTTATTTTAAATTGTAATAATTTTTTGTAGTATGCATATTTTAAAATGTATAATACATAAAAAACATATTGCAAAATCAAAAAATTAAATATATTCTTTTTTTTTCTTTATCAAATAGAACAAATGTTAACAAATTAGAAAATTGGTTAATTGTTGGCATGATGTGTAATCTAAAGTTAAAATACTAGATGTGATAATTAACATAATTTTTAATATTTTTTATATGATATATAAGATTCATTTCGTAATAAATTTTTTCTAAGTTTGTTTTACGTAAATTTTAATATTTAGAAAAAAATATAATTTTTTTGTGTTAATTTGCACTTTTTATAGGTATTAAAATTTTATTTTTACATTAGAAAAAATTATGTTTTAATGTATATTACGAAAATTTTAATATTTGAGAAATTTAATTAACAAAAAATGTATGAATTTATTTTTTAACATTTATGTTATTTATCGCACAAGTTCATAATTTAATTAATTAGATCAAGTTAAATG
Organism: Aralia elata; assembly: GCA_034770075.1. Lineage (NCBI taxonomy): Eukaryota > Viridiplantae > Streptophyta > Magnoliopsida > Apiales > Araliaceae > Aralia > Aralia elata. Next base: position 73,037,454 of record CM068388.1, on the reverse strand, counting down.
AAAATGATAATATACATATTTATATTTAGTGGATATATAAATGAAAATGATAAAAGTTTGAAAAAACATTTGACTAACGGTTTGACTAACGAAAATTGACCAAAAATAGAGAAGGAACACTTTTGCACAATTAATGCATATTTGAGGAACAGCTGTGCCAAAAAAAAAATATAAGGAACACTTTAGCAAAAATATGACAAATAAGAGGGCTAATTAGTCTAAAGTAAGGGGTCTTATGTTTCAGATTTATAATTATTTTATTTTGACTCACATATTTCGATAATTTTTATATTTCAAATATTTTCAGGTATACATTGAAGGATACTTGATGTAATCTGTAAAGAATACGAAATTGTTTCTTTATAGGCTGTATGTGTATATTTTTTCGGGTATGGAATTGTGGTTGTTTTGGTGATTTGGATATGTATTGATGATTGTAACTTTTGTATACAGGTTTAGAGTTTTCTGGATATCTATTTTTAAAGGAAACTCTGTCGAAATTTCTTAAAATTAGTAACGACTAGCTTGATGTTTTAATGGTTGAATATGTGTTGATGATTGAGTATATATTAATTATTGTGGTTGTATGGTTTATTATGATAATTGTTATTTTAGGTTACAAAGAGTATTTAGGTAATGTAGTATTTTTCGAATTTCAATCTAATTTTTTGTTACTCCGTGCCTTCAGGCACGGACAATTACTAGTAACCTATAATTGCACAAATATCAATATTATAACTTAGAATTGGATGTTCAAACATTACATTTTTACTAAAATATTTATAAAATAATCAACTTGTTGATTTAACAAAAAAATTCTATAAAACTTAGGTTTACTACATCTAGATTCTAAGAGAATTTCGAACTATAAGAACTTATATAAAGATACTCTAGTGTAATGCGTTTTAGGATTTGAATCCCCTACATTACACCTCCCCAGTTCCATCCAATCCACCATATTTTTATAGTTGTGAATAGTATAATTGAAATTGATAACGGTTAACTATATAATTTATTATATTAAATAGCATAATTGTTTCAAAAATAAAAATAATCCGATATCTTTTTTACCATTTGATGAACATGTGGATTTTTCATCAAAATTTCAATGGATGAAAATTCTTTTAGACTTTTAATGGTGAAAATATTTTTTATGATTCTAATTTTTGTAGGATTGATCTTAATATCATCAACTATTTATTAATATATTTTAATTATTACTAACAAAATTATTAAAATCAAATAATTATTGTATTAGATGAAATTAGAAAAAATATGTAATGGAGGAAAACCAAATTTCATATTTTAAATATATAACATATCGCGTACTTGTATTGGTATTGAATACTTAAATGAACTACATTTCACATTTCGCGTTAACACTAGTTTCAATAGTCCTCAAGTATGCAAGTAAGTTTCCAATTCTTACACTGTTGTAACACTAAAATTATGGTTAGGTCAAATTAGGTATTTCCCCTTAAATAGGATTTCTCCACTAACTTTAAGTCCTACATTCAGTCTAGTCTCCAGTCCTGCAATCCAAGGAAAGAGAGAAATATTCTCAGTATAATTCCCAAGAGTTCTCTCTGGTGCAAATGTCAATACGATCTCCGCAAAAAGGGCAAAAGAGTCTTTTTATTCTGTAAATTATAATCTAATAGCAAATGTCAATACGATCTCCATAAAAAGGGTAAAAGAGTCTTTTTATCTGTCAATAAGTATCATTTTTTGTTAACTATATTTTTAAATCTTCACATATGCAAAGAAGAAATACTTGATACAACGATAATTTGTCACGTGATAGAAGAGATAATAATAGCATATAAATTATGAATTATCACAGTATAAATTAAAAATAATTTAATAATACTTCCTCCGTCCCAAATTAATTGTTTAGTTTTGACTTTTTAAAATCATATTGACTATTTTTAAAACTAATTTTTGTACCATTTTTGCCAAAAGATAGGTGAAGAGATTATAACCAAAAGAAAGTATATACAATTTACTACTAATACCAATTTTTATAATGTTAAAAAATATATTTATATATGTTTAATTATTAATTTTAAAAATAGTCAATTTAACTAAAAAAAGTTAAAACTAAGCAGTTAATTTGGGACGGAGAGAATATTAGATACGATAACAATACATGCATAAGACACGGACAATTTTCAGAATTAAATTATATATGGGCTATATAGCCTTTTTCACTCCCTTCACTGTAAAATTGGAATATATATTTTGATTTTTAAAAATTTATTAATGAGATTATAAAATTTAAAATTTATATAAATTCATCTAATTTTATAAACAACAAATACAATAATTAGTGGTAATTTTTAGTTTGTTTAATATTTTTAGTTATTTGTCATAAATTAAATATTTTTGTATCGATTTCAAAAATTAATTTTTTTTTTTTAAAAAGTCTCTATTTCCGGAAAGATGGTATTTCTGATTTCACACGTACGATGTTATTTAGCTCAAGTGGAGCCCACAGGCGTAGGAGTTGATTTAGAGGTAATTTTTAGTTTGTTTAATATTTTTAGTTATTTGTCATAAATTAAATATTTTTGTATCGATTTCAAAAATTAATTTTTTTTTTTTAAAAAGTCTCTATTTCCGGAAAGATGGTACTCCCTCCGTCCCAAATTAATTGCTTTTCTAGGACTTTTTTAAGTCAAATTGACTATTTTTAAAATTAATAATTAAACATATATAAATATATTTCTAAAATTATAAAAATTGAAATTAGTAATAAATTGTATATACTTTCTTTTGGTTATAATATCTTCACCTATATGTTATCAAAAATAGTAAAAAAATTAGTTTTAAAAATAGTCAATTTGACTTTAAAAAGTCCTAGAAATGCAATTAATTTGGGACGGAGTGATATTTCTGATTTCACACGTACGATGTTATTTAGCTCAAGTGGAGCCCACAGGCGTAGGAGTTGATTTAGAGGACCATGTTACATAATGAATGAGCGATATACGGAGGAATATTGAAGAAGAAGCTAATTTGGTCCCATCTACATGGAGATAATCCATATCCTGAACCCAAAAGCACGTGAGGTCTGCACCGACCCATGTTCTGTAGTGAGGTTTGTCTACTGCCATAAATAGTATACTCTAATTGATGTATAAATTGCTCAATATACATATGAGTGAGTGTGTGTGTGTGTGTATATATATATATAGATAGATAGATAGATAGATACTTATTGAAGAGAAAATACTTGTTGAGAAAAAGAAAACCCAAGTACACGTATGATAATTCGAGTTAAATTCAGAAATCGAAATAAATAATAATGAATTAAGATCTAATTTAAATTTCAATAATAATTTTTGAAATCATCTTAATTTATTATAAATTTACCTAAAAATTAATGATAAAATATATTATTAATAATAATTTGAAAGTTGAGACTTTAAATACGTATCAAACTAGAGCACATTTTTTAGAATATGAGACTGTGGTGTTACGATAAGTAATTTATCAGATTCATGTAATTCTTTTGATTGTATTTTTAGACTTTCGAAAATACTTTAGTTTATCAAAGAGTTATGTGAAAAAACAAAGATATTATAGAGGATAATATTTAAATAGTATATCTTGTATGGTTAATATGGACATACTTTAATTTTTTTTAAATAAATCTAAACATATGAATATAAAAGAGTCTATAAAATATTGAACAAATAAATCGATGATTTGGTAATATTTATCAACGATTTTATATTAACAAAAATTTAATAAAGTTAAGGCGTCAAAAAATATACTTTATTTATAAGATTATAGTAGTGAATAGTGATGCAACATAATCTCAAATTAAATAAAATTATGTTATGAAATTAGAGTTTATAAAACACCCGGTATCAAAAAGTTATGTTTAATCAATATTTAAAACTAAGCTTGAGTTTGTACACTATTTTTTTTAATTACTTTATTTTTTTTGATATAAAAACCTATCATTAAAGAAAAAATCAATGTCTAAATATATCATTTTCTATTTTATTTTATTTCTTTTTATCCTTTTTCTCAATCGTTATGAGCTTAAGCAATTTCTTTGATAAATTCTCTGATTTTTCCCTTAACCTCTTCTTCTTTTTGTCTGGTTGTTGATATTAGTCCCAACATTCTACTTACTAGTCTAATTTCCGTGCAAGCCGCGACCTCTTTTATATATATTTTTATATAAAAAATAATTATTAATAAATAATGATAATAATATTAATATCTTATAATAAAATAAATTTTCATTATTTATTATTTATACAATTTTTTTATCTCAAATTAATTTAAAATACATGATATTTTTATAAGAATATAAGTAAATTTAACTTCAATATTTAAGTAAATTATATTATATGTTCGATACGACTTTTTAATCTATTTTAGATAAAATATTTCATCAATGTAACAATTATTATTATTAATATTTACTTAAAATTTTGTAAAATTTATGAAAAATAAAAATTTTAAATTACTTGTACACACTTCTTACTACATTATATATATATATATATATATATATATATATATATGCACAAACACACACAGTATGAAAATTAAAATAAATTTTAAACCATGCCTTAGTCAATTTAGCTAAGAATATATAATAATTTCGATGACAACGCAATTTTACATAAAATTTAAACATAGTTAACCAACAACGCTACTTGATTTTATATTTTTAATAGTGAAATCAAATGAAATCGTAAAAATATACAAATCAAAAAATTAAGGTAAGAATATGAAAATAAAAATAATTATCAAACAAGCTCTAAACTATTTAAATACCGTTATCATAATGTTCATTATTGACAAGTATTATCAAAGTAAATACCCGAATAAATTATGACACAATAATTCTTTGAACGTCTACTCTGGGCCTCTGGCCGAAGCCATTAGTGTTGCATTAATAGGAACAGAGCTCATTAGTGGTTCAAATAAACAGAGTAAATCACGGCAACAATCAAGATTTGTTGTTTAAACAAGGACAAGGATTCCAGCCAACACTTGACCCCATAATATCTCTGCCAATTTATTTATATATATATATATATATATATTTATATATATATATATATATATATATATATATATATATCGTGCAAAAGCACCAATCACAAGTCCCCCTCAATGTGTGGCTAATTGAAATTATTGAGCATTTTCTTTCTCCATTATTTTGATTATTAATGAAACAATCGTGTATGTTGAATTTGATCCAAAAAAGGAAAAAAGAAAATATGTTGAATCTCATCATAAATATGATATAAATAATTGTTGAAAAAGGTAAATCCTATTCGGTATATAATTAGTATATCTTATTTGGTTAAAACTTAAAAACCCTTTTTATTGTTTTTATAAAAAAAATTCCAAATATTAGAATGAATTTCATTCCACAGCCTCTCCAATGAAATGAAAATTTTAAAAATGAAATGAATTTTTGTTTTTATCAAAATAGTTTATAGTCAGAATGAATAACCAAATACATTTTTTTTTCATTTTATTATATTTCAATCTTGATTCCTTCGATCCATTTATGTAATATAAATCTATTCACCCTGTCTAAAATCATTTTAAATACACCAAGTATGTATACAATAACAACATTAGTAATTATTACAAATTTAAAAATAATTTTCACACACACACACACACACACACATATATATATATATATATATATATATATATATCAACTCGACTGAAATTGATACAAGACCAAAATTGATACAGATTTTTTTTTTAAAAGTAAATATAAAAATTGATACTTTTTTTTTATTTAAAAAAAAAATATAGAAAGCTACAAATAGAAGAGGCCCCAATCCATGCAACACCGACAACTAAAATGGAATAAACTAGCCGAGCTTACGATGCCATGGGGTTGAGACTCATTCTTTTAGAAACTGCCAACCGGTATCCTAGTGGCTGGTGTAAGCAGCCGTGTCACCGTGTGTAGACAATTAAGACCAATCTTCCTTAATTTAATTTTCATTTAATTTTTTTTATTGATACAATCCGATCAAAGGCTAATTTATTTTAAAATTAAAATGTTATTTTAAAATTTTATTTGTCTATAAATAATTTATTTTAAATTTCGCTGATCTATCATGTGATAGGATTGCTAAAAATATCAATTTTTACTTTTAAAAATAACAATTCTTTTTTCAAAATATAAATTTTCACTTAAAAAATAATAATTCTCATTGGTTTGTTTTAATGCGTTTGAAATGTTTAAAAAATATATTTGAGTAGATATTAAGATTTTAATGCATCGCATCAAAAATGATGAATGGTAGCCGATGTATTTGACATTTAAAAAAAATGCATTTATGCGTTAAAAATCTTTAAATAAGTTACTTTTAAAGAAATAAGATTCATAAATACTAAAAACTCCAATTTTTTTTAACCAAACATGCACTTTAATATCAAAAGCGACAATCTAATGGTAAAGTCTCCCCTAAATCTCTAGAATTGAAATGTAGATACCCCTAAATTTACTGTATGATAATATTGTAAGATGGTGTTTGATAAAATTGAGTAATTAAGATCTAAATTATTAATATATATCTTAATAAATTAGATTATTTGAATGAAATAATATCTGAATCTAAAAAATTATTTGATAACTAAAAAAGTATAAAACATCTGAATGATACTATTTTATCATTTTAACATCTAAGTTATTTAAAAAATTTATTTGAATGATCTTAAAATTTGAAATTGAAAGAGTACAATATTTATTGAGGCTATTTTTGTTCATAAATTTTAAATAAACTATTAAGGGGCAGCTTTTAATAGTTAAGATTTGAGTTTCTGTCTTAACGATTAAGAGACAAAAAAAATTTACCAAACAAGATTTATCTCTGATCAAATTAGAGACATGTGAATTAAAAGTCATTCACACACAAACAAACACCACCTAAATTCCAAAAATAAAAATAAAAATGCACTTTAATATCCTAATCATTTTTTACTTTACACAAATGCCGCTGCATGAATTGTGGGGAAAAGGTCCAGTTTCTAAAGCAACAGCTGATGAGACAAACAGACAAATTTATCAGCGATCAGGTGATAGCGTGGCTCTTTAAAGATTATTGTTGCCACTCTCTCTCTCCATTTTATATATTATATTCTACAATTATTACAATATTCTTTTAACATTATTGATATTATTATAAGAAAAATAATTTTATCAAAATTTTAAGTGTCATTTAAAGTATTAAGCTGTAATAATTTAAAAATATTAATAAATATTTTGGTATGAGAATATTATTTTTATTATAACAATATTAATAATCTTTTTTTAATGTATGTAGTACGAAATTATAAATTTTAAGACATTAAAAATATATTTAAGTATTATTTTTTTAAATTTTAATATAAAATAAATTAGAATATTTCAAAATATCCATAATTTTAAATTAAATATATAATAATTAAATATTTTTGATATAAATTTTACACACGTTAAAAAAAATTATTTTTCCTCTATCTATGTTACATTCAAATATTCTTTACACATAAATATACTTTAAAATTATTTTTGATCTAATACGAACTTATGTCAAATATAATTTATTTAATTTACAAACACAAAGTTTAATATTTAATATCATATAAATTTATGTACCTTACAAAAATTTATAGAATATATTTAAATCTCTAATAGTCTAAAATGCTATTTATCATTTTAAATGTACTGAATACTAGCAAAAAAAAATACCAAATAAATTTATATAACTGAGAGTTATATTTTTATAATAAGATTATTTATATAACAAAGATATTTCAAAATATAATTAGAATCCATCTCTCTCCTCTTTCCTCAATCTCTCTGTAGTCTGTAGTATATCTCTTTCTCTCTCATGGTTTATTTCCCAAGTCTCTCTTTCTTCCTTATTGTATAAATGTAGGTACAGCATAGACGCTCTAGCTCTGCCATCCCAAACCCATTTCACTCCCTCTTCTTTTCTCCCTTATTTTGTGTCCTTTCTCTTTGAAAATGGCCACATTCATCTTACTTTCCTTAGCATGCTTGTTGTTCTTCACTGATTCTGCTTTTGCAGCTGCTCCTCTTGAAGGTAAAAGCTCAAATCTACCTTCTTTTAACATATTATTTGGACTAATTTTCTTGTCATTTTTAGCTCATCTGTATATTTATGGCTTGCCCTTTGTTACACATTCCTGTTGTTGTATTTTCATTTTTAGTTCAAAATCTGATATGGTGTTTAGGAATAATAGCATTTTCTCTCTCTCACACAAACACACGCAGTTTGGGTTTACAACTTTTCATCTCTATGGGTTTTTATATGTCCTATTTTTTGAATGTTCTATCAATCTATTAAGATTTTAGATCTGTTTTTTTTCCAGTAATTAGTTATAAGCTATAGTGAAATTTATTTTTTCAAGCTAAAAGCAAAATTTTTTTGGTTCAGTTATCACTATATGAATCATCCCCTGATTCTTGACCCAGGCCTATTTTTTTGAATGTTAAATCAATCTATTAAGATTTAAATTTTGTTTTTTTGGCAGTGATTTGTTAAGATTTGAGATTCTTCAAGTTAAAAACTCAAGATTTCTTTAATTCCATTATAGTGAAATTTATTTTTACAAGCTAAAAGCAAATTGTTTTTTTTTTGGGTTCAATTATCACTATATATATATATATCTCAATAACCCTCTTTTTCCCCTGCGTCTTGATCCAGGATTACTCCCAAATGGCAACTTTGAAGAGCCACCAAAACCAGCTGACCTCCAAAAAACAGTACTCAAAGGAAAATTCGCATTACCCAAATGGGAAATCAATGGCTTAGTCGAGTACATTGCCGGCGGGCCACAGCCCGGCGGCATGTACTTTCCGGTTGCCCACGGCGTCCACGCCGTTCGGCTTGGAAACGAAGCCTCGGTCTCTCAAACAATTCCAGTTAAAAATGGGTCACTTTATGCACTAACATTTGGGGCATCAAGAACTTGTGCACAAAACGAGTTTTTGAGGGTCTCAGTTCCTCCTCAAACAGGGGATCTTCCTCTGCAGACTCTGTATGATAGTTTGGGTGGTGACATTTATGCTTGGGGATTCAGAGCAACTTCTAATGTTGCTAAGGTGACTTTTCACAATCCTGGAGTTCAAGAGGATCCGAGATGTGGGCCACTCTTGGATGTAGTTGCAATCAAGGAGCTTTTCCCTCCAAGGCCTACTAGAGGTATTTTATCAACTATTTTATCAACTATTGCTTGATCTGTTATTGGATTCACATGTTTAATTTCTGTGACCTTATCTAGTACTCTCTTCGTTCCAAAGTTTGAGATAAATTTGACATTTCATGACAATTTGCGAAATTTTAAATTCAATACGAATTTGATATTATTAGTACAAACAACTATAATTATTGTGGATCAACTATAAAGTACTACTAATTACCACATGTTGCTTTCAAAACTTAAATGAGTTCGGATCAATTTTCTTAGGATCTCACAAATTAGCTTTAAAATATCAAAATGTATCTCTAATTTTGGAACGTTTGAGTACTCAGTTTTTTTTTTTTTTTGTAAAAAAAACTTGGGATCCTGCAAGTCTATCAACAGGTTTGATCCAAATTCTTGTGATTCCCAGTATATATTTGTTATCAATCTTGACCATTAATTGATATGCGGCAGCGTAGGTTAATGCATCAAACTTGATGTTTTCTATAAATTCAATCTACAGTCCGAAATAGTTTAAGAAGTCTTAATTATATTTCTGTCTTTCCTCCTTTTAATTGAGAAACATATTATTTACAGCAAAGAATGAGAATAACAAAGAACAGATCAGCCCTTACCCTTTTTGTCTTTAATTTTTATATGTTTAAATATGTTTCTCTATGTTTCTTCTTTCTTGTAGCTTATTTTCCTTGAGCATATATGCATTGAAACTTGAAAGGGTCTCAAATTTTTTTATAAAAGAAGCAACCAAATAGAAATTTAGTTATTAGGAAGTGCAAAATAGTATCTTTGATTAACTGGCTTATGTAACTCAATTTGAAAGTGTGCCTTAATTTTGCAAAATTGTACAATATCACGACTGTAGCCTAATTTGTGAACGCTTAATCGCAGTTAACTTGGTCAAAAATGGTGGCTTCGAGGAGGGTCCCCATCTGTTGATAAACGATTCTCACGGCGTTCTCCTCCCACCCAGAATCGAAGACCTCACCTCCCCACTTCCCGGATGGATCATTGAATCCCTTAAAGCTGTCAAATTCATCGACGCAAAGCATTTCAACGTTCCTTCAGGACTAGCCGCTATTGAATTGGTAGCAGGAAGAGAAAGTGCAATTGCCCAAATCATCCGAACCATCCCCAAGAAGGTTTACAGTCTCACATTTACTGTCGGCGATGCAAAGAACGGCTGCCACGGATCCATGATGGTTGAAGCATTCGCCGCAAAGGAGATGTTTAAAGTTCCATTCACATCCGAAGGAAAGGGCATTTCCAAGACAGAGAGTTTCAAGTTCACAGCAATCTCGGACAGAACCAGATTAACTTTCTTCAGCTCTTTTTACCATACTAAGAAGGATGATTTCGGATCTTTGTGCGGACCGGTTCTTGATCAAGTTAAGGTACTTCATGTTGCTTAAATGTTGGATTAATCTATTATTGCGGAACTATACCAGGAGGATTAGCTAATTTGTACTATAGAGCTTATGAAACGGTCATTTGATCGATCCCTCTTTTCTGCATATGTAATCGTCTTAAAACTATTAGATGCCTATCATGATGTTTGTTAAAGTATTAATACTTCTCATTTAATCACTTTCTCATATCCATTGGGTATATTTGACTTTTTTTTTTGAAAACATTATCCGTATCAAGTGATTGGTAGATATACTTGCACCAATACATTTTCCTCGAAATAAAATGTTGGCTTCAATGCACTTTAAATTTAAGTTTTTTTTTTTTGTATTTTAGAACTTAAACCCTACTATTTCAATAGACATTGAACCTTATGTCCTTAAATTTTTATAATAAAATTCTTCGGCCACTAGCGTGTACAATAATTGATAAGAGTGGAGGTACTCTGGATAATTTTACTCCTAAATACCTTCGGAAGTATATAAAATTGTTGGCACGCGTTTAGTATTGTGATAAAGGAAAAGAAAGAGAAATAATTACAACCAATATAAACAATATATACCCTTGAAAATTAAATTACCCTTTCATTTTGAGTCATGTTACTTGTACTGGCAAGAAATGCTAAATTTAGTGGCCAAAATATTTTGTATGTTAAAATTTAGGGGCATTAAGATTGTCTTAAAATTGAGATCATTTAGAGTTTTAAGTTAAAAAATGCTAACAGCTTAAAAGGATTGAAGTATGCTTGTGAAGTTTCAATACTGAATGGTGAAGAACTCCTATTATATCTTGATTTTTAGAAATCACCTTTTCACTAGCTATAGTCTAAAATACACACTAGGCACTTTTCAAATAAGAACTCTGCATTCACCCAAGCATGGTGATAGTCTGAATAAAGTTTAAGGGTTACAATTGACAGATGCTGTAGTATAAACTTACATCAAGAATAGAAAATAGAAGTACCAATTATGAATAGAACATGATATATTTTAGCGTGATTATGTTACATAGACTCTTTACTTTGCACTAAAGTATTTGTGTCTCACACTCGACACTAGACATTAGACGCTCGAACAAGAGTATGGGTATTGGGCACTTTATTTTAGTGTAAAAAATTTACAAATTTGAAGAGTACCCATGTCAAACATTTCAAAATATCATGTTTAACTGGATACTCCATCTGAGTCCGCTCAAGCGTGATACAATCATGGACATCTGAGTTTTTCACTATCTTTTTTGAAATCACTTTAAAACTATAAAATATCTACCAAATAATATAACAAGGTCACCCCAATGATAAATATATTCTCTATAGATGTTTTTTTTTTTAACAAACGCATTCTCTATAGATGTTTGATAGGGAATAATACTATAATTTTGCTGTTCTGTTTGAAGAATTTATAAATTGCTAAATTGTAACAGAGTAGCAGAGATATATAAAAAACTCTAAAGAATATTTAATCTAATGATGTAAGTTGTATAAATTAGTCAACATTCAAGGATATACTTTTTCTTTTCTTTTTTTCTTTTGGTACAAAGGAGGGCAAAAACTCAAAACTACGCACAAAGTTTAGGAGAAGACCTCTGCTACATCTCTATTAAGAAGCTCACCCAGCCCCTCGGGAGGTGGTTGTAGAATCTGAATATCTTCAATATCAACCGTCCTTTTAGCTAAAAAGTCCGCACATTGATTTCTCTCTCTCCCAAAATGCATGAACTCGCACTCCCAATTCCTACTCACCAGCTCATGAATTCTCCAAATAAGAGAAAAGTTCGGGTCCTCATTGGAAGCTGATTTAATCAATTCAATGACCACCTGGGAGTCCGATTCAAGCTCTACCTTGGGATATCCTCTATTCCAAGCCAATTCCAATCCTTGCCAAACCGCCCATAGTTCAGCAACTGTGTTTGAATTTGAGCCAATGTTAGCCATAAAGCCCGCTTGCCATCAACCTAAACAGTCTCTAATAAGACCTCCTGCTCTTCCAGGATTATTCTGCGAGGCGCCATCCACGTTCACTTTTATCCAAGGATCATGCGGTTTTTGCCAGACTATATACTTCAATTTCCATATTGCCCTCCAGCCTTTGTCATTCTTGACATCCGCAAGTTGAGAAAAATAAGCTGATTTGGTAGAGAAATACTTTTAAGCGCATATAGCTCACTTAAGGACAACCAATCCTTTAGAACCACCCTCCAATTCCAATTAGAACCGGTCCAATAAGCACCAACAGATTTGACTTGGTCTTCATTAAGAGCTACCTCCACCAAAGGAACGTCACCCAACCAGACATCCATCCTACCAACACGCCATTTAATGCGTTCTGTAACAATTTCATTCAAATGCTTGGCTCGAAGAACTTGCTTCTGAAGTTCATTACCACCAGAAATAAGCCTCCATCCCAACTTAGCCAGCAAAGCATCAGTAGCAAGAGATAAACTTCGAATGCCAAGACCCCCATTAGCTTTAGGTAAACAAATCCTCTCCCAAGCAACAAGATGCATTTTTCCATGAAGACTCGCAGAACAACCCCCCCCCCCCCCCCCCCCCCCCCCCCCCCCCCCCAGATTGAACCAAAGTAGCTCTACTAGATAGAGATAAAGTTGCAGCTTTCCAACCTGAAAGTTTGGCTTTAACTCTATCCAAAATATACGTGTGTTTGCTTAGTAACTCTGTCATGTAAAAGTGGAACTCCTAGATACCCACCAAGATCCCTGGTAATTGGAGTTTGACATCTTGTACTAATTCCTCTTGCAACATCACAATGAACATTCTTAGAGGCTGCAATAACAACCCCTTATATATCCATCAACCTGTCCAACTATTAATGGGTTGGGTACCCCATTTACTTTTGCAAGTTCTAATTGGATCAAGTTAGATGGTTAATTAATTTAGGTGGATCAATAGTGAGTTACCCAACGGGTTACCCATCAACGGGTTACAAATGGGTACCTTATTAACATAGGCTTATTAATGCACGCGGCATTTGAGGATTTAGATTGGCAACCGTTTCTTTTCCTATCATCTGTCTTGGGATTATATTTGAGATAAAACTATTAATCTCGAGTGCTTTGTTTGTTTTTAAATTTAGACTTTAGACTATTAGTACAGGAATTATAAAATGACTTAATATAAGAGATTATTTAATACTATGTTCAACTAGGTATTATAATCACCACCATTTAGAACTAAAAATTTCTAGACAAAATCATCCTCAATCTTTTTCTAAAATGACCATAATATCCTATCATATTCATTTACATTATGAGCAATTTATTTAAACAGTTTATTATTAGTAACAACTTATTATTGATAAATAGCTTATTTAAACAATTTATTATTAGTAACCAACTTATTAGTAGGAAACAACTTATTATTAAACAACTTATTATTGGTAACCAACTTATTATTTAAACAGCCTATTGGTAAACAACTTATTATTTAAACAACTTATTATTAGTAAACAACTTATTATTGGTAAACAACTTATTATTAGCTTATTATTGATAAACAACCTATTATTTAAGCAGCTTATCGGTAAACAACTTATTGATAACCAACTTATTATTTGTAAACAACTTATTATTAGTAAATAGCGTATTAATAAACAACTTATTATTTGTAAACAGCTTATTGGTAAACAACTTATTATTAGTAAACAACTTATTTAAACAACTTATTATTAGTAACCAACTTATTATTAATAAACAGCTTATTTAAACAGCTTATTATTAGTAAATAACTTATTTAAACAATTTATTATTAGTATACAACTTAATATTAGTAAACAACTTATTATTAGTAACCAACTTATTATTAGTAACAGCTTATTTAAATAGCTTATTATTAGTAAACAACTTATTATTAGCAAACAACTTATTATTGGTAAACAACTTATTATTAGTAAATAACTTATTGATAAACAACTTATTGGTAAAAATTTTCAAGTGCGTTTGAATTTCTAAACATAAATTTATTTAAACAGCTTATTGGTAAACAACTTATTAGTAAACAACTTATTAGTCTTTATTATTGATAAACAACTTATTATTTAAATAGTCTATTGATAAACAACTTATTATTGGTAAATAATTTATTATTTAAATAACTTGTTATTTAAACAACTTATTGGTAAACAACTTATTATTTAAACAACTTATTGGTAAACAGCTTATTTAAACAGCTTATTGATAAACAACTTATTGTTCATCATTTTTTGATATATAAACAAGTTTAAATTATAGTATAATATATGTTATTATTAATAAGAGTATAATAGTCTAAACGATATTTTTATCCAATCCTTTAATTAATCCTGAAAAAAATAAACATAATATGAGATTATTTTAAGTTATCCCATGAACAATCTCATAAAAAACAAACATGTGACTGAGACTATTTAATCATAGGATTAATAGTCTTGAGATTATAATCTTTACAAACAAACATGACCCAACTGTATTGATTTTCCTGGACATCAATCAATGCTTCCCAGACATGAATTTCAAAGTACTTTTCTCAATTTCAAACTTCTCTTATTTTATGAATCTTTATCTATAAATAGTTATATACAGGCACACAAACATTATACATATAACTGTATATGTTTCATTTAAGTTGCCAATATAATTATATTTATAGCGTGATCAGGCGCCAATAGCTCATATATATATATATGTATATATATATATATATATATATATATATATATATGTATATATACATATATAATCTATATTCTCTTTATTTTTGGGTATATTTTATGTGTTAAAGAATGTGGAGCCTAAGAACATTGTAACGCAACGGAATATGGTTAGATTGTAACGTTTTAATACAAACATGATTTGAAGTTTTAAACGTACCAACAAGAACTTAAGATAAACCTTTGAATCCATAAGGAATAATGAACTCACAAAGAGAACAAAGTGATAATATTATTGATTGAATAAAAGTTCTATGTAAATAATCCCTAACACATATTTATAGTACTAAATTACTTTCCTATGACTAATTGGAAAAGAAAAATAATTAAAACCTAAAACTAAATAAATTAAAAAACTAAAACACAAAACATAAATGGGCTAAATAAAAATTAATCTACTGAATTTTCCTAAATAATAAATAAAATACATCAAATAAACTAAAGTTTCATAAATATTACAATATCTGGAAATCTGAATCTTTCTCATTATTTTCTACTATATCAGTCTCCCCTTAGAAAAAATTCATCCTTGAATTTTAAACTAAACGCGTATCAAGTAACAAGAATGAAGTTTCAATATCCGCGGGATCAAAAGTGCATGTCTTTTCTTCTCAAAGAATAATCTTGAAAATAAGTGAGAAAATATATACATCTTCCAATTTATTTGCATGACAAAAAAATTTCAGGGATAACAAAGTCAATAATTTCGATGTCTTAGAACAATTGCATAAGAACAAATTTTGAACCAATGGTGTCTACAATAGTATCATCATTCTTAGACATCACAAAATTTTTCACTATCCTCGATACTAGGCGACTCAACGAGAACTTTTGTTTCTTCAACTGTATTAACTTCAATCTCAAGTTGTCTTTCCTTCAAAACAATATCCCTATGAGCTTCCAAACATGGAGCTTCTTCAATTTATGGTGTACCAATGGGCTTTTGAAACTCACAATATGTAATCAAGTACTCTACATGTTTATGCCCATCAATCTCGTACTCATCTAATTCAAATTTCAACTTTAGAGACCTCGTAGTACTATACATATTTAATTGGTGAGGAAGCAAACAAATTCTCTTCTTTCCACAATAAAAGCTATAGACATCTTCAGAATAAAAATATTCACCATGAAAATCATGCAACCACAACTAACCTAACAATATATGTGCTACATCTATATGCAAAACATGACATAACACCTCAATTGTATACCCTTTAAATGTGATTGGAGCAACACACCAATGTGAGGCTTTGATTGAGGTATTATTGAGCCAAGGAATATCAAAAGGATAATGAATTGGTTCGGGTTAGAGGTTTAAATCTTTCACAAGTTTGAGTGAAACTATATTAAAGTCACTATCTTTATTAAAACAAGTTTACTAACTTTTGACTTACAGTGAACATAAGTGTGAAAAGTAGATTCGGGTCGCCAGTCATTATGTCGAAGAACTTTAGGAATAAAAACGTTCTCTACCATGACAATAGTATTAAAACTTACCGAACAATACAATTTTGAGGTGTATTTTCAGCATGTATAGAACATTAGGGTTTGGTGTGCAAGTATTTAGAAGTTGAAGGTTGAGAAAATAACCTTAGAGAAACTAAAAGAGATCAAACTGATAGTTTGCAATATTAAATCAAAACCCACCTCTTTCTCTTCTTCCTGGTTCAGGCAGATTGAAATTCCTCCAAAGATTAGGCGGCATTAAGCTTTACTGTGATAAGCTGCGACACTATGAACAGTAACAATTTTTTTTCCTTTTCTTTGGATAAATGAAAATTACACTCGGCCTCGTTCCACCAATATGAGTTACATAATCTTCAATTCTAGGATCCAGTTCTCACCAAAAACTAGAAAATCCTTGAGATAACGCATGAGGTTCAATCAGCGATCACCTTATTCGGAAACAATTATTGAGGCTCTGATGCCAATTGATGCAGCGGAGTATGGTTAGATTGTAACGCTCTAACACAAACGTGATTTGAAGGTTTAAATGTACCAACAAGAAATTAAGGTAAATCCTTAAATCCACAAGAAATAATGAACTTACAAAGAGAACAAAGTGATAAAATTATTAATTGAATAACACGTTCTATGTAAATAAATCCTAACACATATTTATGGTACTAAATTACTTTCCTATGACTAATTGGAAAAGAAAAATAATTAAAAGCAAAAACTAAATAAAATTAAAAAAATAAAGCCCAAAACATAAACGGGCTAAAAATAAATAAATTAATCTATCGAATTTTCCTAAATAATAAATAAAAATACATTAAATAAATTAAAGTTCGATAAATATTAAAATATATGGAAATCCGAATCTTTCTTGTTATTTTCTACTGTATCAATCTCCCATTCTTAGAAAAAATTCGTACTCAAATTTTAAAGCAAACGAGTATCAAACAATAAAAACGAAACTTCAATATCTGTGGGATCAAAACTGCATATCTTTTCTTCTCAAAGAATAATCCTAAAAATAAGTGAGAAAATACCATCATCTTCCAATTTATCTGCATGACAAATTTTTTTAGTGAAAACAAAGTAAATAATTTCGATGTCCTCGAACAATTGCACAGGAATAAATTTTGAACCAATGTTGTCTACTGTAGTATCATCATCCTTAGACATCACAAATTTTTTCACATTCTCCCCGATACTAGGCGACTCAACGAGAACTTGTGGTTCTTCAACTGTATTAACTTCTATCTCAAGTTGTTTTTCCTTCAAAACAATACCCTGTGAGCTTCCAAACATAGAGCTTCTTCAATTTGTGGTGTACCATTGGGTTTTTAAAACTCATAATCTGTAATCAAGTACTCTACATATTCATGCCCATCAATCTCATACTCATTGAATTCAAATTTCAGCTTTAGAGACCTCGTAGTAGTATGCATATTTAATTGGTAAGGAAACAGACAAATTCTATTCTTTTCACAATAAAAACTATAGATATATTTAGAATCAAAATAGTCACCATGAAAATCATGCAACCACAACCAACGTAGCAATATATATGTTGCATCCATAGGCAAAACATAACATACCACCTCAATTGTATACTCTTTAAACGTGATTGAAACAACACACCAATGTGAGACTGTGATTGATGTATTATTGAGCCAAGAACTTTCAAAAGGATAAGGAATTGGTTCGGGTTGAAGGATTATTAAAGTCACTATCTTTATCAAGAACAAGTTTACACACTTTTGACTTACAATGAACATAGTGTGAAAAGTAGATTCAGGTCACAAGTCATTATGTCAAAACACTTTAGGAATGAAAACGTTCTCTACCATGACAAGAGTATTAAAACTCATCGAACAATACAATTTTGGGGTGTATTTTCAACACGTATAAAACCTTAGTGTTTGATATGCAAGTATTTAAAAGTTGAAGGTTGAAGAAATAACCTTAGAGAAACTAAGAGGGATCAAACTGATGGTTTGCAAAATTAAATCAAAATCCATCTCTTTCCCTACTTGCTGGTTCAGGCAGATTGAAATTCTACCAAAGATTAGGTGTGCTGAAGCTTTATGGTGACAAGCTGCGACACTATGAACAGTAACAATATTTTTTTGGACAAACGAAAATTAAGCTCGGTCTCATTCCACCAATACGAGTTACACAATCTTCAATTTTGGGATCCAGTTCTCACCAAAAACTAAAAAATCCTCGAGATAACACACAAGGTTTAATCAGTGGTCACCTTATTCGGATACAATTATCCAATCTCTGATGCCAATTGATGCAGCGAAATATGGTTACATTATAACGCTCTAACACAAATGTGATTTGAAGATTTAAACGTACTAACAAGAACGTAAGATAAACCCTTAAATTCATAAGGAATAATGAACTCACAAAGAGAACAAAGTGATGATAATATTGACTGAATAAAACGTTCCATGTAAATAAACACTAACACATATTTATAGTACTAAATTACTTTCCTATGACTAATTGAAAAAAGGAAATAATTAAAGCCTAAAACTAAATAAAATTAAAAAAACTAAACCCCAAAACATAAACAGACTAAATAAAAATTAATCTACTGAATTTTCCTAAATAATAAATAAAAATACATCAAATAAATTAATGTTTCATAAATATTAAAATATATGGAATGTAGCACCCTTTTTCGAAATAGAAAGAGAGGTTACGTACAAAACACAACATAACTGATGAAATTATAGCAAGGCTCTAAACCACATAAAAATAGTATTCATAACAAATAAATATCAAAAGACAATCCATACTAAAGGTCAAATTGTCTCAAACCACAATCTAAGATAATTATTACAACTCCAAATCAACCAAAGTATCACAACCTACACAAAATATATCTAAACCATTGGAAAGAAGGGAGCTCTCATCACACTTGCCCTTGATCCCCCTGATTACCTGCCAGAAGGAAAACACAACATGAGCCAACTGCCTAGTACGGATATAGAGTACAAGAATAATGAACTGAAATAACTAACTCAATCAAATGAACTGAAACGAACAAAACTAACACAACAAAATAATAGGCTGAATGAAATGGCTGGTTATTATTTCATACCGAGCTCAGAACAAAGCATAAATATACCTTGCCACACAGACAAGCCAAATAATGCCACACAGGCAATCAAAATAATGCCACACAAGCAATCACACATCGGACTGCGCAATCCAGATGTATGCAAAATTGGAAGGCGTGTTTGGCATAAATATCACCAATCCGCAGAACAAAATAGAATAGAAAACTAGGGTCGACCCATAAGCCTCCCACAACAAAATCACCAAATGGCCAACTCCCACCGGGGTACAAAACGGAGACGTCGTGGACTGATCACACTGCCAGGGAAGGTGTCATGTCTCGGTGGTAAGAGGACATGCCTGTGGTAGCCCCACATGTGGTTATAGCTCAGGTATAACCTACAGTATATTCTAACAAAGATACCATGCCATAACACATGCGACACAACATCAACACAAAGGGAGTTCTAATATATACATGTCAAATCGAATGAATCATCAGCACAAGGTCTCCAAAATATATTGACATGTATATTCTACAAATATCAAAATAAATTCTAGACATGATGCACTAGTCTAAAGAGTACAAATACGAGTTCCAATATCATCGTCAAAATAAAACTATCATAATGAATTTGACAAGGAATAATCATGAGAGGCAATACCAAGTTTCTAAACGAATAGCAAAACAAACAAATTAAAGTTAAAAGAGTCTCGCTGAAAGAGTACGGAATCTGTACCTGGAATAAGTAATGTAATACCCAAAATTTCCAAATATATTTGTTAAATACCCTCAGTTCGATCTAATTTAGACAAAGTAATTTTATATAAGTATTACTATATACAAACTATCCCATCAAACAAAAATTCATCATGGTTTTATGAATTAGAAATTATTTAACGTACTCTGATAAAGGTGAGCATGTATACAATATAAGTTTAACTAAACCATGATTTGACTAATTTTTTTTATAAACGATATGTCCTGATAAAAAGGCCATTCACGACAAATCTTCGATTCCTTCATTTTATAAATAAACTAATTTACACCATTACTCCAAATCTATCAGAACAACATCACATGTGGTACTAATGAATATATTTCTGTAAATTTTCGCAACACTTCCTCCGATTATTTTTGTCGTGTTCATAAGGTGAATTGATAAGTCAAACTATACATACATAATTATATAATACCATCGCTTACCGGAAACGAATTAGCCTAAGATTTGTTGTTGTTGTTATTTTTTTTCTCCCGCCGCCTCTGTTCCGTTCTCTCCCTTAATCAGTTCATATCAGATGTATCGTGAAGTAGATTAGGTTTTAGTTATTTATTAATAGATTTTATTATTATTTTTTTAATTATAATAGAATTTAATATTACTCACATATAAATTAAACACAATTAGTTTTAAGGCCCAATTTTACTAAATTAATTTATTCATCACTTATTAATATTTATTAGCCTACATAAATTAAATGACTAGTTTGACCTAAATAAAAGACAAAGTCAAAACAATATGTTTTAAAAATATATAATTTTATTTATTTATTTATTTAATTATTTCGGGTATTACATCACCTCCCTTTAAAAAGGATTTCGTCCCCGGAATTAAAAGAATGGAACATACCTAATTATCAAAAAGATGTGGATATTCCGCTTGAATAAATTCCTCCATTTCCCAAGTAGCTTCTCGCTCCGAATGGTTCCTCCACAAAACCTTAACAAACGAAATTGTCTTCCTCCTCATAATCTGCTCTTGACGATCCAAAATCGTCTCGGCTTGCTCCTCACAAGTAAGATCCTCCTTAATCTTATCGAACGGATATTGCACCACATGCAACGGATGATACTGATAACTCCTCAACACCGACACATGGAACACATTATGCATATAAGCTAGCTGTGGAGGCAAAGCTAGCCGATATGCAACCTCACCAACTCTCTCCAAGATCTCAAATAGGTCAATATAATGCGAACTAAGCTTCCCTATTAGCATAACTTTTCTGCCGTGATCGAGTCGACCTCAATTTCTCTTTAGCCACCGCTACCTTCTCCGTAGTGATTTGAACTAATTCAGGCCCTTCAATGGCCTTCTCGCTAACCTCATCCCAACAAGTTGGTGCCCGACATTTCCTGCCATACAACGCCTCAAACGGAACTATTCCAATACTTGCATGCCAGATGTTGTTATAAGCAAACTCAACTAGGCTCAAGTAGTCATCCCAATTACCCGACCACTCAAGTGCATAAGATCGCAACATATTCTCCAACGTTTGAACAGTACGCTCGGATTGCCCATTAGTTTGCTAATGGAAAGAAGTACTAAAGTTGAGCCGAGTGCCTCAAGCTCGTTGAAATCCTTTTCAGAACCGTGAAGTGAATCGTGGGTCCCGATCCAAAATAATAGACACTGGAGTACCATGAAGTCTAACAATCTCCTGCTGAAATATTTGTGCCAACCTATCCACCGAGTAACCCTCATGGATAGCCAAAAAGTTTATCGATTTGGTCAACCGGTCTACCACAACCCAAATAACATCATTCTTCCTGAAAGTCTTCGGCAAACCAGTCACAAAATCCATTGTGATATCCTCCCACTTCCAAACTGAAATGTCTAACTGTTACAATAAACCACTAGCTTGTTGATGTTCTATCTTCATTTGTTGACAAGTGAGGCATTTCCCTACATATTCGGTCTCGTTTAGCTTCTTCCCATTCCACCAAAAATTCTAATTCAAATCCTTGTACATCTTTGTAGAACCTGGATGAATAGAAAATGACAAACTATGAGCCTCAACTAACACAACCTCCCGAATGACTGGATCCGACGGTACACACAACCGCTTACCAACCAAATCACACCGTGGTCATCAATACGAACTCGGGCTGCTTGCCGTCCTCTAGATTCTGCGCTATACCCCATAACTCCCCATCTTTCTTTTGAGCTTCTTTAACCCGTTAGATAAGAGAGGGCACCATTCTCATACATGCTAAATGCCCATCTGAACCTTGCATATACAACTCCAACTCTAGCCGCTCCATATCCAAAATAAGCTTAGGTTGTGTAATAAGGGCTGTTACACTTCCTGAGCTCTTTCGACTAAGAGCATCTGCAACCACATTCGCCTTCCCCGAGTGATATTGAATTCTCGCATCATAATCTTTTAGAATCTCCAACCAATGCCTCTGCTTTATGTTGGGCTCCTTTTGAGTGAAACTGTATTTAAGACTTTTGTGATCGGTGAAGATATCGTAAGTCTCTCTATACAAATAATGCCTCCAAATTTTTAGGGCCGAAATTACTGCTGCCAACTCCAAATCATGAGTGGAGTAGTCCACCTTGTAAGATTTAAGCTGCCTAGAAGCATAAGCAATCACCTTAAACATGCCCCAAACCCTTCTTAAAAGCATCACTATAAATTTGATAATTTCCTATCCCCGACGACAATGTAAGTATTAAACCTGTCACAAGCCGTTTCTTCAGCTCCTCAAAACTCTTCTCGCACTCCTCATTCCATACAAACTTCGTGCCCTTTCTCATCAACTGAGTCAATGGCAAGGCAAGCAAAGAAAACCCTTCCACAAATCTCTTATAATACCCTGCCAAACCCAAAAAACTCCTAACCTTTGTCACCGTAGTAGGTCTCGACCATTTAGTGATAGCCTCAACCTTCGCAGGATCCACCTTAATGCCTTCAGCAAACATAATGTGGCCCAAAAATGCAACCTGCTCCAACTAAAACTCGCATTTAGAGAATTTAGCATACAATTTTTCTTTCTACAAAATCCCCAAAACTGTGCGAAGATGCTCCTCATACTTTTCCCTAGACTTGGAGTAAACCAAAATGTAATCAATAATGATAATAACAAATTGGTCCAAGTACTCCTTGAACACCCGATTCATCAAATCCATAAACACCGCCAGAGCGTTAGTCAACCCGAATGACATCACCAAAAACTCGTAATGCCCATATCGAGTGCGGAAAGCTGTCTTAGAGATATCCTAATCCCTCACCCTCAACTGATGATAACCCGACCTCAAGTCTATCTTCGAAAAATACTTCACCCCCTGAAGTTGGTCAAACAAGTCATCAATCCTTGGTAACGGATATCGATTCCTGATGGTAATCTTATTCAACTCCTTGTAGTCTATGCACAACCTCATAGAACCGTCGTTCTTCTTCACAAACAAACTAGAGCACCCTACGACGAAACACTTGGCCGAATCACACCACGATCTAACAATTCTTGCAACTGTTCCTTCAGCTCTTGCAAATCCAATGGTGCCATCCGATACGGTGCCTTAGAGATAAGCTTTGCACTAGGAATAAGCTCGATGGTAAACTCAACTTCTCGTTGCAGGTGGCAATCCTGACATTCCTCAGGAAACACATCGAGAAAATCATGAATAACTGGAACATCCTCAATACGAGACTCACCCATAGAGGTATCCTTCACAAATGCCAAATACCCCTCACAACCCTTTGCCACCAATTTCCTAGCCTTCAAAGCTGAAATCAACTTCCCCACCCTACTCGGTCATGAACCTTGAAACACGAAGTCCGGAGATTTTATATCTCCAAATATAACCTTCTTCACCTGACAATCGATAGTGGCCTAGTGCTTATCCAACCAGTCCATCCCAAAAATAACATCGAAATCGTGCATACACATTGGAAGAAGGTTAGTCCCACGATTCTTATCTCCAAAACTGATCAGACAATCTCGATACAATCAGAAATAACAACAGAAGTCCCCATCGGGGTAGCAATAGACATAACATGATCTAAGGACTGAGATGACACACTAAGGTGCTGAACAAAAGACTGAGCAACCATTGAATGAGTAGAACCCATATCAAACATAACAAAAGCCTCATAATTTCCAACTAAAAGAGTGCCAGAAACAGTACCAAGTGCACCTGCCGCCTGGTTATATGTCAAGGCAAACACCCGACCACCCTGACGCTGACCTCCATTTCCACCATTATCACCGCCTCCACAATTACCACGTGGCCCGGTACAATCTCTAGCAAAATGAACCATCTGTCCACATAAGAAGCATGCACTGGTGGTAACTCTATGACATTGCCTCCCCGGATAATTAGCCCCATAAGTAGCACAAGGATCTATCGAAATAAGATTTAGGTTGCCCCCACCAGCTAGTCCTGGGTAACGACCTTGATTCTGCCCCTGAAGATTTTGCCATTGCTGACAATTCTGACTTTGCCAAGGTAGTTGAAGTTGACGATTATGCCCTTACTGCGACAACTGCTAATAATCCCTATTCTAATTCTAGTCATGCCACTACCACCATTATTATTCCCTCTAGCTTGTAAGTAGCCAGTAACACCTTTTGGTTCTCCGAGTACCCCAACAAATCAAAGATATTATCTAAATGAGCAATCCAATTCTCTACATCAATTGGACATAAAACTAAATTGAATGAATTGGGTTTTTATTTTTGAAATCTTTCTCACCACATATACATCAAAACTACAGGCTGATCAACACCATCTGCATTCTCTTCCTCTTCATTTTCTTGTGGACCATTATTTATTGGGTTCCCCTAATCAGAAATATATAGCAGCAACTACTGAATCGCCTGTATGACTTGTGCCACCAATTATAGCAAAGCCTGATTAGCTGTCTGATTCACTAAGGTAGCCAACGTAGTGTATTTTAGTTGTTAGGTTGCATATTGGGCTACTCCTCGCCCTTTCCCCACCGTTGCCTCCTAACAACTCTAGCGAATTTACGAGCCATTTATGAAACATATTGACAGATATAAGAAAACATATTAGAGGCAAATTCGAATATAAACTGATTTGATAGGTGAAAAAAATATCAAACTGAACAAAATCCTAACCTAGAAATCAACCCATAACTCACAGGTCAAGCCTAAAAGGCAATCTACAAGATCATAACCTGGCTCTGATACCAACTATGTAACATCCCCTTTTTAAAATAAAGAGAGGTTACGTACAAAACACAGCATAACTGATGAAATTATAGCAAGGATCTAAACCATATAAAAATAGTCTTCATAACAAATAAATATCAAAAGACAATTCATACTAAATGTCAAACCGACTCAAATCACAATCTAAGATAATTATTACAACTCCAAATCAACTAATGTATCATAACCTAAACAGGATATATCTAAACCATTGAAAGAAGGGAGCTTTCATCACACTTGCCCTTGATCCCCCTGATTACCTGCTGGAAGGAAAACACAGCATGAACCAAATGCCCAGTACAGATATAGAGTACAAGAATAATGAACTGAAATAACTAACTCAAGTAAATGAATTGAACTGAAACGAACAAAAATAACACAACAAAATAATAGGCTGAATCAAATGGCTGGTTGTTATTTCATACCGAGCTCAGAACCAAACAGAAAATATATATTGCCACACAAGTACGTGAAAACGAAGCACGTGGGGCCCACCCGAGCTAGGCTACCGTATGTGTACCTACAACTATGGTAGGCCTAGCTCCCCTATATAAGGGCTTTTTGCTTCATTTACTTGGAAAAGGAGGAAGAAAACAGAGATAAAAAAATGTTCTTTAAAGAGAGAAATAACAAAAGTAAGAGAAAAACTTTTCTAAATTAGATGTAGATCTAGTTTTTCTCATCAAATCTTCCACTAAAATATATTCAAGCAATCCATAAGAGGCTTAAGGAGGAAGAAACATGCACTCCTAAGGTCCATTTCTCGTCTCTATGCTCGTTTTAACTTGCGTTTACGATTACGTTGTTTGGACTTTCTTTCTTTTATTTCGTTTTCTCGTTTAAAGGCTCTCCTACCATCCTAGATCATATCTAGTGGTCTTTGGATCCTATTTTGAGTCATGGGTACTTAGAAAGGATCTCTCACTATAGAAATTCCTCCTAACCAACTTATAAAGTCATTTTAACGGTTATTCGATTTCAATATCGACTTAGCTCATTTTTTTCACTTATTAAGCTTGGGCTCTGATTATTCAACTCGTTTTCCTTGTTTCGAAACTACCCAAACATTCTAGACTATTTCTAGTGGTGTTGAGATCCTATTTTTGGTCACCGTGGGATTTTCTCCAATAGAATCTTGTTCTAGCTGATTTGGGATATATTTTTACTCGATTTTATTGTCTCTATTTCTAGATCTATGGAATCTTAGATCTATAGGTCTCACTCCCTAGATTCTAAGTTCCTTTAATAGATCTCATAGATATATGATATATCCTTGAAATTTCAATAGTATTTGGTGATATAATTCGATTCGTACGATATATTTAACGAAATAAGTGTGATATTATCGATAAGCTATGCAATCTATAGATTTAGGGTTTATGGAAGTCATTTCCTAACTCTAAACTCCATTTACAGATCTCGATATTTTGTTAGGTATGATTATGAATTATATGACCCTATGAATGAATTCAAGGCCCTTAAATATTGTGTTTAACGGGAATTGAATGATATTCTCATGATGAACATAGACGATGGTTGTAATTTTACGATTCGATAATTATAAATATAATTCGGGCCTTAAAAGTGCTTGGGAGGATTTTCATGCCCACAACAATTGGGTTTAAGGCTCCTTAATAGTGAATTTTATAATTTCGAGATACTTGGAGTTAGATGGCTTACATGCCCATTGATAGCTCTAACTCTATTTTTGACGCTTGATTTTATTTTCCATTACACGAAAATTATTTTGAATAAAGTTGCGAAGATCTTTTAAAATTGAATCAAAATAGGTTATTAGATTAATTCTAGGCTAAAATTGTATGTAATGAGAGTCTTGATTCCTATTTGATGAAGGGTTTGCAAACGACGTCTTCTCCAAACAACACCTTAAATTTCTCATCGAACGAAACTAAAACGAACTTTTATTTCAAATCAAATCATTCGTGAATAGGTTCAAAAAGGCTCAAAGTTACTTTCAAGATAATGCATTCATCGAAACTTTGATGAACCGAAGAGATGAAACCCTAGATGATTTATATGGTTTTTGGAAATAAAACCCAAGATTATATTTTTGATTTGACCCTAGTCGACGAAACTTTAGACAATTTATATGGTTTAGGAGATGAAACCGTAGATTATATTTTTGATTCAACTCTAGGAAATGATACTTTAGATTCTGACCCAAAGGCATAGAAGACGATATCTTATATTTTCTAACTACAATTTGACTTAATTTTAGGAGACGATACTCTGGATTTTCTTTACGACATGATTCATTTAGGTACAGAGCATAATGCACACACCTCACATTTCTCGCGACGATTTATTTAAACTTGTAAGGAAAATATTAGGAAAGCGGTAACTGTGTTTCATGGAAATCGGGGGTGCTTAACACCTTCCCCTTGCTTAAGCAAGCTCCTGAAGTCTATGAATCTCGGTTGCAGACCAATTTTACATAGTCACATAATGGGTCATCTTGATTATAAAAACTTTAAAATTCAGATGAGTTGATACATCCAGTTAACTTTTTATTAACTAACAACTCTGTCTAATTGGCCCACATTAAAATCAAACTTTCGAATCCCGTCGACATTAAGTCAGTTTTTCCAAAAATACCCTAAAAATCACGATCTCTAAAACCTAAAAAGAAAAATCCTGGCGTCGATAGATGGTGACTCTGCTAGGGATCTTTTTAAGAGGGCTTAAGCCGCGTTCGAATCTTGATATTTTCTCTTTGCATTTTCTCGTGTGATCTATGCTATTATGTATATGTTTACTTTATCGTTTTACGTTATTCATTTCTATACTTCGTAAATGTCATCATATGCATATGGTGAGGAACGATGAATATATGTTATGTGATTCCTCCACTAGGAGGCAAACCCGTCAGATGTTCATTATTGGACTTAAAGGGTTGTTCCCCGACGAGACTCAGGAAAGATATCCACTCAAATCTGCTCCAATTGAAAGATAAAATTTATTCCCATTAAGTAAGTTGCGAAGATCTGGGAGACCTTCATGCCGAAAAGCCTGTAAGAGTAACCCTAGGGTAGGTCAGCCTTAGAAAAATCCAACATTATGAGAAGTCTCTTCATGCTATTTTACTTCCTATATGCATATGTTCGAATATTATATCTTGTTATATTAATAGATAAACAAAAATAACAACAATTCGTATCCTTCCATAACGTTATAATCCTGTCATAATAACAACACTAACCCTATTTTGCAGGAAAAGATTAACGAACCCTTAAACATGTCTTTACATTAGTATGCATCCATTTTATTTGTTTTCTAAAACTAAACACTGTCGATTTATGTGCAGATTGGTCCTCAAACCCGTTTGCGAGCCTAAAAAGTGAGGACCCCACTAATCAGAGTGTCCACATTAGAAACCCCAACTCTGGATCCTGTTCCTATATCTTGAGAAGAATTCAAAAGTTTTAAGAAACAAATGACCGAAATGGCTAATCTGATGAAAGAGCAATGCAAGTTAACATAAGAACTGAGGTCCAATATGGAGCCTGAGTCATCCGCATAAGGAGGAAATTAGATCCCCACCAAGACCAATGGCATGAAAATCCCCATTCCTGTATTTCAGTTTGGCGATAATAAGCAGAGGGTGCTTTGAATAAAACTCAGATGAAAAAGGCAATTAATGTCCCCGAAGCTAAGGAAGATGGGGTAATCAAGGAAAAGATGAAATAGATCGAAGATACCTTACGCTCTATGAAAGGAATTGGATCATATAGCAGTGTCAACTATTCAAACCTTTGCATATTCCTTGCCGCCCGATATCTAGACAAATTCCAAGTGCTAGACTTTGAAAAGTACGATGGATTGGGAGACCCATACGCGCATCTGAAGGTATACATAGGAGAGTTGGGTTCCTATGTCGAAAACAAAAGTTTGAGAATGCAATTGTTTCAAAAGAGTTTGATTGGGGAGGCAAGGAACTAGCATGCCAGACTTGATAATGCCAAAATCTACAATTGGGAGGATCTGGCCCATACCTTCCTAGCCCAATACAGTTTTCATTCTCAGATGGCTCCGGACGATTACCAAATGTCTCAAGTCAAGAAACAGCCCAACGAGTCCTTCCGAGATTATGCCCAGTGATGGAGGAAAATGGTAGCTCAAGTCCATCCTCCTATGGACGAGAACGAAATGGTCATGACCTTCATTGATACCCAGGAAACACCTTATTACATGAGAGTATTGTTAGGCATTGAGAAGTCATTCTCAGATATGATCAAGCACGGGGATATAGCTGAAATAGGATTATGATCCGGGAAGATAAAGGATTTCACAACTTTAGAATCTGTAGCCGAACATATCTAATCAGGAAATTATGGGAGTAGTTCCAAGAGAAACCAGAATAAGAAAGAAGATGATGTATTCCTCATTCTGCAAGGACGATCTAGAGGAGCCAATAACAATCCTCCAATCCGAGCTCAAGGGAACAATACACAATAACAACAACCAATGTTTAACCAAAATAATGATGGAAGAAAAAAGGTTCGGGAATATGCGAGATTGAGAGTTCACACTTTTGAGAGATTCCCTAAAAAATATATTGGCACTATTAGTTGGCCAGAAGAAGAATACTGAGTTAGCTCCACCAGTAAACCCAAAAGGCAAGAGGTACGATCTGGCTAAACACTGTGCTTATCATTCGGGATCTCCAGGGCACGATACCTAAGATTGTTGGTCCTTAAAGCATAAAATCTAGAATCTAATTGAAAGTGGGGATATTATGGTTGAACATTTCGATTAACCCAGTGTCACTACCAATCCCTTGCCAAAGCACAATGGAGCAGGTGTAAATGTGATCGAGTTGGAGGATGGCGAGAATTCTCTGAAATATCTGCAACGGATTGATGACTCAGATGATGTGATAGCCATGATCTCCAGTCTTCGTGAAGCAAAAAGAGAACTGTAATATCCTGAATATTTATAGAACATATAAATATGATATTAAATGACTAAAGTTATTTGGAAGTTAATTTCGAGGATGAAATTCTTGTAAGTTGTTTGTGTTTTGAACATTCGAGATGGGATCCTACTCGTCGAGGAGAAATGTATGGATTGTTGGGTAGATCCATTCAAACATTGCATTGAGAATCTACAGGGAAGTATTTTGGATTTTGATTTAGTAGACTATACACATGATTTTGCGTTTCTTGAGCTTTCCTTGATTGTACAAAAGGTTCATGTTGATTGGTTCTATTTTGTGTTTAATCCAGGCATTCAAGAGGGTTTGCTTGAACAACATGATGAGTTTCAACAATTAATATTTGATCCAGGATCGTTGAAGTGGTTGAATTTGCGAATGCACGAGATCCTCAAGCTGAATTTTGATATAGGGATTCATAAATGTAGGTTCTTGTGTAAAGGAGATCGGAAGTTTAAGTTTCCAATTTGTGTTACGAGGAGTTTGCAGGATGTTACGCTGATTCGAGCATTGCTTGGAAAGAGATGTTTACAAGTTATTTATATCAATTCGGGGGAATTACCAGATGACGATATGTAACAATATCTTGTCAAGTAAAATATCTTAATAAGTTAGAGCTAGTATGACTTTGGGCTATTCGGAAGGAGGTATAGTTGGTGCAACAATATCTTGTCAAGTAAAATATCTTAATAAGTTAGAGCTAATATGGCTTTGGGCTATTCAGGAGGAGGTATAGTTTTTAGACCAAATTAAGGAAGCCGTTTCAAAAACGCCTTATGAAATTCTATTCACATTCAATTAACCTCTAACTGTTTCGAATATTGATGCACAACAAAAAATGGAAAAAGAAGGAAAATGAAATAACTTCTATGCAAATAAGGATTTCCCTGTCATGTAACGAGACATTAATAATATACGATACATTATTGTTTAACTATTTTTACCGATCATGTTAATAGTGAATTGCATTTGTAAGAACGTTACAAAACATGGTTCAATTTCGTTTCGGAACATCAAATATGGTCATCTGAAACTTTTTTTCCCTATCTACTTAAACTTTTATTGCACAAATATGATTACAACTTTACTTAATGATTTATAAACGAGAAGTATCCTCTTATATTATATATATGTATGTATATAGGGACCTGTTCCATAACAAGCGTTAAGTATGAACACTATTTCAGCAAATTGATCTGTGATCGTCCATTGTATTATCTATGGGGTGAGATTGAATAAGGCATGGGTCTGACCGCTAGTAAGACTTGCGGCTAGTGCAACTCCCATTAGCGACCAAACTAATGACTATTATGCCCTCAATTTGGCTTTTCAAACTGGCCGCTAGTATGACCTGTGGCCAAAATACAGAGAAATAAAAAGGAGATGGGTCTGGCCGCAGGTTTAGAATACAAGGCAATAGTCAATATTGGAGTATACTAAATATATTACTCCTCTGTTCCATCTTTAGCGTAATAGTCAATATGATAAATTTGTTACCTGATTGTGGTCGTGAAATTTATGATTCCTACCTCGTGGGATCTTGTAATGAACTGTTCACCATTATTGTATTGTATCTTCAAAAAAATCCCGTCCAAGGAAATTCAATTAATACAATTGGTCCAAGGAAATTCAATCAATACAATTGTTTAAACTAGATTTTTCCACTATGATAGAGGATCGATGTACAAATCTCTGATGAAATAAATTTTTGAAGAATCAGTCAAAATATTAACTATTATGCTGATGATGGAACAGAGGAGTAAAGGGTTATTCTGGCCGCAGGTCCTACCTGAGGCCAAGCTCATCTCCTTTTTATTTCCCTGTATTCTAGTCGCAGGTCCTATTAGCGGCCAGTTTGAAAAGTCAAAATGAGGGCATAATAGTCATTAGTCTGACCACTAGTAAGAGTTACACTGGCCATAGGTCCTACCTGTAGCCAGACCCAAGTTTTATTCAATCTCACTCATTAGATCATACAATGGACGACCACAGATCAGCTTGTTGGAATAGTGTCCATGGCTAACGCATGCTACGGAATAGGACCCTATATATATATATATATATATATATATATATATAGGGTCCTTCGACCATATAACTAATGGGTAAGGTCAAATCTAATGGAAGATTAGGATCTCGACCATCTAGAATTATCCTTTAAATATCAAGGGTACTTACAAATATAATAGTCACATGTGTTGGTTTGCAGAAACATGACATACATACAATCAACATGTACATAACAGCGGAAACATGACATAAATCATATTTAAAATTTTCTGCAATCGTAGGAATTACCTTATGCAATGTTATTAATCGAAGAAGGATAAGAGATATACCTTATGAAGATAATCAACTCCTTGATGTAATCTTCAAGTTCCAATCCTTAGATCTTCTGCTCTCCTTCCAATACTCGGATCAAATGCAAGTTACTTAGTGTGTGCAGCGCTCTAAAGGTAATCTACCAAGAGAATATGATTAAAAAAGTTAATTTTAGGTTTCTCTAAACCTTGGGTGGCTAGCCCTAATTCTTTCTTTCTCTCTCCTAACTCCTTAGGTTGTAGAGAATTTGTTACGTAGTATCTCTATACTCACAGTAACCTTCACACTTCATCTATCATAAGACCTCTCTTTATATAGACTTTACCTCCTCCTAAACTCTTTAGGAATTAAGGTTTTAATTTAATTTCCAAATTATTTAGGAACTAAATTATTTATAATAATAATAATAAGACTCTTCTTATTCATTTATATATAATTTGTATTTCTCCAAATACTTAATTATAAATATTAGCATTTCTCTAAATACTAAATTATTATTATTAAGTCAATTACTTCTAAAATAATATATTTATTTTATAGTGTGACCCTTTAGGTTCAATATTATACCAGTAGTAGAATAAATAAATTAGAACTATTCTAATATTATTTATAATGAATTAAACTCATTTAATTCGAATATAAATAAATAATATTTATTCTACATCATGAGGGACATCTCTCAGCATATCATGACTATTCGGATAAGACGAAATCAACGTTTAATCACAAAGAACGTATTTCGCAAATAATTACTATACAATTCAATACTTCTACCATATAATGTCCCGATTAAACATAAGACATGGAATTACTGACAAGTTTTATTTATTTAATCATATACAGTTCGATTCTCAAATGTACAACTCAAGTTAATGTAAATTAGAAAATCCTTTCTAATTTTCATTCACCTTGGCCAAGGATTTCTGAATTATCATTTATCGAATCGCATATGACATTCTCACCCTTTACTAGAAGTGGTAGATCCTTTGTTGATTATTCACATACCTCCATATACACTTTATTATACCCGAACATATCTTTTGATATATCCAAAGAATCTTAAATTATATAACAAAATATAACTCAGAATACATAAGGTACTATGATGATCTCAAGTTCAAGGATTACTTGTACAACTATCACTATATGAACTCCTATTGTCAGGCAAGTAAAACTCCATTAGGTGTTCCTTAAGCGAGTCACGTTCAGTAAACTTATTCTCCAATAAACACCTACATACTTACTTTAGTGTCTCCACACAAATAATTATGGGATCAATTATTCTCTTCAACAAAACAAGCATAGTATGTATTAATCTATCTGGAATCAGTAACCCTGTAATGTCCAGTAAATCTTTAAACATTGTATTAATTTATTTTGATATATAAAATTCGTTTTATTTAATTTTTCGAATTTAATCATATCCATGTAAGTATTATTATTTAAATATATAAATACATGGTCCAATAATTTTCTTTGCCTTAAAGGGGCTCACTAATAGGTTGAATAAATTAGTGAGTTAACCCAAGCATTGGATTGGCAATAAAAATTGGGAAATTAAATAAATAATTTTATCATTATCGGATTTAATAATTCAAATAAAGAATTATGGTTAAAATAAATATTTTAAATAAATAATTAATTGGTTTAGTTATTTGACTTAAAATATTAGTAATACAAGGGGTTAATTTAAATTGGGTCGATTTTCTTTATTTAGATTGGCCCGTTGCTCTGATTTAATTCTAATTTAAGCCCAAATCCTTTTCCTTTTCCTATTGGGCCGCCTCTTTGATTTAAACCAACCGGCTCAACCCTATTGGGTTGAGCCCAAATTGCCTACCAGTCGAATCAACCCATTTCCTTTTCTTTAATCGGGTTGGATCCGTCTCTTTTGGGGCAACCTACCAGTAATACAATTGGGGAAATCCAAATCAGTGGCAATTGAGGATACAACCGAACAAGAACCCAAACCCCAAATCAAATCCCCAAAACCCTCTGTTAAACGGAACCAGTGAAGGAAAAAGGGGGGGGGGGATTCGAAGCTCTCAACCCATCAGCGACTCAATCGGACGGGACGGGGCAAAAGGAGGTCGACCGTTGGACTGAAGGAGAAAGTCGTCGACCAATCGGCCATCAAACGGACCAAGGGATTGAAGACGACCGGCGACTGACGGGTGGAAGCGCGCGGCTCGAGGGTTGCCGGCGATTTCGCAGTTGGCTGGGATAGGACTGACAGAGACAAATCAATCGACAGCCTACCCCTCTGACCCTTGGGTATTGCCCTGTCAAGCGAGATAATACCCAGTTTATTGGGTAACAAATCTTCTATAAATTGAAGCCCCAAATCCTAACCAAAGCTGCCGATATTGAGAGCCAAATTAGAGAAAGAAAGGAAAAGCCAAGGGGAGTCAATCGCCGGTGGTGGATGTCCAGCTGGGTTTTGTACTGTGGAAGAAGGAGAAGGACGGCAAGTCGGTCAATCCCAAGGTATAAAGTAGTTCAAGCAAATGAGTTAAATTTCTAGTTCCCAAATTTGTGTTGGGATGTATTCGGATTGTATCAATGTATTGGTTGGTATTTTTCTGTGATTGTTGAATTATATATTGTATTAGGATTTATTCTTGGGTTGTTTTCACAATACTGGATTGTGTTGGCTTATCTTGGTTAAGAGTTCTGGTATTGAATTACGTTTGTTTGTTGTTTGGTTTTAATTTGGGAAATCAGTATTGTGTTGTTCTTGTTGGGCTGCATTGAGTTGTTCTTTGAATTGGCATTTTGGTGTTCAAGTGAACCTCAGGGTTCGGGCAGTAGGATCTTATGCAGGTTTTAGGCTAGCGTCGACCTTAGTGTGCCCACAAGGTGTTTGATGTAATGCCAATGAAAACCAAACTGTTAGATTTCCTTATGGTATTGATTGGTAACCTGTTTTGCTTGTGTAAGATTTGGTAAATTTAACTATACTGTATACTGGGATCAGTATTCCCCTACTGTGTTGACAACTGTTAGTTGGCTTGAAAGGATATTGCAGGAACTGTGATGTTCAGTGGTATTAGGCAATAAGTTAGTTATTTTCCAAATTGGTTTGTAATTTATTTGATTATTTAAACAAAAATAATTAGCAAATAGAGTCTAATTGTTGTCAAATTGTTAATCAACTATACATGTATTGGCTTAATTAATGGTTAACTAATTTGAGTTAATAATGCTCTTGTAAATTAATTAGTTATTATAACTAATAAATAAAATTAATCAATAATTATTTATTATATATTAATAATAATAAATAAAGCTAGTAAATATTTAATTATTATTATTAAATAATAATTATGTATGAATAAAGTTAATCGACTAATTATTTTTTATTAAATAATAAATAAAGATAGTAAATATTTAATTATTATTTAGTTAATAATTAAGTATGAATGAATGAATTATTTATTTCTTATCAAGAAGTAATACATAAAGATAATAAATATTTAGTTATTATCTGATTAATATTAAATAATCATGAGTGAAGTTAATAAAGTAATTATTTATTATTATTTGATAATAATAAATAAGGGTACTAAATATTTAATCAAGTATGAATAAAGTTATTTATCAATAAACAATAAATATTTAATTATTATTAAATAATAATTAAATATGAATAAAAGTAATAAAATAATTATTTGTTATTATTTATTAATAATAAATGAAGAGAAAAAGTATTTAATAATTATTTATTGTTAAAACATTACTTAATAAATAAAGATAATAAATATCTAATTATTATTTGATTAATAATAATTAGGTATGAATAAAGCTAATAAGGATAATAATTACTTAATCATTAATGAAATAATGATTAAGTATGAGTAAGATTAATAAGTTAATTATCTGTGGCCCTTAATAAATAAAGATAATAAGCACTTAATAATTATTCAATAAATATTTAATAATAATTAAGTGTGTGTAGAATTAATTCATTAAGTATTTAATTAATGTTGAATAAGGAACAAGGCATAATAATTACTCAATTACCCTTAAGGGTGAATGGTAATTAAGAGTAAAACCAAATAAGTGATCAATTATTTTCTGTTGTCATTGGACCGGAATAAATTTATTATTTATCTTATAAATAATAAATAAGGACTTTTAACCCATATTAGAGACGACTAAGGGTAATAATCTGGGTGCTCGAAGGATAAGTGAACCTGATTAGCTATCATTTATTTTCATAACTAAAGGTCAGTAATTAATCTCCGAATAGCTAATGTTAAATAGTAATTAGATATAGATGGTGAGTTGTTAATCTGCTAAATAAATAGCATAAATGGGTGCATCGATATACTGCTATACAATGCTAATGGATAAATCGACTTTACCAAATGATAGGTCATCCAAGGTCGATTAATTAAAGCTAAAATTTATTGTAGCTGAGCAAACATGCAAGTTCCCTAACTTCATTCTTTCAGTATATTGAATGCAAGTTCTATCTTACCCAACTTTTACATTGAGCAATATTTCTAAACCTTATGCATTATTTTTAATTCGTGCAAAAGGTATATATTATTGCAAGTTATTCTTTAAGCTTGAATCTTATCTCCAAGCATGCTTTAAGTGGTCTAATTACTTTTAAAATTATTCCACATCTATGTATTCATTGGCATTCGCACTTGTGCATTTGAATTCGTATAATTATTTAAGTTCTGAAATTCACGAACTATTCATGATTAAGTCTGAACCCTTGTCTCGGTCAGGCACGTATGTAAGAATTTATAAAAGCTATTGGTGTGCTGTCGCAGACAACCAAAAATAAAACCTTACTGCGAAAAATATGAATGTAGTAGTGCAAGCAAGAGTCGATCCCACAGAGAGTGATTAATCTATTTTTATATTTTGTATACCAGAAAAGGGGGTTTTGAATGTAATTATTAAAGTAAACTAAAAATAATGCAAGATAATTTATTAAAGTAAATCAGAGAAAACAAACCTTGGATTAAATCAACTTCCACCTCAGAAACTTACACTGATCATTGACTCAAGCATAATCAATTAATATTTTGAATATTCACCGTTAGAATCAATTCACCATTCTGAATTATTCCGTGTCTTTCCTTAATTTTAGTTAGATAGAAACAAGCGTTCTAAATAACCCTAACTACTAAACAACTTCAGACAAGCGCTAAAAGTTTAATCTAGTAGATGCTTTAAGAATTAGAAAAACCGATGAAGCTAAACAACACAAGCACAAGCGGTTGCATTTAATTTAGTTGAATATTCTTCCTAAGACATAATAATCTCGTGATCTGCAGTCAATTATTAACCTTAGTTGCTTCGCAAATTAGAGTGACCAAACAATTACGGATTTGATATTTAATTTAACAGTAGATTTCAACACTTAATAAACTAGTATGCATCCTAGCAATTAAATATATCAATCATAGAATTCAAGTACAGAAGAATAATCAATACTCAAAATAATAATTAAACAATTAAAATCAATTAGATCTCACAGTGTAATAATCTGAGGCTTCCGTCTCCTTAATCTAAGAATAAGAATTTAGTTACACATGACTATGAAAACACCAAAGAATAATAGAGAGAAAAGTTTGTAGACAAGTCCCTAAACTCTCTTGGTAATCCTCTATTTATAGGCATAAGACATTAATTCTTTTCCATGTAGGTTTCAACTTCCTAGTGGCAATCAACTTCTTTCAAAAAGATCTTCTAGATAGATTTTCCTTTCCTTCATTGGATTTGACTTGCTCACCAAGATTGTTCCACCTCTTTCCTTCTCCTTATTGGATTCTCCTTTTATTTCTTTCCTTCCATGAATAGAATCATTAAATATTGCTTGATCACCAAGATATTGACTTTAAAATATTTAATCCTACAAAATAAAATAAAATATATTAATTAAATAAACTAATATAATTAAAAAGGAAAAACATTTAATTGCACCTTAAATAAAAATATAAGAATAATGAGTGTATTTAGGCACAAAATAAATACAAAAGATTAAGTATTAAGGGATAAAAATATAACATATTTTATTCTCATCAGCTATCCGAACCAATCAATGGTAAGGATTCTTAGACTGAATGAACACCCCTTTTTATTATAGGGGAGTACCTCAGGTACCGTATATAAGGTACAAATAGCAGAGTTAAATGTTATGCATACACATAGCGTACGCGGGGCTGACCCCTCAAGTACTTATTCTGTAGCCAGTAACCAGAGGGTCAACTAGCTATTGGCTCATTTGAAAGTTATTGTTCAAAGTCTACTTGACTATCAATTGTTCTAGAAGCAATTATTGTTCTTGCTCCTGATAATTCTATTGTTGAAATCTCTTTCTATACCCCTTTCATCATGATATATCCTTATTGTTGTACTTTAAACTTGCTGAGCAAACTCGTTGCTCATCCTTGCTATATCATGACTTCATTGCAGCTAAACCCGAGACGTCAAGGAAGAACAAAGGGAAAGAAAAGATGAAGTAATAGACTTCATGAAGCAGATTTTAAATTTACGTGTAGCTAATTACTGTTAATGTAATTTAACCTTGACTTTTATTTAGGGTATGGATTTGTATAAGTGTTTAAGGTTTTTGTATTCTGGGACTAGTAACACCTTTGTAATGAACAACGTATGTTTATTATATTCCGCATTTTAGTTACCATATGTTGTTAGAGGTGAATGTTTGTATTGGATCGCGATGACCGGATCCGGGTATTTGGAGACCCGAATTTGGGGGCGTCACAAACCCCATATTAGTGATCCAACAATTAGGAATATTTTAGTTTTAAGCCATCTGGAATTTAGATCTCATTATCATGAACTCTTCATGATTATAAAGGCATTGCTCCAAAACTATATGTTTATCACATTTATTTAATCCAACCAATTATACATGGATAAAGAATGTCTTTAATTAAATAAATTCTTTTATTAACAAATGAACAAGATAACAAAATAAATACTTATCACACATCCAATGTAATTGACTTGGGGGCTACTTTCATCATGAGTAAACTAGAACCCTCTATTAAAAATCCTAATATATAAAAGAAAATTCTAGAGGATGACAATTAATGTAGCCAAAAGAGTGTCTTATAGGTGTCAAGTAAGTGATGACATCACGTAATATCATTAAAATGCTCTTATTATGGTAGTGCGGTTAAAAACAACTCAACTGATTTTAATTATATCTCAAATAGTTTAAACTATATCTTTTTAGAAAGTTAATCATAGTATAACATGTTCTAAATAAATGTATTGCATATCAACTAAACGATTTGAATAAATGTTTCTCTACCGTAACTCGAAAAATGACGTTTACTATTCCTGATTTAATTTCGCATACCACAATATATCGAACCATGATCTAGATGAAATTAAAAAATTTAGTACCTTCAGGTACAAGAACTTCGTGTATGAAACAAAAATATATTGCTAGACCAAGCAGACAACAGGTGGGCTTCATAATAAGGCACAACATAGGCAGATTGTATTTTTCATGATTTGTGTCTTGATACATGATGAAAGAGAAATAAAATTAATATATAAATGAATGACAAAACTAGCAATTACCTTTGTACTTGTAGAGTTTTGTATAATAATTTACTAAGCTTTTAATTTATGTGGTTGCCCATT
This sequence comes from Aralia elata, assembly GCA_034770075.1. Classification (NCBI taxonomy): domain Eukaryota; kingdom Viridiplantae; phylum Streptophyta; class Magnoliopsida; order Apiales; family Araliaceae; genus Aralia; species Aralia elata. The sequence goes on along the minus strand of CM068388.1, from coordinate 72,996,728 downwards.
AATTTAATTAAAATTGTTTAATCAATTCATTCGGTTAAATTAATTAAACGGTTGTTAGTTTATTATCCACCTGGATGCATGAAAAAAAAAAGAAGAAATCAATAATAAAGATGTGTACAAAATGATAACAAAAAATTTATAAGAACATAAAAATTGAACATGAATTATTTACAATTTTACCTATTTATATTTTGAAATTTATTTTTTTGTTTGTACAGAATAGCTCAAATGATAAGAGACATGCGAGACCCAAAAAAAATAAAAATAAAAATAAAAAACCCAGGAACATAGAAAAAGGAGTTAACATTCTAGAATTGAAATCAAACTAAGTATAGATCTCAAACTCCATAGCTACTTTTCAAGTTCATTTACCTCCAAACAATGAAACAAAGTTGAAATCACATGACCCATTATCTAACAAAAAATTCAAACCGAAAAAATCTAACATTTTTTCGTTCTGAGTGATGAATGAAGAGAGAGAAAATTATATATACATATAGAGATAGAAACATCAATTGATTTCTAATCTAAAATCAAATCATTTACATCCCATCAAAATCCAAACGAAAAGAGTTTTTTTCTCTTTCACAAATTGTAAATAAACCCTCTGCCACCACCTCCCGTTGCGCTCTGCCACCACCTTCCGTTGGGCTCTGCCCACCATCAATGCCAACTACAACCATCTTCACAGTCAACGGAACGATAGCGCATCTGTATTGAATTCGGCGGAGGACCTAACATGGCTAAAATCTCTCCGCCGTGGTAGATTCGAAGTTTTTGCAATTGCTTTTAATTTTTTTGGTGGGTTTAATCATGGGTTGTGAAGCAAGGTTTATCACTGTTGGTACGGTGGTCGATGGTGACGGTAGACCATACTTGGGGCTACTGATCAGTTGATTTTGCAGTTTGATGAGTTTGGGGTGTTCTTCACTTTGGGTTTTGGGCTTGCAATTGGCGAAGAAGGAGATGGGATTGTTAATTTTATTTAATATCTGTTTTTGTTCTATTAATGACATTGTCCTTTTAACTATTTCGCTCTTTTAAAATGCTAAAGATTTAATTTTATTTTCCACATAAGCATTAATTGTAAGATATATTATGTTTTTATTTTTTTCCATGTCATTTTGTATGGTATTTTCTTTAAATTTTAAACCAACCACGTAGGTGAAAATGGATGTCTATTTAATTTACTTAACAGAATAACTCAATTTTAATTTTTTAATTAGCTCAATCGGATAATTACATAAATTGAAAGTTGAGTGTGCTGTTGCACAAAAATGATCAAGTACAGTGGAGTAACTACTAGTTTTGCCAAAAGCTAAAGTACAGCCTATAGATAGAGTGAAAATACCGTTTGTTTTATTACACTCCTTCCGTTTTTAAATTATACGATTATTATTAATTTTTTAAAAGTTAATTTTAAATATTTTAAAACTCAAAATTGACATTAATTTATATAGTTTAAGTCAATACATTTATTAATTTCATAAATTATCTAAAAAATATTACTAATTATAAAACTTATTTTTTTTCAAAATTTAAATGAATCATGTTAATTTTAAACTTTAAAATGTCTTAAATTAACTTTTAAAAAGTTAATATTGATTTTATAATTTAGAACTGAGAGAGTATTTTAGTAGGTGAAAAGTTAAAAAATGAAAATATTGGACGGCCAAGCTCAAATTCCCTGAACATGTTCCCTCTTTTTCCATTTATTTCTGAAGTAGTTAATAACGTTTTGACATAGCTGTTAATTAACAAAAACTGCATGCTAGTTTCTAATACTTGTGCAACATAAAATAGCATCTGTGCCTCCTAGATGGAACTTCATGTTACTTACATTTGAAGAATTGATATTGAATATTACTCCGTCTGTTCTAAAATTAGATATACATTTTTCTTTTTGTTTGTCCCAAAATAAGAAATATATTTTTAATTATAGACTATAAATTAGTATGAAGTTCATATTTTCCTATTACTTATTCTAAGTAGAGTGGTAATATCATATTATCAATATCACATGTGAGCTAATGTTAGAAATCTATTTGAAAAGTTGTCGTTCTATAAATGTATTTCTAATTTTATAAATAACTGCATAAGATTTTATAATTAATAATAAGCCCCACATCAAAAATCAAATAATTATTACTCTCTTCATTTTACAAAAAAGAGTTTCATTTTGATTTTTTAAAGTCGAACGACAACATTTAAAACTTCAAAATTAATTTGAATTTCATTCAAATTAATTGTAGTTGATAAAAGTATTACAATTATATAATTTGTTAAAAGTACTACTAATCACAAAATTTGTTATTTTCTAAAATTTCATGCACGACATCAATTTTAAAAGTTAGTATGATTCAATTACTTTCAAACGTTAAAATGAGACTCTTCTTATAAAACAGAAACAGAGGGAGGAAGTATTATTTAACCCCCATTAAACTAAAGGAAGAATGTTGAAAAATGTAATGTTAATAACCAGAACTGTTGTGACAATTAAATTTCTTTCGGATAAATTTAATTCAAGTATCAGGAATGCGTGCAATTGAGTCCAGTTAGTAAAATCAGATTGGGCAACTATTTTGTAGATAATTAACAAAATTTAAAGCATAAACATTCCCATGTAGTTCATGTACTCACACTGCAACATTAATGCAAAACGCTTTGGTACCGGTGAATAACTAACAATTAACATCTAAAACTAATTGCAACAAGAACCTAAATTTACTTGCTTAGTACATGAAATGGAGAAGCTATCAAACTTACAGATAGAATATACCACAAAATATACAGCTTTATTCATAAGATTGTTAAAGAGTTCAAAATTGTGCCATGAATATAAATGTTTGCTAAGAAGAACAATCTTGAAGTCTTAAATGGAATCAGAGTCCTAAAACTGGAAAGACGTTTGGTAAGACATTAGAATGGATATGAGGCAAAACATGAAGAGGAACACTACATAAACATACAGAATAGACAGTAGTATCTAGCAATATAGCATCTATCTTATTGTTTCTCGAACAAAGTAAATTCCTGTTCCCCAAATTTCAAAGATATGGATCTGGCAGTATCTTAGGGCATCTCCGGCAGGTGGATTATCATGTAGACTATATTTAGTCCGTATGACATCATCAGATGTCCTTTAGTCTTCAATCATTCCGGCAGATGGACTATCCCGTAAACTATAATATAAAAAAAATTTAAAATAATCAATAAATTTTGTTGGGAGGTGAATTGATAAGGCTTGATAAAAGCCCAAATATTACAAATTGGCAAGGCCCAAGCATCACAAATCAAGTAAGTCCAACAAGCAGTGGGTAGTGGGCCCTGGTGAGGTGATGGGTCGGCGCCCCCCACGTGGGGGTCACTTTTAACACGTCAGGGGCAATTGGAATGTCAGACTGGTGTCCCCGAAGCGTATGTCCGGAGAAAATATGGCGTCTATCTCTTTTCAATAAAGTTCAGTATAAGCCCATGACATTGGACCAAAGAAGGGGGCCCGGGTCTCGAGAGATACGCGGTGCAGAGATTCTACTATAAGGGATGAGGTTCATTTCATTCAGGAGGTAATCAACATTTTACCGTACTAGAGCAATATACCTCCATTGTTATACACCTTATTCAGCCTGTACTTATTCTCACACCGGAGCTATCCCCCGGCGGCAAAACCGCCCGGAACTCTGAGTGTGATCTCGTTTCTGTGCAGGATTGACGCGCTCTTGGTGATTGAGGCGCGTGGACCAATTCTTGGCGTTAACATTGGCGCTAGAAGGAGGGCCTAGTGCTCAGTAACTCTTCAATCACTTAAAGATTTCTTGACCAGCCGTAACAGCAATGGATAACTCGAAAATGGCTTCGGCTCATGGGGAAACCCCTCCTGACCCTCCCCGCTCCAGGGGTTCGGTTAGGGACAGGATAGGGATGTCCAAAAGTCTGTCGGATCGGTTGGGCCCCAAAGTCATTCAGTGGGTCCGGCCAACCCGCGGACACCAATGGTCAAGAAGAAATCGTTGCCGATCCCCTAGAGAAAGATGCAACGTCGTGGGCGGGTCGAAGGCCCGAACTCTAGGCGGGGTCGGAACCATGACGAAAGAGACTCACTCGTTGCCCGAAGGGAACAGCGGCGTAAGGAAACCGTAGAGGCTGTACGCCTTCAACAAGGAGAGTTAGAAAAACAATTGGCTCTCTTGGAAAGGGGGGAAGTTCCCCCTAGCCACCATGGCGGTCGGGAGGTGATATTGGGATGCCGGTCCAGGACACATTGGTCGGAGAGTTCTTGGAGGGAAAGTAGCGAGGTCCGGAGCAATACTCGAGAAAGTGTCAGACCTAATGACCGATCCCAAGGAGGGAGTAGGCCGAGGAGCCGCTCCCCGAAAAGAAGTGGCAGATACGAACGGAGAAGGAGGGAACCCTCCCCAGTTCAAAGTCGGAGCAGGCCGAGGAGCCGCTCCCTCGAAAGAAGTGGCAGATCCGAACGGAGAAGGGGGGATCCCTCTCCAGTTCAAAGTCAGAGCAGGCCGGGGAGCCGCTCGTCAGAGAGAGGTGGCCGGATCGGACGGGGCGGAAGGGAGAACTCTCCTGTTCTAGGTCGGACCCGACAGGAACTAACCGTTCCGACCAGAGATCCTGAGGCGTTGGCCCGAAGAATCGCGGAGCTTGAGGAGGAGCTCGCGGCGGCCCGTCAGGAAGACGTTCCATTTGACCCGACCTCTCCATTCTCACCAGAGATTGATCGAACTCGGGCCGACCCCAAGAAGAAGGTTCCCCATATGGAAAGTTTCGACGGATCAGGAGACCCATATGATCACAGCCAAGCTTACGACCGTCTGATGAAGTACAACGGTTACTCCGATGCGGCTAAATGCCAGATGTTCATTTCCACCTTAAGGAAAGAAGCACGTCAGTGGATGACGTCCCTGGCCCCGAACTCTATATCGTCATGGAAGGAACTGTGCACTCAATTCCATAGCCGATTCGGGAGCAATAAGAGGAGAGGAAAGCCTACGGCTTCCCTAATGCAAGTAAGGCAGTACTCTAGTGAATCCTTGGGCCAGTACGTCAAACGGTTTCGAGAAGCGGTCGGGGCGGTGACCGACCTGAATGACCCTCAAGCACTAGGTTACTTTAATACAGGGTTGGACATAATGAAGTCCAAAAAACTGGTAAAGGACATGATGTTCAATGCCCCGAAGAGCCTGGCGGAGGCTTACGATAGGGCCGAAGGGTTTATTGCGGTCGAAGAAGCCATGGGAAGTCTGGGTCCGAACTCCTCATCGGCAGAAAAGTCAAAAGAGCGGGATAGGAACTCGTACCCCCGATCGGACGCCGGCAACTGGTCGGACGCACGGCCGAAGAAAAGTTACGGAGGAACAGGGGTGCCGGGAAGAGGTCGTCCGTCTTTCCCGAGCCGAAAGGTTGAAAAGGTATACACCCCACTAAACACAGATCGGGCAGCCATACTTGAACATATGAAGGACCGACCTTGCTTCCGTCCGTGCCCAAATAATGTCCATCCGAACCGAGGAAGTCAAAACAAGCATTGTGATTACCACCAGTCTTCAGGACACTCTACGGAGGATTGCCGGAATTTGAAAGAGTTGATTGAGAAGAATGTACAGAGTGGGGAGTTAGTCCAATTTGTTGCAGGGTACGATAGGTCGGGAAGGGTTACGAACGGCAATAACGTCGAACCAACCCCGCAGGACCAACCTGCCCCAAACCCTCCCGTTCGGGGAGTAGTAGATGTGATAACGGGTGGTTCGGTAGGGAAGGTCACCGGAAAAAGGAGGAGAGAGGTATTGGATGCAGTAATGACGGTGGTGGAAAGACCCGTCCGAAGGGAACAGTTGTATCCCGGCACGATAATCTCCTTCACCGACGAAGATTACCCGGCCGAACCCATTGAGCCACAGGAAGGTGCATTGGCTATAACTGCCCAAGTCGGATCCATGGACATGCGGCGTATTATGATCGACAACGGCTCCTCGGTCGACATAATGTATGCCCACGCCTACCAAAGGCTGGATTTGGGAGGAAGGAAGATGGAGGTCGGGCAAGAGCCACCGCTGTATGGCTTCGGCAATGACCCAGTTCGGGTGGTGGGCACAATAGAGTTGCCTGTTGTTTTCGGGACAGCACCCCAAGCAGTCGAGATCAACATCCGTTTCTTCGTCGTCAATGTAGACTCGGCTTACAATGCGATTTTGGGAAGACCGACGTTGACGGCATTGCAGGCGGTGACCTCCATTCCACATTTCAAAATTAAGTTTCCCACTCCGAACGGGGTCGGCCAGGTCAGAGGCGACCCGACTTGTCGCGGAGGTGCTATAGGAACTCGCTGGTATCTTCGGCAGTGGGCAAGAGTAAACGGAAGCAAACTATGGCCATTGAAGTTGAGCCATTCACTGAGGGGAGTACGGAACCCCTCGCCTTGCCAGCCGAAGAGACGGAAGATATTGAGCTCGTCCCAAGGAAGAGGGAAAAGGTAATTAAGATCGGCTCGGGATTGCAGGAACCGTTCAGAACGGGGTTGGTGGATCTACTCAGGGTGTATGCCGACATCTTTGCATGGGAGCCCAGTGATATGCCTGGGATCAGTGAAGAAATTGCGATGCACAAACTGCATGTGGACCCCAATAAAAAACCGGTATGGCAGAAGAGAAGAATTTTCACCCCGGAGCGGCAAAAAGTCATTGATGACGAGGTGGCTAAGTTGCTAGAAGCAGGCTTTATCTATGAGATCGACTATCCCGAATGGTTAGCCAACGTGGTGTTGGTGCGGAAGCAGAACGGAAAATGGAGGGTTTGCATCGATTACACGGATTTAAACAAAGCCTGTCCGAAGGATTTCTACCCGCTTCCACATATAGACCAATTAATCGATGCAACATCGAGATATGCTTTGTTGAGTTTCATGGATGCATTTTCAGGCTACAACCAAATTTCCATGTGCAAAAAGGATATGCCGAAGACAGCTTTCATCACGCATCGGGCAACCTACGCCTATAGGAAGATGACCTTTGGGTTGCTGAATGCCGGCTCCACATATCAGAGAATGATGAACTACGTGTTCTCGAAGCAATTGGGCCGAAGTATGGAAGTCTACGTTGATGACATGATTGTCAAAAGCATGTCCGTTAGGGGCCATTTAGACGATTTAGAAGAATGCTTTCGGACAGTTCGGCACTACAACATCAGGCTTAATCCCACGAAGTGTACCTTCGGCATCGGTGCGGGTAAATTTCTGGGATATCTGATTAGCAAGAGGGGCATTGAGGTAAACCCCGAGAAGATTCAGGCTATTTTGGACATGAAGTCTCCCCAAACCTTCAAAGATGTACAGAGATTAACGGGTCGGATTGCGGCGCTGAGGAGGTTCATGTCGAAGTCGGTTGAACGGTGTTTACCGTTCTTCAAAACCCTGAAAGGACCACAGAATGAAAAAACCTTTCATTGGACTTCAGATTGCGAGGATGCCTTTCAAGGTATGAAAAGATATCTGTCTTCGGCGCCTCTGTTGATGAAACCCATCCCCTCGGAACCACTGTATTTGTACTTGGCGGCAAGCTCGTTGGCGGTGGGAGCGGTGTTAGTTCGGGAGTCGAGGGGAAAGCAATCCCCAGTGTATTATGCCAATCACGCCCTTCGGGATGCTGAGACCAGATATCCAAACTTGGAGAAATTTGCTTACGCCCTGATGATAGCCAGTCGGAAGCTCCGACATTATTTCCAAGGACGGCTAATCGTGGTATACACCGATCAGCCCCTGAAGAAGATTTTGAATAAGCCAGAGCTTTCGGGGCGATTGGCGGCTTGGGCTATGGAGTTGACTCAATTTGCATTGGAGTATCATCCCCGAACCGCAATTAAAACTCAGGCCTTAGCCGACTTCATAATAGAATGCTCGTTTTCCGAACCCGACCCGATTGATTTATCGATGAGTGTGGGTTCGGTTTCGGACACTGGCCCCGCCCAGACATCTTGGACTCTGTATGTCGACGGATCGACAACATCGGACGCGAGTGGAGCTGGCCTAATCCTGACAAGCCCGGAGGGGTTTAAAGTACAGCAGGCAATTCGCTTCGGCTTTAAGGCAACCAACATTGAGGCCGAGTATGAGGCCATGTTGGCAGGTTTGCGTTTGGCCAAGAGTCTAGAGGTACGGGCACTAATCATCTTCAATGACTCTCAGTTAGTGGTGAAGCAGATTCTAGGAGAATATGAAGCTCGGGGGGCGATAATGATCAAGTATCTAACAGAAGCCCGAGATCGGCTTCAACACTTTACATCGTATGCTCTTCACGGAGTGGATCGGGAAAGCAATACGGTAGCCGATGCCTTAGCCAAATTGGCAACAGCGGACACTAGTTCGTTCAGCGGTTTGGTACATTTGGAGATTTTGGATTCGCCGAGCGTCCGAAGGACTGAAGTGATGGGGGTCGAGAGATCGGATTGCTGGATGACCCCTTATATAAACTATCTGGCAGATGGTGTCTTGCCTTCGGACCGAATACTGGCAAAGAAAATAAAATACCGAAGTTCAAATTTCGTACTTATTGATGGGGATCTCTATCGACGGGCCTTTACTTCTCCTCTATTAAAGTGTTTGGTTCCATCCGAAGCCGATTACGCTCTTCGGGAAGTGCACGAAGGTATCTGTGGGGATCACATGGGAGCCAGGGCGTTGGCTTACAAAATACTTCGACAAGGGTATTATTGGCCGACGATTTTCCAAGAAGCTAAAGAGTATGTGCAAAAGTGTCGAAAATGTCAGCTCAATAGCGTAATCCCTCACCAACCCCCCGAAGAGCTGTATAGTGTCTTGTCCCCCATTCCATTTGCCATATGGGGGATTGACATCTTGGGGCCATTGCCGAAGGCAAAGGGACAATTTTGTTTTGTGATAGTGGCTATAGACTACATGACTAAATGGGTAGAGGCGAAACCACTTCGGACAATCACGGAGAAAGAATGCCTAAAGTTTCTCAAAGAGTCTGTTGTATTCCGATTTGGCATCCCGATGACGATTGTGTCTGACAACGACCTTCAATTTGTAGGGTCGAAGTTTGAAGAGTTCTTAAAAGACCTGAACATACAACATCGGAAAACCTCGGTCGCCCACCCTCAATCCAATGGCCAAGTAGAAGTCACCAACAGGACTCTACTCAATGGGATCAAAAGAAGACTGGAGATGGCCCGAAGAATTGATCAGTGTTCTATGGGCATATCGGACCACTCCCCGAACTACGACTGGAGACTCACCGTACAAACTGGCCTACGGGACCGATGCCCTTATTCCGGTTGAGATCGGGTCCCCCTCACTCCGGGTCAGTCAGTTCAAGGAACTATACAATGATGAAGGCATTCGCCTTAATCTGGATCTGCTGGAGGAAGTCCGAGAATCGGCTGTGGTAAGACTAGCGGTCTACCAAAGGAAGACGACCATTCATTATAACAAAGGCGTGAGGCTTAGGAGGTTTGAAGTTGGGGACTTAGTCCTTCGAGAGGTGGAGGCATCATCGCCTCAAAATCTTGGCAAACTAATGCCAAATTGGGAGGGGCCCTATGAGGTCGTAAAAGTGCCGAAGCCAGGAACTTATCGGCTTCGGGCTATGGATGGAACAGAAGTCAAAAACACTTGGCATGCGGGAAGACTTAGGAAATATTATCAGTAGATTGCATGATTAAGTAGTTTGTTCTAAGACTCTGTAATCTTGATATGACATGATGAAAACAGATGATGAATGCAAATCAGATTTCCATTAAGTACCAAAGTTTTGTTTACATAAATAAAAGCAATTACATAGAAATTCGATAAAAGGATGAGCCGACGTTATGCTTCGGCCTCATCATCGGAAGAATCTAGGATGGAGGGGTCAAGTTTGTTCCGCTGCATTTTTTCCTTGTCTTTGGTCCGGGCATCCTGATATCCGAGGATGAACTGCTCTGCCACCACATCGGTAAGCTCAGCCGAGCTGCGGTATTCCTGAATAAACAACCGCTTAAGCTCTTCGGTCGGCAGCGGCGCCGATGTCTTGTACTCAGCAAAAGCCTTGGCCATGGCGCTACGCTCCTCTTCGGATAGTTTGAGCTTTACCTCGACGCTCTCGAGCTTGGTGGACACCGAGCGCAGTTCGCTCTTCAGACCAGTACACTCCCCCTTTACCTCGTTGCACTCCCGCTGCAGGTGATTGCGGTTGTCGGCGAGTGTTTGTCGGCGCTGTTCCCCCTCAATGGCTTCTTCTTTGAGCTTGGCCACTTCGGCCCGAAGCTCCTCCAGTTGGACCGAGGTCCTGACATGCTCCTCCTTCTCCTTCTTCCAGCCGGCCATAGCAGATAGGCGCCTTGCCTCTTGCCGGGATGCTTCGGCCTCAAACTCCTTTAGCCTTGCTTCGGAGTGAGCAGCCTGACGACGAAGCCGACTGGCGGCAGCGCAAGCCTAAAGACAAAGACAAAAGGCCATCACATTCACACACATATCTAATACAGGTTCGGAAGAGGAGCTAAATAAAGCAGATACTCACTCGACTCATATAGATGACGTGCATATCCGCCAGATCCTGGAGGCCGGAGTCCTCGAACCTATCGTCATCCTCCGGCAAAGCGAAGGCGTCCATAAGATCGAAGGGGAAATCATTTGTACCCACCGGCCACAACGTCGCGGGGCTGGGACTGTCCTGGACATGAATGGGAGATTGTTGTCCTGAAGCCGAGGCGACATGCTGCCATTTGGCCGGAGGTCCCGAAGTGGAGCCTTCGCGCTCCTGCCGATGATCAGGAGATCGGGCCTCGTCCATCAGAAGGTCGACGTGGTGGACCGTAACCACTGGCAGGTCAGCCGACGTGATCTCCGCAGTAGGAGGTTCGGTGCCGAGGTCTTCAGCAACGGGGGGGACGATCGGCAGGACTGGCTGAGGGGTCTGATCGACTTTAGGAGGGGCAGTTTTTTCAGCGGTCTTCGTCAACCTCTTTCGTTTTACTCGAAGGACATTGGCCCTCTCGGATGGGGGAATGTCAAGGATGCTGGTAGGGACAGCAGAAGACCCGGCCATCGGGATGGCAGTTATTGGCAGAACTAGTGGGGGTCGACTTGTGGGTTCGGGCGGCAATATCGATTCTTCGGCTGGATCAGCTGACGAATGGCCGACGTCTGGAATTGAAGACGGTTTGATGAGAAGTACTACACAAAAAAGACAACTTGATCAGTAAAAGAGAATCTGATGTAACTCATATATTAAACACGAAGTATTTAGGACTCACATTTGTGGTTGTATAACCAGTTCGGATCACTCAGGACTTCGAGGCTCCACTCTTTCTTCGGCAGCTTCTCTAGGAGCTTACCTAACTCCTGAAGACGGGCGTGTGAGATCTCCCCAAGGCCCACATTGTCATGAGAAGATTCCGCCCAGTTATGAACCTCTCGAAAGCTAGGTCCGTCGACGTAAAACCACAAGGAATGCCATCCCTTATTGCTCGAAGGGGTTTTTATCAGCGGACGCTTTTCGAGAGTCCTGCTCGACTGCCTGTTGATTTGCCTGAACCCCGCCTCCCGAGATCGGCTCATGACAAAGATGGTGAAGAAGTGGTCGATGGTGGGAGCCATGCCGAGCTCGTGGCAGAAGGCAATAAAGGCGACGATGTGGATGTAGGAGTTTGGCACCAACTGGGCGCAGCCGACTCCGATGAAAGTCAAGAGAGTGATGATGAAGGCGTGGAGGGGAAAACGTACGCCGTATTTAAGGGCACTAAGGGACACAGCGGTCCATCCATCGGGACGATGGTACATCCGCTCGGTGTGGAGAGGGGCGCGGATGTCGTAGTTGGTAGGGATGCAATACAGCTTGCGAATCCCTTCCAAATCTTTCGGACCGATAGTGGAAACAGTATTGATGTGGGCGTAAGTCCCTTCGTCCGAGTACTCCTTGATCATCATTTCAACTCGGGCCTGAGAAACGGTCTTTGAACCAGCCATCGGAACAGTCACGTTCCCAATTGCGAGGTAGGCTGCAGAGAATGCAAGTGCAGAGAAATCAACGAAAGTAAGAGAGAGAGTGTGGAGGCTCGAAATGTGGCGGTCTCTTTTTGAAGAGGAAAGGTTTTTAATGACCTCCCTTTGGCTTCCCACACGTTTCCCCACGTACGACATAGTGGATGTGGAAAAGAAGGGAAATGGTGATACGTGCCGAGAATAGTTATGGAAATCAGGGTCGTGGGCTTTCCGGTCCGGCGTTGGGCCTTGGACGTCGTACTCTTCTAATACAATGGCCCATTGCATCAGAAGACTAGGGGGCAATGTTGGGAGGTGAATTGATAAGGCTTGATAAAAGCCCAAATATTACAAATTGGCAAGGCCCAAGCATCACAAATCAAGTAAGTCCAAAAAGCAGTGGGTAGTGGGCCCTGGTGAGGTGATGGGTCGGCGCCCCCCACGTGGGGGTCACTTTTAACACGTCAGGGGCAATTGGAATGTCAGACTGGTGTCCCCGAGGCGTATGTCCGGAGAAAATATGGCGTCTATCTCCTTTCAATAAAGTTCAGTATAAGCCCATGACATTGGACCAAAGAAGGGGGCCCGGGTCTCGAGAGATACGCGGTGCAGAGATTCTACTATAAGGGATGAGGTTCATTTCATTCAGGAGGTAATCAACATTTTACCGTACTAGAGCAATATACCTCCATTGTTATACACCTTGTTCAGCCTGTACTTATTCTCACACCGGAGCTATCCCCCGGCGACAAAACCGCCCGGAACTCTGAGTGTGATCTCGTTTCTGTGCAGGATTGACGCGCTCTTGGTGATTGAGGCGCGTGGACCAATTCTTGGCGTTAACAAATTTAAAAAATAAAAATCAAATATAATTAAAATACTAACTATTTAACCAAATACTTACGATTGCTAATCTGATTTTATTTTACCGTTCAGTATTTTTTTTGTTACCGTTCTGACAACTTCCCCCTTTAATTATTATCCCCTTCATCTTCTTTTTTATTTATTTATAAATTCTCTTCATTTTCTTCTTCGCAATAGCGCTTCATCTCATTTTTCTTCTTCAATAGGCAACTGCCCCCTTCATCTTCTTCTTCAGTCATCAACTCATCTCTTTCTTCTTCTTCAATAGACATTCACGCCCACTCCCATTAAAATATATTAAAAATTATAGTTCATCAAAATCCAATTCCTTGATTTAGTCTTTTGCATTCACCGGAAAATCTTCTAGACTAAATATAGTGCACCTGCTGGAGAGGGAGTATGAATCCTAGACTATATTTAGTCTAGGATTGAAGTAACTCCGGCCTCTTCGAGATGGTCTTAGTACTTCACTGGCAAGGAGCTTCTCCATAAGAGGTAAATATTTTTTTTAGTGAAATCAGTTAGAAAAGGAAAATGAGAAGGACATAGCACTGGGCACAATTTAAACTTGACATGCCAGACTCATGCCCTAAAGAGGATACCATCTCTACCCTAAACCAGGTTATTCTACCAACATTAAAGCAAGATTCGCAGGGAGTTGCATCAGCATCTCATTGAAATGGTTGCCGGCATAACAAAACTTTTCTAGAGGTTGTGGATGAAAGGGACAGAGCAGAATTCAATGTCATTACCTCTCATATTATAAATATTTATTAAATTTTCAGTGATAATAAGTTGCTGATTCTATAAGGAGTTCTTTTCTTACCTGTTTGGTTTCATGGTATTGATAATTAGCTTGAGCATAAACACCTATTCAATCCCCCCTTTCTAGGTGTGCACATACACAGAATTACAATCATTAATGCTTAAAAGTAAGTGCATCACCCATATATATGTCATATATAGAGCATGATGCATGAGCCTCATCCAATATAAACTTGTCAGGCTAAATTAAGTAAACGAGTTGCTTTCCATATTGCTCAATGCAGAGTTCAGGTTTGATATGATACTTTAAGAACAGGAAAATCACATAAAGATCTTAAGAAGCATGAATATCTCAAGTACATGAATATCAAGGAATGTTATCACAGCTCATTCAGTGGTAGAGGAAAACGTTCAAAATCTCAATACATAGGTACTTAAGCATACACCCAAAGTAAACTTAATACATCAATGTGAACCACGTTGATTGAGATTTTTATTTTTGTCGAACAACAGAGAAATTATTTTCTTATCTTTAACCAGCAAAAAGAAGAGAACTAAATAGCGAGGCATTTCAAAGTTGAAATAATTTTATAGGCTAGTATGTACCTGCTAGGTCAGGATGCATTCGAGTAAGCTTAAGCCAGTCCATTTGGCTATAACCCTTCTCGAAAGGAACCTTGGTTCAAGGCACAGGCTTTTTCACTCTAGTCTTCGGCTCCTGGTATGCCTTCATTGAATTTTCAGTATCGTGCAATGCTGCTTGCTGTGGAGGGTCACCCAATTGCTTTGATGATGATGTATTTATAACATTAAAAGTCAATGAACCAATTGTTTCCTGCTTTGTGGAGGTATTAGTACTTTGATCAGTCGCAGTTTCTTTGGTTGGTTCATCTTTTAAACTGATAATGCTAACATCTAAAACATTTTTTTTATGTCTCAAACAAGTCTAAACTGACAGGAGCATTAACCTGACAAAAACAGATTTGTTTTGACGAATATAAGAAGGGCCAAGGAAAAAAAATCTTTCAAAATGCCCACCTCAATATAATTGTTTTTAAAAAATCATTTTACAGCATGTATATTTGAAAAAAGCCTGCCTAACAGAAGGTGAAATCATCTTCATTCTCCATTTCAAATTCAATGCTGACCAACTTGTCCTGTCCTGTCAAGAACTGCATTAGTTCAAAGTTTCAGCCGTTACCCTGACAACTCGGCGTAACGTTTGGGTATCCGAATCTTTGACACCAATTGAAAATTGAAGGAAAATTCACATAAAAGGAAGTTCCGGCAAATTTGAAAAAATGCAAAGCCTCCAAGATGCAGAAAAGTGCAGTTGATTTGTAGAGGTGATAATTGAAGATATGACTGCCTGATCTGTGTTATGAATATCAATGTGAGCTTATCATGTGGGGGCAGTTGATCCTAAACTATGAGATATTAATGTGGAGCATACAATCCGTGCACTACATGCTAAGCAAAAGAGTTATACAGAGAATTGATTAAAATATTGATTGGTGCAAAGGGTATTGGGTCAGTGTCACTAGAGTGAAGCCGCAGTGAATTTGAGTTCAGAAAGTGTGATGAAATATTATGAATATCAATAAAATGGATTTGGATTAAGAAAATGTGGTGAAATGTTACGATTACCAATAAGATAAGAAAGCCTGGTGCGGTGGAATGTTATAAATCCCAATATCCGTTTCAGGGTGCGTGATGAAATGTTTACGAACACCCAATGTGTTTTTCGGGAGAAAAAACAATTTGGTGGATTTTCTATAATTACTCATCTTTAACTAATATTGGTAATCACGTGAGATAGGCCAAGTCGAACAAATCAACTAAAAGACACTTTAGTCTGCGCTGTCTTTACTTTCTCTCCCCTGTTATCTCTTCCAATTTTTAAATCTTCACATACAGGTGTAGCACAACTATATCTATATCTTTTTACTCTATACAGTTCCTTCTCTCTCCTCTCTCTCATTGATCCAATCTTGCAAGATTCCGCTTTTCTGTAAGAATTTTCTCTCTTTCAAAGGGTGTGTGTGAATCAGTTTATTTTCCTATCTAATTGTGTTTTGATATGCGTTTTTGCTGTGTTTTGGAAATTTGATTTGGATTGGATTGAATTTTATTGGTTTTGATGATTTTTGGGAACTGGGTATTTTTTATTTTTGGGTTGTTTTTGATCTCTAAGGCATTGTTTGGTGGGTGGCAAAAGGTGGAAATGTCAAAAGCTGGAGCTTTGGATCTTGCTTCTGGGCTTGGTGGAAAGATTGATAAAGATGATGTTCTTTCTGCTGTAGACAAGTATACTCTCTCTCTATAAACACACACACATATATATACACGTCTAAGTCTGGGGTTTAACTTTTTAAGTGTTTGATTCACTCTCTCTCGAGAATTATAATTTTAATGCCTCTCAGTCTTCAAATATCTCACTTTTTCTCTCTAGATTAATGCTCGACTGTCATTTTCTAGTCTATATCTAGCTAATGATGTTTAATTTTAGGGATTGATATTTTTACAAGTAAGAGTAGAAATGACAGTTTCATGAGGTTTTCTCACTTGAAAGTGGGATCCGCTTACGTGAACATTGTGGAATTATCATTTTCACGTGTGGAAATATCAATTCCCTAATTCTACTCTCTGGGATGATATAATTAAAACTGTAACATCTTTGTCTTTGTATAATGAGTTGATTTTCTTTGGAAGGGTCTCTGTTTTGCGCGCCATTTTTTTCTTATAGAAGATGTGACAGTAGAATGCTACTTATATTGGTAGCTTTATGTTGGTAGAGGGCTATGTCAGTCTTTAAATTGTGAACTGTATAAGAAAACTAAAAATTAGATGTATATTTTAGGTAGTTTTGTTATAACCTCAAAAAGGAGATGAGGAACCTAACTAGAGGCTTCCATTTCCTGTTGAAGTGTACGCTCAAGAGATGTATAGGATTATGGGATTTGCACTTGAATGAAGCCCACATCGGATGGTTGTGATCTAAAAAATTGACTCCGTCAAATTGTGAGAGAATGTGGGATAGTTATTGCTTTTCTACCGTCAATGAGTGGGAAGGATAAGAATATTGGAAATGTCAGAACTCTATGATATGTAAAGGTTATTTTGAGAAATCAGAAATGTTCTTTTGATTTGTTATATGTTCCCCTGGTTTTTGCATTAGTCTCCTTCCATTGAGGCTGTACAGTTTTGTACTCCAGTTAATGCAGTAGGTGAACAAAATGTGCATTGCCAGAGGTCCCCCGCCCTCTTTTTCTTTCCTTGGACTTACTCGTTCAAGTTATGGTCTCTTAGGAAGTAAAATAGGATTTGTACATTTCTTGTTTTGAGTTGCTATTCTGTTACAATTATGTAACTCATGTATTTCTGTGAATTTTCATACGTTTCGTTGAAAGCTGTAGTTTTTCATCAAATTTCTATTTCAGCATGTGATTACTATAATCACCTTGAGTGGCTCTATTGCTCAAGTGATTGCTTGGTGTTAGGGTGAATGCTCAAAACATAGTGAAGAGTGTGGGTCAAGTTTGTGGACTGTTACATAATCCCAAATTTGGTCTACACCCAAAGTGAGATGTTAATAAGTCACTCGTTGCAACAAAAGGCAATTTCAATGGTCTACACCCAAAGTGAGATGTTAATAAGTCACTCTTTGCAACAAAAGGCAATTTCAAGAAAAGTGAATCTTTGCTTTATTTTTGTTGTAGTACCATGATCTGGATAAGTGGTTATCATTATCCTTTGGTGCAAATAAAAAGAGTACCATATAGGTTTTTGTATGTACAAATTGTTTTGATATTTGTGAACTATCAAAATGCTTGTAATTAACTCCAAAGCTAGACATCTCTGAAGATTTTTTACCGGTCCTTTATTTTCTTGAAGTTTTTGGCATTTGTTTTGTTATAAAACATCCAGTTTATCAATTCAGGTATGAGAAGTATCATGTCGCTTTTGGAGGTGAAGAAGAAGAGAGAAAGGCTAACTACACTGACATGGTAATTTGATATTCTTTAGAATTTTTTAAATGCCTCTTCTTTAGAATTTTAATGACGTGGTGTTCTCAATTATGTAGTAATGATATAGTTGATATTTTGTTTATATTGTTTTGTATTCATATTGTCTATTTGACATTTTGACTAATACATCTGACATTGACCTTGCTTTTTAACCTTGCTATAGTTACTTTCTCATTGCTAGGTTTTTGTGACTTTAGATTATTAGTTCTGTTAAATGATGCATAAAATCCTACATAACACCCCACTTTTAAATCTAGACTGAAGTTTCATGCAGCTGCAAGCAGAAGTACTTTTACAGCTAGTTCTTTCCTAAAGAAGCCCAACAATCAATATTTAATGAAATTATGTTGTCATTCCAGGGCAAAGGAATTCTGTAAATTCAGTCATGCTGTTGATGCTGTTTTTTTAGCATCCAATGGATTACCCTAAAATTTATGATGAGTAGATAGCAAACCATATAGTCTTTACTTCAAAATATCAAAACTTTTAAGGGTTAATTTCATATGACCACTTGAAGTTTAACGCTTTTCCCACTTGACCACCTACAGTTCAGAAACCTACATTTAAATACCCGAGTTTTTGAGTTAAAGTGAAAAAGTGCTTTCCGTGTTAACACCGTTATTTAAATGGCTAAAGACATATTTGACCTCCATATATAATTAGAAGAGCTCAACTATGGAGTATTATATTTAAAGTGTAACAAAACAAAACAAACAAACATCTATTCTTGATTTTTGAGCCAAGCCTATTGCATCTTCCCTCTCCTCATCAAAATATGGGCTTCCATTTGTTTAACTAATTTTATTAAGCTAATCTGTTTATTATTTTAACTTGTTTTAATTATTTGATTTGAATATGTTTTAATTGTTTTACTGTTTAGTTAAGTTAATTTATTAGTTAGTTTGATTTTTTTATGTTTAATTTGTTTTAAATTTATAATATATTAAGAATATAAAAAATTATAATTTATTACTTTTTACACATATTTAATTATTTTTCCTCCTTGGTATTCAAATAGACAAATTTTGTGGTGTTTGTTATTTTTTGACATGTCTATGTGGTTAATTGAATAAATATATGTATTTTTTTATTTTCAATCGTTAAAAAGTTAATATTAATTTTATATTTTTAAATGAAAAAAATAAAAATTCGTTATAACGATGAAAAGTCTATAATGGTTGAAAATAAAAATAAAAATTCTTTCAAACAAATAAAATATATCAAATCAAGAAAAAGTTAATCGCAATAAGAATCGATGGACAATAAAAATACTTGAATTATAATTAAACTTCATAAATAACAACAGAATATGCAATAGTCCATTTTATGTTCATTTATTTTGCTTGTGCATTTCTTAAGCAAGAGAAAAGAAAAGAAAAATACACTAAACTTTATTCATCCAAATTTTTTTATGTCAAAAGATAAACAAATTTGGATAAAAAAGAAAATAATTTAATTTAGACTTTTATAATCATATATTATCCTTTTATTTACAAACATAATTAGATTTAATAAAAAAATAAAAATAATAAATAAATTTGAAAGTTATTATAATTATTTTAAATAAACTAAAAAAAATACAAGCAAAATGGGACTTTTAAAGTCAAGGTACATGAAAGAGGGCATTTTTGACTTTTTTCAGCTACTTTTGACTGTTATAGCCCAACCTCACGCTCTATTGGCGAGTGTTAATGCACACACCGTTAATCTGGATGGAAAAGATGACGTTTTCACTTCAACTCAAAAACTCGGGTGTTTAAATGTAGGTTTCTGAACTGCAGGTGGTCAAGTGGGAAAAGCGTTAAACCCCAGGTGGTCCGGTGAAATTAACCCAACTTTTAATAATTTGTCTTTGATTGAATTGAGTTTGTAACTTTACATACTCAAGGCTATTTAATTGGCTCACTCATCCACAATATTCTCAATTTGTTATTTAAGCACAAAAACCTCGAGGACAGCTAATAGCCTAATACCCTCTGCTTTTTATTCTAACAAGAAAGCGTTCATGTAATAAGACCATGCATCCATAACAATTGCTATATGGGTTTCAGGTCAATAAATATTATGATCTTGTTACCAGCTTCTACGAATATGGCTGGGGAGAATCATTCCATTTTGCGGCCAGGTGAGTGTTATTCTTCTTCAGAGCTGACCTTTTCCTCTTCGTTAAGCTGTAATATTGAAATCAAGCTGTGTATATTGCTTTTTATCCAATATTAAGTGCCTTGTTACTGCTCTTTAAAACTAACATGAGCATTATATTTGGGCTCACAGATGGAAGGGGGAATCTCTTCGAGAGAGCATTAAGCGCCATGAGCACTTCCTTGCTTTACAACTTGGCCTAAAACCTGGGCAGAAGGTCTTTCTACTATACTTGATTGAATGTCACTATTTGGAATATATGTTAATAAAGTGACTTGCTAAGATATTAATTGTTTGTTAGTTGTTTTAGTTTGTAATTTGAACTTATTTGTCACTGGCAGGTTTTGGATGTGGGTTGCGGAATAGGTGGACCACTGAGGGAAATAGCTCGATTCAGGTTGAGTGTGATTCATATCTTACTCTGTTTTGTACTTCAGTCTTTTTATCATCATCTTATGTTGTGATGGCTGTTTATTTTAAAAAGTTACTAGATAGGTTCTTTTTCTTTTTTATTTTATTTAAAGTTTTTTAGTTACTTTTATTTTGTTTCTATAACTGTCTCTCAAAGTATTGTATCTAAAACTCTTTCTCCCTTGTCTGTCTTTACCTTTGGCAGCTCAACGTCAGTTACAGGTGTGAACAACAATGAGTACCAGATAACAAGAGGAAAGGTACATACATATGATTATTGTGCGACTGCATCTACATCAGCTCTGGCTACTCTTAGTCATAAAATGTTTCCCGACAAGAACTGCAAATTTCAGTAATTTTTCTCTTAGTATACATACTGAAAGTTGGAAAACATGACACAATTCATTCTAATATAGCCTGGATTCTGTTCAAAGGATTAGCCTTTTGCTGACTATAAAAAACTCGATTTTCTCTTGGAATTTGAAAACATGAATTGTAATTAATGAAGGATATATCTTTACCCTTCTCTACATAGTTGCCATAATACTGTCATTTAAAAAAGCTCTAGTTCCTTACTTTCCTTAGTTCTGTTATTCTTCAGGCGTTAAATCGCGAAGCAGGAGTGGACCAGACCTGCAACTTTGTGAAGGTTAGTGGTCCATAAAAGTCTAGTTCATGTTCTGTTGTGAACTTCTTTCCTTACCAGTGATTTAATTGTTGTTTAATAATTATGCAGGCGGATTTCATGAAAATGCCATTTCCAGAAAATAGTTTTGATGCAGTTTACGCAATTGAAGCTACCTGTCACGCTCCTGATGCGGTATGTAAAACTTGCAGATCCGATCAATGTATCATAGATATTGTCTCCCTTCTCTTCTTTCTTCCAGTTTCTTGGACTTGCTGTGTTTTAGCTTTCGTCTTTGGCCTGAAAGGTCGGGTGCTACAAGGAGATTTATAGAGTATTGAAGCCTGGTCAGTGTTTTGCTGCATATGAGTGGTGTATGACTTATTCCTTTGACCCCAACAACCAAGAACACCAAAGAATCAAGGTTCTAGTACAACTGAATACCTATTTTGTACGTATTTTGACCATAAATAGTTGTGTTAATATTTAATTTTTCATTGACAGGCTGAAGTTGAACTTGGTGATGGCCTCCCCGACATCAGATCAACTACACAATGCCTTGAAGCTCTGAAACAAGCAGGTTTTGAAGTGAGTAACGATTTAGTAATGTTACTATAACTGTATCTCGTGATTTGATATTAAACAAAAAAAAAATAACAATTTTTTTTTTCCCTTTTTCTATCAAGGTCGTGTGGGAAAAAGATCTTGCCATTAGCTCACCCCTACCTTGGTACTTGCCTTTGGATAAAAGTCACTTCTCGCTAAGCAGTTTCCGTCTAACAGCACTTGGACGTTTTATAACAAAAAACATGGTAAGATCCTTTTTGTTGTATGTTTCATTTGTTTGGACCAATTTATTATTGCTTCATTTCTGTATTTGTAGGTCGTGGCATTAGAATATGTGGGACTTGCCCCAAAAGGAAGCCGAAGGGTTCAATCTTTCTTGGAGAAAGCTGCAGAGGGACTTGTTGCTGGCGGAAAGTGAGAACCATTTCTACTCAACTATACATAAATTAATAAATTTATTCCCATTCCTTTTGTTCTTGGGATGCCCAAGTAATTAAACATGAAAATGCTTAATGATTTGCCAAAGTTATTACTCAGTTTCCCCAAGAATCAATCACCAAGGAAACTAACAGGACTTTTCTGATGCCCTTTTTATTATCTCATCATAGTTGGGTTATTTTTTGTTATGTAAAATTATTGCTTATTTGCTCCTGATCCTCTTGGTGTTTCAACTTTCAAGTATATCTGATCTCCGAACCATTTAGTCATGCCATGTTTTTTCTGAATACAAGTTTAAATCGAGGACTTGAAGCTTTGTTGTAATTTTCTTTTTTTTTTTTTTTAAGTTTTTAAATTTTTTATTTTTAAATTTGCGACTAATCATTCATGTAACTGATCTTTACAGGAAAGAGATTTTCACACCGATGTATTTCTTCTTGGCTCGAAAGCCTCTCTTGGACAGCCAGTAAAGTAGAAGTTAAATATTATTTAGCTGGTGCTGTTTATTTATTGTTTTTTATTTTTTCAAGGATTCTGACCGGTAGAGTTGATATAGAACCCTGTATCCTCATGGTAGGTGGCTTTATTTTTGTGAGTTGCTTTATGCAATATGGTCCTTTTATCCTTTATGTTTAGTTTCTTGTCAAAACTTGAAACTTGCTATTTAAGGGTTGCTGGTGTTCAGTTTTCAACTTTTTCTCCTTTTCTGACGGCTTTGGTTTTATACACTTAAGCTCCGTTGGCTTCAAGTAAAATGTTTTTTGAAAAATGTCATCCTGACCGTAAAACAATTTCCGATCAACATAAAACTCTTCTTTTATCTTAGGAAAATGAGTTACGGATTTGAGATCCGTAAGTCATTTTTCGGAAAAAATGTCCAATTCTATCTCCCAACAATAAATTTTACTTATTATTCTCTTTGTTTTTTTCATCTCTCTTTATTTCCGCTTAGCAACCAAATAATAAGGGGAAACAAGCCTTTTTTTAATGGAAACAATTTCATCAGAAAACATTTTTCGACAAATGTTTTTACTGAAACAAGGGGAGCCTTATGGTGAAAATTAGGGAAAGAAAATTTTCCACTAACAAGTAAACCTGACAAACGGGTGAGTTAGGTCACTTGCGGACCGGGTTGTTATGAATTAGGTTTTTTTAGGCTGGGTTAAAAAGACCTGTTTTTAATGGTTACTTTCTTAAACCCATACGGGTTGGGTGACCTTTTATTACTTCTTTTTTTTTACATATATTTTTAAAGTGTTTTTAAATAATAAAACATTAAAACGGATATTATTTCAAGTTCTTTTGAACAATAAAACATAAATTAATTTAAGTATTCTAAACAATAAAATGAAAAATTTATAAAAACGTAAAATTGTTTTCAAAATAAAACAATATTATTTCTCTCGTCCACTAGAGTTATATTATTACTAGAGTTATATTATTACGATTGTCATATTCTATGTATGATTAATGAATAGTATTGATAGTCGCAAAAGAATTAGGAAGGAGTGATGACTAAAATTTAATTACCAAAAGAAAAATGTGACAGATTAAATTAAGGTGAAAAGGGTATATAACTTGAGAAAACAACCGATACAAATTAAATTAGATCTTAGTAAACCGAGTAGTGCTCAAAACGTGGTCGATCACCGATGCATTCATGCTGATTCCAGCCATCCAGCCCGCCAGCCCGCCCATTCAAACGTCAATGAATATGCTGGCTGCCACTGGCCACTCATTGTAGCTTTAATTGTTCCAATCATGAATTGTAGTTTAATCAATAACATTGATAATAATCAATTAAAAAGTAATTGCTCTAGCCTTTTTGACTCTGTAATTTCACAAGAAGGCCTGCAGCCCATAATGTCAAATGGAGATCATCATGGCGACGATGAATTATTGTCTGACCGCGAATGCAACTGAATGCTGGATAAGTTTTTCCCATGGTGTTAAGAGCTGCTATTGAGCTTGATTTACTGTATTTGGAATGATATAAATGTAACATCTTTGTCTTCGTATGATGAACTGATTTGTAAGAGTGCATATCCCACTGATTTGGCATAATTATAACTTTTTCGTCATCAATGAGTGGGAAGGAAAAGAATATTGGGAATGTCAGAACTCTTATATATATATATATATATATATATATATATATATATATATATATTATGTAACAGTTACTTTGAGATATCTTCTTTTAATTTGTTATATGTTCCCTTGGTTTTTGCATTGATCTCCTTTCATCGTTAGAGGTCCCCCACCCTCTTTTTTCTATCCTTGGAATTATATGCTCCAGTTATGGTCACTTAGAAATATATAGGAAGTAAAATAGGGCTGGTTACCTTGCAATGATATGTTCCTTGGAATTATATGTTCCAGTTCTATTTACAAATTGCAATGATATATGTGAACTATCACAATGCTTGTAATTAACTCCAAGGCTAGACATCTCTGGTGTTTTTTTATTGGTCCCTGATTTTCTTGAAGTTCTTGAGTTTTTTGGCATTTGTGGTGGTGTTGTTAAAGATCCAGTTTATTAATTCAGGTATGAGAAGTATCATGCCGCTTTTGGAGGTGAAGAAGAAGAGAGAGAAAGGCTAACTACACTGACATGGTAATATGATATTCTTCAGATTTTTTAAAGGATTAATAATAAAACTGTCCCCCAAGTTTGGACGAAAATCAATTTGATATTCAAAGTTTGGAAATCTTTAATTAATACTTCTAATTATTTTAAAACAACAAAAGTTTTCCTTTTGACCGGACCGACCAATTTTTTACGGAAGATGCCACGTGTCAGGAGAGAGGAGAGAGAAAATAATCAAAAAAAGATTATTTTTTCTTTTTTCTTATTTTTTTTCTTTATCGAATTTCTCTCTCCTCCTTCTCCTTTTCTCTCTCCTCTCTCCTTCTCCTTTTCTCTCTCCTCTCTCCTCATAATTTCTTAATCTCTATCTCTTTCGTTAATTGATAATTGAACACAAGGAAAGATCATGGTGATGGTTTGTATGCAAAATTTTAAAATCCGTTTTATCACGCTTCCGCCCTATTTGTGTAATTTGATTGCATGTTTGCGTTATATACAAACCTAATAGTGGTATCAAAGCCTAATCCTTGTGTTAATTATTAATTTTGATGATTCCATGTATAAATTGATAAGCGATACGATCGGATTTTTGAGTTGAATTTTTTTTTCTGAATCTGCATCGCGGCGCGGCCGCGCCGCTTCCAGTTCATTCTGGAACGCGGCCGCGCCCTAACCTAGAAAACGTTTCTGGGGGTGCAGCGCGGCCGCGCCGGTATGCAGAGTTTGAAATTTTTTTGTTTTTCTCAATTAACATAAATAGTTTATTTAATTGATAAAAGTTTAAAATAAAGATGTTTATTTTATCTGAAATATGATTTCAGATTGCTAAAATTAAAGGAGTTTAATTTGGATTTGGTTTTTGATTAAAATAAAAGAGTTTATTTTTGTTTCAAAAACTAAATATTAGTAACTTTTGCCCATTAATTGATATCAATGCATATATGGAATGGTTTTATTATTTATGAGATGAATGATTGATGCATATGGAGATATGTATGATAATAAATAGGGATTGATTATGGACTATTGACAAATGTGTGATTGAATTTATTTTAGAGGATGCTTGAATGTATGAGTTTTTATGAATGGGGTATGCGTACCTCGTCTTCTCTAATTTTTCTTAATATAAATTCGATCTCCCTCCTATGTACTACCCCTTGACCGCTGATCAAGGTTTCTATTATAGTAAATAGTTCTTGTAATAGGATAAGTTAGAATTATTTTGAAGAATTGGAGACAAAGGAGCAAAGAGCGCTTAAAGACCCGTTTGTATTGGAGCCCGGGTTTAAATGTAATAGTTATATTTAAATTTAATTTTTGCACCCTAGGTATAACCTTTTGGTTCACTTGGTGGCTTTAGTGAACCAAACTAGAATAAAAGTGCATAATCAATCCGGGTAGAATATAGTATTCTATATGTGCATGCTTACTATATATATTATATATTATATATTATCCAACATGCTTCGCATGTAAAATAATATGACGCGTATTTTATATATATATGTGCATGCGCGCTAAACAAGATGAGACTAATAATTATAAACCTCTCAAAGTAATCATATTAAGTCCTAAGCGTTCAAAGATATTCGGAATATCGAACGTCGCCTTCTAGCATGGTAGAGCAATAGAGTATTAAATGTTTAATATGAGTTTGTTGTGTCACCACAAGACAAGTATTAAATATTTAAGATGTTGCTTTATCACATTTGATGCTTATTAAGGAATTGAACATTACTGTTTTGTTGTGTCACCACAAGGACGGTATTTTTCTCTTCACATATATGGAAGTGCTAGGATGGACTTAACTTGGATAATTTTGATTCGGATGTGTCACCACTTGATCAAAATAATCTAAGAGGCAAAATACAAGGAGTTACATAGTGATGTAATTGACAATAGTTGTCTACCTATTTATTTATATATCATTTGTTGTGTCACCACAAGGCTATATACATTTGAAATGAGATCCTTAATCTCACTAGCAAATCTTTAATTAGAATTGCCGAACTATATAATGAGGGTAATATAGTTTGATGAAAAAGTGAGAGATACCAATTTAAATAAAGACCTAATTTATTTTGATGATTAACAAATTGAATGTATGCTAAAATGTTGTCTATTTCACATGCAGAATTTAAAAATATCAAACTCACTATCACTGCGTAGCATACTTGATGCTAACAAACTGACCGGACCGAATTACACGGACTAGTTAAAGAATCTGAGAATTGTTCTCACTGCTGAAAAGATTTCTTATGTCCTAAATTCGCCAGTCAACAGCCTCTGAGGAAGAGATTGCTACTTTCAGAAAGTGGCAAGATGATGCAATCTTGGCTCAATGCATCATGCTCGCATCCATGAGTAACGAGCTTCAGCGTCAGCATGAAACTATGGATGCTCCTACTATATTGCTGCACCTCAAAGAGTTGTATGGTGAGCAAAGTAGGACTGCTAGATATCAGATATCTAAGGAGCTCTTCCGATCTCGTATGAGCGAGGACACTGCCGTTGAGACTCATGTCCTTAAGATGATCAATCTGATTGAACAACTTGGACAGCTTGGGTTCGTGATGGATGGGGAGTTAAGTCAAGATTTGATCTTGCAGTCACTCCCGGACACCTTATCACAATTTGTTATGAATTTTCACATGAATAAGTTGGACGTCAGCTTGCCTGAGTTACTTAACATGCTGAAAACTGTTGAAGGTCACTTCTCATCCAACAAGAACCAAGTCTTACTAGTGGATGATTCTTCCAAGAAAAGGAAGAGGCCCAAGGTATCTTCTGAAAAGAAGAAAAATAAGAAGGCTAAGGGCAAGGCGAAGAGGAAGGATAAAAAGAAACCTGATCCAGATAGTAAAGGAATTTGCTACCATTGCAATAAGCCGGGACACTGGAAGAGGAACTGCAAGGAGTATCTTGCGGACCAAAAGAAGCTTGGAGAAGCTTCGACTTCCGATCTAGGTTTGTTCATGATTGAAATTAATTTTTCTGAAAGTCAAAATTCTATTTGGGTATTGGATACCAGCTGTAGTTTTCACATATGTAATAATATGCAGGGACTAAGCAAAAGTAGAAAGCTGAATAAGGATGAAGTCGTCCTACGAGTGGGAAATGAAGCAAAGGTTGCTGCATTAGTTGTAGGAACTTATTGTTTAGCACTGCCTACGGGCAAGTTCATTAGTTTAAATAATTGTTATTATGTTTCAACACTCATTAGAAACATTATTTCAATTTCTGTATTGGATATGGATGGTTTTTATATTATAATAAAGAACAACAGTTATTCTATTTATAATAAAAATATTTTATATGGTGTTGGCAATCTACTGAATGGACTTTACATACTTGACTTGCATGAAAATATACTTCAAATTGAACAAACTAAGAAAAGAAAAAGAGATGATGTTAATTATACCTTTATGTGGCACTGTAGACTCGGTCATATCAATGAAACAAGATTAATTAAGTTGCATAAAGATGGGGTTTTAGAGCTATCTGATTATGAATCATATCCAACTTGTGAATCTTGTCTCATGGGTAAGATGACTAAATCCTCTTTTAGTGGAAAAGGAGAAAGAGTTACAGAGTTGTTAGCGTTGGTACACACAGAAGTATGTGGACCTATGACAACGAATGCACGAGGAGGGTATTCTTATTTTATTACTTTCACTGATGATCATTCTAGATTTGGATATGTGTATTTAATGAAATACAAATCTGAATCGTTTGAAAAGTTCAAAGAATTCAGAAGTGAAGTAAAGAAGCAAACTAGTAAGAGTATTAAGATTCTTCGATCGGATCGAGGAGGGGAATACTTAACCAATGAGTTTCTCAATTGTCTCAAAGAAAATGGTATAATCTCACAATGGACTCCACCAGGGACGCTACAGTTGAATGGTGTATCTGAAAGGAGAAATCGAATATTGTTGGACATGATTCATTCCATGATCAGTTTTACCGACCTTCTAGTATCCTTTTGGGGTTATGCCCTAGAATCGACTACATACCTACTTAACAAGGTACCTACCAAATCCGTCCCAAAGACTCCATATGAGTTATGGACAGGGAGGAAATCAAATCTTAAGCATGTTAAGACTTGGGGTTGTCCAGCTTATGTCAAAAGGTTTGAGCATGATAAGCTGAAGACTAGATCCGACAAATATAGATTCGTGGGATACCCTAAAAAACATCAGGGTATTATTTCTATCATCTTACTGATCAAAAAGTGTTTGTTGCGAAACACGCTGGCTTATTGGAAAAGGAGTTTATCCTTGAAGGGGTCAGTGGGAGTAAGATACATCTTGAAGAAATTCAAGAACCACAAAATACTACGGATCAAAGTCAGGTACCTGACCAAGTAGAAGAACCTACTGTACCACTACCTATTCGTAAATTTGGAAGAGTACCGAAGATAACTGAAAGGTATAGATTCATCATAGAGGATGATGATGAGGTACACATCATATATGATGATGATCCATTGACTTACGAAGAGGCTATGTACTGTAAAGACTCAGAGAAATGGCTAGAAGCCATGACATCCGAGATGGACTCCATGTATAAAAACCAAGTATGGACTTTGGTTTCACCACCTGAGGGCATTAAGCCTATTGGGTGTAAATGGGTCTTTAAGAAAAAGACTGGAGCGGATGGCAAGGTAGAGACCTATAAGGCCCGACTAGTTGCAAAAGGTTTCAAACAAAGACAAGGAGTTGACTATGATGAAACCTTCTCACCAGTAGCTATGCTCAAGTCCATTCAGATTTTGCTTGCAATTGCAGCTTATTATGACTACGAGATCTGGCAAATGGACGTGAAAACGGCCTTCCTCAACGGAGAGCTTGAGGAGAATGTATATATGATACAACCAGAGGGTTTTGTTTCAACGGTTGGAACAAACCAAGTCTGTAAGCTACAACGATCCATTTATGGATTGAAGCAAGCTTCTCGAAGATGGAACATCCGTTTTGATGAGATAATCAAAAGGTTTGATTTTATCAAAAATGAGGATGAACCTTGTGTGTACAAGAAGGTTAGTGGGAGCACTGTTTCATTCCTTATATTATATGTTGATGATATATTACTAATATGGAATGATGTTCCTATGCTACAGTCGATCAAAATTTGGTTATCTAATCACTTCTCCATGAAGGACTTGGGTGAGGCATCCTATATTTTGGGGATAAAGATCTATAGAGATAGATCTAAAAGGATGCTTGGCTTGACCCAAAGAAAGTACATTGACTCGATGCTAAAGAAGTTTAGCATGGAAGATTCCAAGAGAGGTCTCATGCCGATAAGCCATGAAATACATCTCTCCAAGAAACAAACCCCAAAGACACCTGAGGAGAGAGACCGTATGAGTAAGATTCCTTATGCTTCAGCAATAGGATCTATTATGTACGGTATGATATGTACTAGACCAGATGTCGCTCATGCACTTAGTGTAACAAGCAGATATCAGTCGAATCCAGGAGAAGATCACTGGAAGGTAGTGAAAAATATCTTAAAGTACTTGAGAAGAACTAAGGATGTATTTCTTGTCTACGGTGGGTCTGAATTGAAACTAGAGGGCTATACAGACTCAAGTTTTCAAACGGACCAAGATAACAGTAAATCCATTTCAGGGTACGTGTTTACCTTAAACGGTGGCGCAGTGAGTTGGAAAAGTTCCAAGCAGCAAATAGTTGTTGATTCAGTGACAGAGGCAGAGTACATAGCTGCAAGTGAAGCTGCAAAGGAAGCTGTTTGGATGAAGAAGTTCATAACTGAACTTGGAGTGGTTCCTAGCATTAGAGGAGCCATACCTTTATTTTGTGACAACACCGGAGCTGTTGCGCACGCTAAGGAACCCAGGTCTCATCAGAAATCCAAACACGTGTTGCGGCTGTTTCATTTGATTAGAGAGATCATTGAAAGAGGAGATGTCACCCTGAAGCGTGTGGACTCTCAAGACAACATTGCAGATCCATTTACTAAAGCTTTAACATAACAACAGTTTGATCATCACTTAGAAAAGATGGGTATTAGATACCATGACGATTGGCTTTAGTGCAAGTGGGAGATTGAAAGTAGTATGCACACAAGCCAATCATATTTGATATGATGTAGCATATACTTTGTAATCTTATTCATTTATTAATAAAAGAATTGATTTTCTTAAAAGGCATTTTACATTATCTACATAGTGCTATTATATTAAATGTGATAAACCCATAGTTTTGAGCAATGCTTTTAGAATCATGATGGTGATCATGCTAATGAGATCTAAATTCTATATAGCTCACAAACTAAAATCGTTCCTAATCATTGGATTACTAAAAAGGGGATTAGTGAATCCGGATAGATTAGTACATATATTGCTTGCTCTTAAGAAGAGGATGATTGATCTCATAATCATTTGTGTGGAGATACTAAAGCAAGTATGTAGCTGCTTATTGGAGAATAAGTTCACTGGACGTGGCTCGCTAAGGAATACCTAATGGAGTTTTACTCGTCTGTCAATAGGAATTCCTCTAGTGATAGTAGTACAAGTGATCCTTGGACTTGAGATCATCATAGTATCTTGTGTATGATGAGTTATACTTTGACATGTCCCTTAAGACCTTTAGGGTATATCAAAGAGTATGATTGGGTATAATAAGTTGTACATGGAGATAGGTGAATGATCAACAAAGAATATACCACGTCTAGTAAAAGATGTGAATGTCCTATGTGATTTGATAAGTGACAACTCAGTAGTTCTTGGCCAAGGCAGAATGAAATTAGAAAGGAGTTTCTAATTTTAATTATTTAGAGTTGTGCATTTGGGAATCGAAATACATATAATTAAACAAAATAAGACTTGACAGTAAATCCATATCTTATATTTAATTGGGACATTGTATGGTAGAAGGATTGAATTGTACGGTAACTATGCACTGAAAGGTTCTTTTGTAATTAATGTTGAAATCTATATTATCTGGAAAGTCGTTGATCGCTAAGGGGGCTTATCCTTATTCTAGAATAAATGTTATTTATTTAAATGAATTAAATAGTTTAATTTATTTATTTAAATAAGATTAGAATTATTCTAATTGATCTATTCACAACCGGTTTAATATGGAGAACCTAAAGGGTCACACCGCAAAAGAAAAATATTTATTTAAGAAGTAAATGACATAATTGTAATAATAAGTTAAGTGTATTTAATTTAATCTATGAAGATAGAATAAATTAAATAGCTTAATATTTATTATTTAATATTTTAGAAATATTAAATATAAATTAATAAGAGGAGTCTTATTATTATTATTACCATTACTATTATTTAATTCATAATAGGGATTGAGAATTAATTAATAGAAGTACTCTCACATAAATTCCTAATTGGATTAGGAACATAATTAATTAAAGGAGTTTAATTATAATAGAAACCATAATTCTAAATAGTTTAGGGAAGGGTTATTCCTACATCTATAAATAAGAGGAGTCTTATCATAGATTATGGTTACACACTCTTCCATTAGATTGTGAGTACTTGGAATTTCTATAGAGATAGAAACTATGGTTTTGTCAACACCCATCTTCTTGAATAGATATTATTCCTCGGTGGATCACCTCTAGAGGCCAAACACTTGGGTGGCTAACGTTGATCAAAGGAAGGAATTTAATCGGTGGAAATCAAGGAGAACACGAAGGAATTGGAGGTGAACTTGTACCTGAGGAAGCACGGTTCTACGAGGGTATAATTTCTTAATCTCTATCTCTTTCGTTAATTGATAATTGAATACAAGGAAAGATCATGGTGATGGTTTGTATGAAAAATTTTAAAATACGTTTTATCAAGCTTTCGCCCTATTTGTGTAATTTGATTGCATTCTTGCGTTATATACAAATCTAACATTTACTTCTCCTTCTTGTTGCTAAATAGCTCAGTTAAAGCTTGAAGATTTCCCTTCTTCTTCCTTAGCTCCCACCCGAACACTCTCTCTTCCTCTAGCTTGTTTCCTCCTCCCAAACTCTTTCTCTCTCTATTAGCTCTCTCCTTCTTAGAAATTCTGCAGAATTGGAAATGGAGAGTAGATGAATGAGTTATTTAGGTCTTCTAGGTGCCTTGGATGAGATGAGAGGAATATTGAGGAGCTCAAGACATTTGTCTAGGTGAGAAGAATAAATGTTTGGCATGTTTGTGCTTGGGAAATGAATCTCACAACCCTTGGTCTCCTCTCCTCTTCCCAACCGTACACCTCTTTCTTCTTTACACCAAATGCTAATTTTTGTGCCCATACCCCACATGGGTCAAGTCTTGGGTCATGGGTTGGGTCACCCTTAAAATCACTTGGGCTTCTAATTAAATCCCCAATGACTCCAAATAAAATTCTAACACTTGAAAAAATTATCTAATCGCATATTCGCCTTAACGAAGTACTACACATCAAAAGAAAAGACGTAACAATATCTGGCATGAATAGTGATTTTACGATTCTTCGCGAAATCAATTATTCACTCATATGATTCAATAATGCATAAAACTTCATACGTTGACATCATCCATGTTATAAAATAACCTTAAAACACGTCACATAAAAAAATATATTTAATCCATTTAATAATATTAATAAACCCAAATTACAAGGATATTCACGATCCGCAATCGCTACTCTTCACGATTAACTTCCCATAATCATATACATCATTGCACATATATCTCGCCCATATTTCGGGTTAGCGTCTTTACAACAAATAACTCGTTCAATATCATTATCCATCAACCATTTATTTAATCCAATAAATAGTACTCTAGCGATATTTCTCGAAACCGTCAAATTAGCTTATACGAACGCTTTCATACATACTAATCATCACCTACACATAATCTAGGTCACAATATAACCTTTAAACGCTTAACACATAATATTATTAATAAAAGTCTATTTTATTCAATAATATCCATAAGCTCAAATTACCAAGCTACCCACGGCTCGCGGTCGTTACAATTATTAACTAGTAACTCACTCATTCTGAATCTATGTATATATTTCACATTTATATATATGCATATTACGCTCAACAAATAAATCACATAACTATATAACACACACACACACACCTATATATATATATATATATATATATATATATATATATATATATATATATATATATATATATATGCAAACTCGAATCATAATAAGAATTATTCTCTATTAAATTCTTATTATAATTATTCTCGAAAATTCGGGTTGTCACATCCTTCCCTTCTTATAACGATTTCGTCCTCGGAATTACAAATATCAAACCTCTCTAACTCAGTTTGCGTAAACCATCTTCCAAAATTTTGTCGTTGAATTATTTCAACGGATTACTATATCATAGGTTTTACATCGCCTATTTAATCTACTTCTTTAACAGATTCTTGTAAGTTTTATTCTATAACCTTTATCAACTAAATTATATTATCATATGTTTAACCCATCAATTTTCTTTTCTAAGGATCATTGTATGTCACAATCATCATAATAATTTAATATCATGATTTACTAACTCATAAACATTCGGGATATTACATTCACCCCTTCTTCTAAGAATTTCGTCATCGAAATTTTAACACATTCATCTTTGCTCATTCTACCCATCAAAATTAGGTTTTCAATCTAACCTTTACACTATCCTCTTTCAAGGATTCACTTAAAATTGTCGCATTCTACGACTACTTATCCCTGGGAAAATTACCCTTCCCACAATCAGTTTCCCGAATAATAAGAACCTTCAACAATTGTTTAATAATTGTGAAATAACTTGAACAAATAGGAAATAAAATATTCCTTTAAAACTTTTTATATTATGCTGAGGGGCCATAAAGACCATGAACATAGAGGTTTACGGGTATTACTACCCCTACCGATTTCAATTATGAAAAAGGTAATCTACCTCACAAAGACCATGAACATAGATGTTTACGGGTATTACTACCCTTACCGATTTCAGTTAAGAAAAAGGTAATCTACCTCCGTATGCCAGGTGATCAGCCTTTTGTACTCTGACGTTGTGCACAACTTTCTAGCTAAACGACTATATGCGTTTGCTTGACCACCATAGGTTCAGTCAGGATTTTTTTTCGACATCAAATACCCCAATAATAGGGTTGTTCACCTCAGCTTACTACAAAGTTTCGCACCAAAATAATTTGGTTTGACATAAATTCTCAAATAATGCTTGAATTTCATAAACACATTGCAACATTCGTCTAGCCGAATCAAATAGCTTAGACTTCCATTAACAACTCGAACATCAATCGAAATATTTTAGCCAACTCAATTGGCATACTTTTTCATACTTTAAAGAAAACAAAAATCATTTTATGACGTCATGATACTGCACTGTTTCTACAGTCCGTTAAGGATTCCGTCATTTTGTGACTTTGTCATACTACATTATACCATAATGCGTTGACGATTCTATAATCACATCCAACACTAGGTTAATCTGCATTGATGACTCCATCATCTGTCATTCTACACCAGGTTTCATGATACATTGATGACATAAAATATATTTTGATATTTTCAAATCATATTTGTCTAGCCGAAACTATTAGCATAGATATATGAATAATGGTACTTCTTTTTTAAAATCCTTAGTCCAAAAATCTGGCCCCATACATTTTTTAAAGACACAAAAGTGCAAATATCAACACAAAGTCAATAAATTTCGAAATCTAGCATAGCTAGAAGATTCAGAATATCCATGTCTCCTCATCAACTTCAAGTTCTCTTCAATGCATCATTACTTAATAATTCTATCTATTTCTAACATCACCAATGCTCATCATTTTGAGAATTCATAATTCTCGCTCTACAACTTTCTTATACCCTAATATAGTTCATCAAACTTACCACACATTATGAGTTCAGGAACTTACCACAATAATATGAGTTTAGGAACTTGTCCTAGCAATACGTAGTCCAAGAAAAAATCAAGGACTGTCCATACGCTTAGGGGCTCAAAACATATCATACGATTATGAGTCACAAACTTACCATAAACATGAGTTTCAAGAACTCACACCTAATCTTATTATTCTCTAACCATCAAATATAGATATGAGAAAAGAATCACCTTCTCGTCATACGTATAGCGATAGCGCGATACCAGATTTCAACGATTATCAATATAGGAAGCTAAGTGATTGTCAAACCCATCACAATCCCCTGCCCATACAAGGAATCGATCAACTCGACCACTAATCAATATAGGAAGCTAAGCGGTTGTTACACCAAGCACAAATTCCCCGCCCATACAAGAAATTGTTCAACTCAACCATTATACCTATATAGGAAGCTAAGTGGTTCTCAAACCAAGCACGAATTCCCCGCCCATACAAGGAATTGTACAACTCAGCCACTAACATGAGTCCTCAACTGAAATCACCCCCAATCCTAGCTTACTCGTTGCTCAACAAGAATTTAATTCGTGTTTCATCATCTATAACTCTTTCCGAGTTTTACTTGTACTATCTCATAGTACCATCTATCTATAACATTGAGCTAAAACTTTCAATCATTCAATTGATCATCTGTCATTCTATGACTTAATCCAATCACATCGTGATCTTACTCTACAATCGTCTTACATTACGATCTTCCTTATCCTACGATCGTTTCATCCTACGATCTTCTATACTCTTCCCTCTAATAATAATATATGATTTTATTGCATATTTGTCTTATAGACCTCGTCTATTTATCAATACTTATCATCTTTATCACTAGAGTCAGGTAACTCCTAATCTCATCTTTTATAACGCATTAAGATTCTTCTTTGAATCGTCTTATATATATCTCAACTCTTACTATGAATTTTCTAAATTCATTTACTATCAATTAAACTCTATTTGAGTTTATTCTTTATCATCCTCTCTACGGTTATAGTCTAAGGTACTCTTACCTAAGGTTTATAACCTATCAGCTCTGATACCAACTTGTGACGCCACCAAATCCGGGTTACCTTATCCACAAATTCGGTGCATCACTGTACAACTCATACATCATTCTAACAATAACTCATTGCGGAATAATAAAATATTTACATTGATATAATATAAATATTATCGTCCCAATAACTAAAACATGACCTTACTACAAATATATAATTACAATAATATTACCACATATCCTCATCTAATTCCAGGCACGAAGACCTTAAATAATACACTTATGATCAAGGTTGAATAAATACCATGATCCTTTACAATATCTCATGTGAACGCAAGGTTCAGATTTTGACTTTATTCAATCCCTGAATATTTACAATGTTATTCAAGAACTATACCTTTGTTATAAAAATGTCTTTTATACATCATCGTCATCCTTATAGTTTACTAAAATAAGTAACTAATATAATCACGTCTTAACTATTATAATGGATAACCTTCATTTTCAACTCAAGGTTTACATAGTCAAATTTCATGTACATCATATATCGTCATCACAGCTAAATAATTACAATAAAGGAACATTTAGCAATCTTCCTATTTCCATGCGCCTCTAATCCTTGTCATCACGATATCAAGATAATTGCATTGCATCGTAAATCTGCAAAAGTTTTATTTTTGCAAGAATGAGCACGACGGCTCAGCAAGAACTAACAGTTTTCACATTTCATGCTTCACGTAACACATAAGTTTGCATTTATCCATGCATCATGATTCTCATACTATGCATCTTACTCATGCATTATAAATCTTATGCAATTCATCTATATATATACATCATGTATCTCATAGCATACTTCATGCATCTCACATTGTATATTTATAATAATTCAAGTTCCACATAGAACGATATAGTCACATAATTGCACATTGTGCACACTTTAATCATGCTCGCATATAATCCACATAATAGTGAAAGATTTAGTAATCAAGTCATGTACATCAATACATTTAAACAAGTCAATAAGTTACTAAAAGACCTTGCCTTAAGCGCTCCTTGTAAAAACTATGATAACTTGTCCTTCACATATCCTACACAATTTATTTAATAATAAAATATCAATTAGCAACTAAAAAAAGGCTTCATATAATGGTTTACAATATAACAACTCTTATTTCATATTGTTCGCGCATTATAAATAATAAACGCTATAAATACTAAATACATCTCTCGATGTCGCGTTATTTGAAAATGTTACAACCCTCATCGTCATCCATTTTCATCGATTTTAAAAACCCCACTCTATATATTGTAATGTTCGTTTCATTTGACTCGAAACACTATTTAAGTTCATTAACATTTTACATGGCGTTTCGACGTTTATATGCCACACGCCCGATTCGCCTCATTTGAATATGCTTAGCATGCTTATACATTGGGTTATAACACTCTATCATGTTTCATTATTATTAGAAACAAAATATCAAACAAGGTTATACACACTTGTTACGGTGTTGTGACGTTTGCACGTCCGTACGCCACACTTGCCTATTCGAATGCCCAAGTGACACGCGATTGCGTATGTTTATCACGCCCATTCGAATTGTCTAATACCCAATGGTTAATGTTAAGTATCATTATAAATCATAATAATCATGTTTTAGAACTTAGAACATCATTTAACATCGTCGGGAGCATGATTCATTGCACACGCGCATGACCGACGCCTACCGTTTGCACAATAGCCCTAAACACGGTAAATTTCAATATTTCTCCAGGTGGTAAATTTTAATTCTAATTAATGGAAGTTGTAGGTCTATTTTTAAGCTTTTCGAACCATCTTGAATCGCCCTAATCCGAGTCCGTATGAGAAAGTTATGGCCATTTTCTCAACGGACGTCGAAGCTGAGTCGGGCAGCGCACACGCGGGCGGGCAGCACCAAGCGCACGGCGTGCGGCAGCGCGCGCGCGGGCGCATGGGCGGCCTGATGGCCCTTGCCAGATATCGCGATTTTGACCCTCCTTCACTCCAATCCTCATAACTTCTTTTCTAGACCTTCAAATTGGTCCGTTCCAGACTCTATGGACTCCTAAGACATAGAGCTACAACATATCAAAAATTCAGAGCTATCCATTAACTTTAACATGGCCAAATCGTAGGCCAAAGTATCAACTCATGCTCTGTTTTTGGTGTTCTTGGTGTTCTTCACTAAAATCATCACCAAATCTTCATTTTTACACCTTTTTGCTCGATTCCAGTTGGGTTAACTTTGTAACCCTTGGAACTACAACATCATAACAACAAACAAATTACACAAATACAAAATCATAGCTACAAAGTTCTTTAAATTCGTCCCAAGGTCCATGTTCTTGTTCAAAAGTTCATTGTTCTCGCTCCGTTAAGCCAAGGTAAGGATTTGTTCCATTTTTGTTCCACTTTGATGTTCTTAATGATTTATATAGTCTCTTAACAACATTTACAAATCATCACAAGCAACAACAATAGAAAATCTCCAGAAAAATCATTCGCGAGCTTACAATCTCTAAAAACACAAAACTTAGAAATCTAACCAAAAATCAATGGAAAATGGTTTGAGATGAAGGTTTATCTCTGTAAATCCTTCCTAGATGATGAGGAGGCTAGCTAGGCTTGGTTTGCTTGAGTCCTTATTCTTGCTTCTTCCTCACCCCTGCTCCTTCTTCCTTCTCCTTCTTCCCGAACTCTCCTATTTCTTTCTTCTTTAGAATGGTGAATGCTTGATGAAGAAGATGAAGATGGAGTTATGTAAGCTTAGCAGATGGTTACCTCTTTACTTCTCCTTCTTGTTGCTAAATAGCTCGGTTAGAGCTTGAAGATTTCCCTTCTTCTTCCTTAGTTCCCACCCGAACACTCTCTCTTCCTCTAGCTTGTTTCTTCCTCCCAAACTCTTTCTCTCTCTATTAGCTCTCTCCTTCTTAGAAATTCTGCAGAATTAGAAATGGAGAGTAGATGAATGAGTTGTTTGGGTCTGCTAGGTGCCTTGGAAGAGATGAGAGGAATATTAGGGAGCTCAAGACATTTGTCTAGGTGGGAAGAATAAATGTTTGGCATGTTTGTGCTTGGGAAATGAATCTCCCAACCCTTGGTCTCCTCTCCTCTTCCCAACCCTTGGTCTCCTCTCTTCTTCCCAACCGTACATCTCTCTCTTCTTTACACCAAATGCTGATTTTTGTGCCCATACCCCACATGGGTCAAGTCTTGGGTCATGGGTTGGGTCATGGGTTTGGGTCACCCTTAAAATCACTTGGACTTCTAATTAAATCCCCAATAACTCCAAATAAAATTCTAACACTTGGAAAAATTATCTAATCGCATACTCGCTTTAACGAAGTACTACACATCGAAAGAAAAGATGTAACAATATCTGACGTGAATAGGGTCGAGAATAGTGCCTTGGTAAACGTGCCCCGTGAATAGTGATTTTACGATTCTTCGCGAAATCAATTATTCACTCCAATGGTTCAATAATGCATAAAACTTCATACGTTGACATCATCCAGGTTATAAAATAACCTTAAAACACGTCACATAAAAAAATATTTAATCCATTTAATAATATTAATAAACCCAAATTACAAGTGTATTCACGATCCGCGATCGCTACTCTTCACGATTAACTCCCAATAATCATATACATCATTGCACATATATCTCGCCCATATTTCGGGTTAGCGTCTTTATAACAAATAACTCGTTCAATATTATTATCCATCAGCCATTTATTTAATCCAATAAATAGTACTCTAGCGATATTTCTCGAAACCATCAAATTAACTTATACGAACGCTTTCATACATACTAATCATCGCCTACACATAATCTAAGTCACAATATAACCTTTAAACGCTTAACACATAATATTATTAATAAAAGTCTATTTTATTCAATAATATTTATAAGCTCAAATTACCAAGCTACCCACGGCTCGCGATCGTTACAATTATTTACTAGTAACTCATTCATTCTGAATCTATGTATATATTTCACATTTATATATATACATATTAAGCTCACCAAATAAATCACACACACACACACACACACACACACACACACACACACACACATATATATATATATATATATATATATATATATATATATGCAAACTCGAATCATAATAAGAATTATTCTATATTAAATTCTTATTATAATTATTCTCGAAAATCCGGGTTGTCACAGATATTGTATAATATAGCTCGGTGGAAAACAATGCTTTTGCTTCCTTCACCATAGTTTATTAGATACATGTCAATTTTAAATTGAGTTTTTTGGTAGGGTGTTGAGGCAAATCAAAACATAGGCAGATGTTTTTTGTGTTGTAGTTTATTAGATACAGTTTATTTAGGCAGATGTTATACGTTCATTGTTTTAGGAAGACTTTCTATTAGAAAAGAACAAAAATATTTTGGGAGTTGTAAACTATTTTCTGAAAAATATTGTGCCCAGCCAAACACCGAATTGTGTGGTAAATATTTATGTGAAACAAACAGAACATATGGACAATCATACATGTTTATCCTCTTGTTTGTTCATTAAAATAATAATTGGCATCAGTATATCTACATATGTGCTATTTTAGCAAAAAATTGACAGTTTTCTGAAGTACATATTGCTTCTACTTTAAAGCTTATTTTTCTGCTTCTTTTTCCTTTCTAAAAGGCA
The DNA here is from genome assembly GCA_034770075.1 of Aralia elata. Lineage (NCBI taxonomy): Eukaryota > Viridiplantae > Streptophyta > Magnoliopsida > Apiales > Araliaceae > Aralia > Aralia elata. The sequence goes on along the minus strand of CM068388.1, from coordinate 72,955,686 downwards.
GTGATAAAATGATGTTCTGGCAAACTTTCTATATTTTGTTGTGCATTGAGCCACTGTTTCATATATTTTGTTGTTTGTGTAAGAGAAGCTATTCTTATACTTTTTGATGTCTTATTTTGTCATTCTGCATATTCTCATAAATGGAAAATCCAATTTTCTGGTTATTTATTGATACCTATTATGTAGTTGTTCACACACAAATATATGTTTTCTCTGTGATTAGGCACGAAGTTGCTAATGTTTCTATTAATTTTTGTAGACACAGGTTTTATGCATCACTTCATTTATCTTGAAGAAGCTTGATCGCGAAACTACGATTAACATTTGACATTTGATAGTACTTTCTGTTTCTGTCTTTTTAGTGGGATACTGCTGGGCAGGAACGATTCCGGACAATAACAAGCAGCTACTACCGAGGAGCACACTGGATTATTGTAAGTAATGTTTCTTAAGTATACCTCGTGAAGAATTTTTTTGCACTTTATTATATTTGACTGATGTCTAGTGTCAGTAAATCACAGATGAGGAGTACAAGGTCAGGATGGGTTTACATATAAGTTCCTGGTTCCATATGCATGGCTTGCAGTCACTCTAGATGTTGCTATTTTTTCTCAACCTTCATTTCAATCTTTAATGTACTTTTTCCTTATAAGTAAATCTTTAATCTGCTTATGAAGTACACAAAGCTTCGAGCTCCATCCAATGAAATATCTCATTACCAATGTGATCATGAATCTATTATCACTAGTTTTTTAAGTTAATATTTTCACAACCAGTTTAGCCTTCTTTTGTCAGGAATTTCCATTTAATTGTGACATTTTTTGGGAATGGTTCATATTCTGGAGCAAGTTTGCATATTGTTTTAACATTCCTTAAGCAAATGGTCTTGTTCAGAAAACAGAAGCATGTTAATGCAATATCCTTTGTTTTGGTAGATACTAATTACTCATTCACTTTTTACCTTTTTCCTTCTCTAGTTGTTGGCTATAGCATTTGAGCCTTAATTTGACCACTCCATTTTGATATCATGCCAGCTACTTTAACATTTATTAGTACTTAGGTTATGTGCCAGCCATGAGACTAAACACATGTTTGAACTAAGTCCTGGAATATACTTTGGACTGGAAAAGTGTCCTCTGAAGTAAATCAATATTTTTTGGACTGAGTTCCTGTCTGATGTAGCACAATGGTTAGAAAGGGATAAAACTTGGGGGGGATAAGAAGAAGAATAAAGAGGAAGGGCTGTGGAAAACACCAAGTGTAAAACCGAAAGCATACGGAGATAAATCAACATTCTAGTCAAAAAGCCATTATATCAGCAAAACCAATATAAAATGTGTAAACCAAATCCAAGGATATATGAATTACTGAATTGTAAAATTTACCTTTTTTTATCCCTAATGTAGATTAGTGATATTATTTCATTTACTCATTCTTACTTGCACTGACCTTGCAACAGATTGTCTATGATGTTACCGAGATGGAGAGTTTCAATAATGTTAAGCAGTGGTTGAGTGAGATTGATAGATATGCAAATGACAGCGTATGCAAGCTTTTGGTGGGAAACAAATGTGATCTGGTTGAGAACAAGGTTGTCGACACACAGACAGCTAAGGTATAGAATGTCACTGTAGTGTTCTGAGTTTCTGCTTTGCTAACCATAATCAAGATAACCTGTTGTTTTCTGTCGCACTGAGTTTTGCTCAGCATGCATGCACAATCTCTAGAAAACTTTCTATCCTTGATTAAGGCCTTGGAAACATATTTAATGCTGCTGGTACAGTTACTTTGTACCCAAATTAAATTAGAGTCCACTTTCAAATATGTGTTTTCTCTGTGATTAGGCATGAAGTTGTTAATGTTACTATAAGATTCTTAGAATATATGTTAAGTCTATCTAGATTGTGGTCAAAAGTTGGGCTCTACCCTATGATATTTTGATAAAAGATATTACTCAAGAAACACAGCAGATTATATTTGATGCAAATCTTCTAATGTGAAACATGGGGTTGTGGTAGTGCTAAGACGTTATTTTTTGTCAATTTCCATGGGATTGCATAACTTTTACCTAGTGGCCCTTGATCATAAAACCTGAATTTTGCAGAAAATATGTGAAGTGAGGTTGAGTTTTTATTAAGAAGTTAAGGCAATTAATTATTTGAACTAAAATTCACTAAATTTGAAGAATCAAAATTTCCCAAAAGTAATCATACATGCAGTATAGATGAGCAAAATTTGAGGGAGAATCCAAAACAAATCCACCTTTGAGAAATGACCAGAACACCGGCTTTGAATTGACGGCCCCTACACATTTATATGTGTTCTTATCTGTGATTAGGCCTACCTTTATGATAGCTGAATCTGCACCCAATACATTGATCCAACCTGTAAATGTTAGACAATATGCAATCTTATTTTTACTATACACCGCTCCCATTGTAATTATTTGATTATAAATTTGATATATTAATTACGAGTTGCTTTCAGTTATACAAGATGATACTTTAGCCATCTATATGAACTACAAATTAAATTGATAACAGAAACTTAACTGGAGAAACAGTAGATGGTTATGGCTGTGAGATTGTGCAACAGAAATGAGGGTGAAGGAATATTACTTCCAGATTGATTGAATCCATGCTGAACCTCTAGAGTTTGACCTTTGATGATCCCACCACCATAAAGTGGATCCTCTAGGACTATTTTACACTAATTCATAGACAAATGCAATGCAAATTATAAGCATTACAGAATACCAACAATTAGAAGAAGATTAGTAAACACAGAGTATATAGTATTAGTGTTTAGTTTACCTGAAAGTGTAAAGATAATTATTGATCGTGTATTAAATTGTGTGCTTACCTGTTTCCAATAAGTAAATACAGGACACAAAATGCTTGTAAAATTTATGCGATTATACCATATGTTGGGTATATAACATGCCTTTGTACTGTTGAATGCATGTTACTGTCTTGCAACCAGGTAAGATGCTAATTGATTTTGGTGGTAGTAGAGTAGTGAAGAATTTTGAAATTGTATTACAAAATTATTATTTTGCTTATTTTGTCTTAGAAACAAAGGTTGCATCGTCCGCCAATGCAATGTGAGTTATCTTCATCAATACGCAAAGAATATAGCTGAAACATTTGCACTTGATCTTCCTATAGACCCAGATGATTTGTTTGCTTCATCAAATACATCAGCTGATATTCCAACGAATAACTCAACCACGCATGCTTAGAATGACAACGCAGATAATGACGACTCTGAAGACTCCATGGAGAATTCAGGATGATCTAAATTTCCTTTAATTATTAATTTATTAGTTTAGGAGTTCTTTGGTAGATGTTGGGTTAGTTAATTGTTGGTTGAATGACACATATGACCCTCCAAGTTGCCACTCACTTTCAATGTCGTCCCTAAAGTACATTTTTCGTCAATTGAATCCTTAAAGTGGCATTTTCTTGCGTTTCCGTTCCTTTTACTCGATTTGACCCAAACCCGACCCATTTTTACCAAATTTTGACCAATCCGACCCATTTTGACCAATTCGACCCAATTTCACTAATTATTTTTTTTTTAACAAAAACGAAAATAATATTTTATTTCAAAATATTAAAAATAATTATAAAAAAAATATTTTATTTTAAAATCTTAAAAATTATTATTACTTTAAATATTTTTAAAAATAATTCTTATTTTTAAGAAAAAATATAGATTCAAAAAAGTTAAATAAAAAAATAAAAATTTATTTTTAAAAAAATAGATATTTTTTTTCATTTTATATGTAAAATACGAAAAACAGTAAAAGATAAATAAAAAAATTGATTCAATTTTTTTTTAAAAAAAAGAAATTAAAAAGTTTTAAAAATTATTATTTTTTAAGGAAAAAAATTAGAAAATTTATCATTTTAAAAAAAATGAGTAAAGTTTTATAAAATATAGATTCAAAAAAATTAAACAAAAAAATTAAACTTTATTTTCACAAAAAATAGAAAATTTTAATTTTTTTTACAAATGAGTAAAGTTTCATAAAATATAGATTCAAAAAAAGTAAATAAATTTTATTTATTTTCATAAAACAAAACTAGAAATATTTATTTTTTAAAGATGTGTAAATTTTCATAAAAATAATTAAGAATTAAAAAAATTTAAACTTTAATTCTTTTGAATCTATATTTTATGAAATTTTACTCATTTTTGAAAAAAAATAAAAGTTTTAAATTTTTTTTCTTCTGAAAATAATAATTATTTTTAAAACTTTTTAAAAATAATATTTTATTTTTAAATATAAAAATAATTATTATTTTAAAATTATTCTAAAAATAATATTTTATTTTACAATATTAAAAATAATTATTTTTAAATAAATATTTTGAATCTATATTTTATGAAAGTTTACTCATTTTATGAAAAAAATAAAAGATTTTAATATTTTTTCTTGAAAATAATAATTATTTTTAAAAATATTTAAAATAATAAGTATTTTTAATATTTTAGAATAAAATATTATTTTTAAAATAATAATTAATTTTAAAATAATAATAATTTTTAATATTTTAAAATAAAATATTATTTTTAAAAGAATTTTTAACTAATAATTATTTTTTAAATAATTTTAAAACTTTTTAGTTTTTTTTTTTAAAAACAATTAGTTGATGAAATTAGGTCGGGTCAAACTGGTTCGGTTTCGGTCAAAATGGGTCGGGTGGGATACAATAGGATAAAAGGAACGGAAATGCCAAAAAAATGCCACTTTAAGGGCCCAATTGATGAAAAATATATTTTAAGGACGACATTGAAAGTATGTGGTAACTTGGAGGGTGATAAGTGCCATTCAGCCGTTAATTGTTTGATGAACCTATGACATGTGCTACCTATTTAAGTAGTTGGTAATGAATTGATTTTTAATAAATGGATCAGGTTTCTTCATTTTAATAATTTTGTATATTTTACGTTTCAAATTTATTGTAATTTATGGCATTTACAGATTTGAAATATAAAATTGGAAATTAAATATATTTTAATATAGGAAATTTGTGATGGCTTTACTATCACCAAAACGTATAAATAGGTTACAAAAATAGGGACAATTGTGATTACTTGAGCCATCACAAAAGACTTATGTGTACGACTGCTTTAGCCATCAAAAATGCTTTAACATTTGCTTATTGTTTTGGCCATCATAAAAACCTTACCAATTCTGTGATGGTCGTGACCATCACAAAATGACATGATTACTTCGGCTATCACAAATAATTGGTGATTGTTTTGGCCATCATAAAAACCTTACCAATTCTGTAATGGTCGTGAGCATCACAAAAGGATGTGATTGCTTCGGCCATCATAAATAACTATTATGCTAATGTGACAGGTTTAGCCATCACAAAAGGATTGAATGTTTCGGTGATTGCCAAAACCTTCACGTAAAAACCTTTCATGATGGGCGTATACAAGACGGCCATTGTGATACTTAAAGCCATCACGTAAACCTTTCGTGATAGTTTTTCTAGTTTTTGTGATGGATTTTGGCCATCACAAATGACCATTTTTTTAATAAATGAATAGTGTGTATAACCATGTTTAATATTTTGTCCCTAATATGAATGGGACATTATAGAGTAGTATAAACCAATATTTGGTATACAGTATGTGACTAATTGTTATGTGAATATGTATTTATATATGTAGGATTTAAGAAGTGTGTGTTGTAATATTGTAGCAGATGCACTAGGCAAGTTCCTTACTCATCTATTTTTATTTGAGCAAGTTTCCTAACCCGTACAACTTTTATTATTATGCGAGTTTATTCTTATGAATTGCAAGTTCTCTTAACTTTATTCAAGTTATTTATTGAGAAAGCTTTATCTTACTCAAGATATATTTGGACAAGTATTCCATCTTATTGCAAGTTCCTTACTCAACTATTTTTATTTGAGTAAGTTTCCTAACTCGTACAATTTTTATTATTGTGCGAGTTTATTCTTATGAATTTCAAGTTTCTTAATTTTACTCAAGTTACATTTGAGCAAGTTCACTTACCTTACTCAAGTTATTTATTGAGCAAGTTTTCTAAACTTACTCAACCCTTATGTTTGAGCAAGTATTCTATCTTATTGCAAGTTTCCTTACCCTAACTTAATTTAATGTTGGGCAAGTTTCCTATCTTATACAAATGTTATTTATTGTTGCAAGTTTCATGACTCAAATCGAGTTATTACTTTCAAATTATATTAGTAGATTAATTATTGTCAATTACTCCATCTCAAAGATAATTATTGATATTCGCAGCTTGTGCATTTCAATTCATGATCTGTTGTTAGACTGTAAAGCGTTTAAGTTCTTCTTCATGAACTGTTTAAGGAAATAGTCTATGCCATTTGTTTCGGTCAGACATGTACAGGTTATTATTTTAAAAGCTATCCAAACCAATAGTTGGTACGGATTCTTGGACCGAGAGAGAAACCCTTAATTAGGGACTTTAATGTGTCGGTTATCCGACGCAGTCAGGATTTAGTGTTATGCATGTACATGGTGTACGAGAGGCTGATCCCCTCGAGTACAACTGACTGGGCCAGGTTTTTTAAAGGGTCAGTTGAATGATTGACTCTTTGGCAAAAACATTCATGGTCTATTGGATCATTCAGCAGTAAATAATCAATATTCATTTCTTTATTTGAGCGTTGGTTAGGTTATTCAGCTATTTCATCAATGTTCTTAAATTTTTGATCTATGCGGTTATTATTCTTATTCATTCATGATATATCTTCATTCTTGTTGTTAAACTTGTTGGGCAAACTCGTTGCTCACCCTTGTCATATCATGAACCATTTGCAGTTAAGCCCGAGAGTTCCAAAAAGGACAAAGGCAAAGGAAAACTTAAGGAATAGTTACATGTTGAATAGTTATATGTACTATCCCGCTATGTAATCGTGGAATCGTTTTGTATTATTAAATATTTCATGATGTATTTATTTAAGGTTATAGACCTTGGAACCGTAGTAAACCTTTTGTAATGAATAACATATATTTATTTATTCTGCATTAGTTGATTTATGTTGTTTAGAGGTGTATGGATGTACTTTATCGTGAGCATCAGATTCGAGGTATTGGTACCTGAATTTAGGGGTGTCACAGGGAGTTCTCACTTAGGGGTTGCTTCCTTTCTTATGTTGCTTGCAACTCTAAGATTTTTGATTAACATCACTTTTTCCAGGAATTCGTTAGCCTTTCTTAATTCAGCGACCAATGAATCCTGGTAGGTGAAAGTCTCAGACTAAAATAACATTTTTTCTATTTTAAAAAGAAAAGCATATTGTTCAACCGCAGACAGGGGCAGTGAGGTTTGGCTTAGACTCCTTACCTGAGATTAGAGAGCAAACTGAATGTCTCACAGTAGTCAAGTTTAGTCGATCAGGACTGAAAGTTTCAGATAATCGTATGGGAGATCAAGTCAAGCCAAGAAGGACGGTATCTCGTACTGACCCGAATACGACAGATGCGAAAGTGGGGAAGCCAGAAGTTACTAAAGAAGTCGGAGGAAGAAAGTCATTGGACAACTGTATACGAGGGTACATTAGTATTCTGGACGACGTCGAATTGACGACAGAGAAAGACTCGACACTGAGCCAAGCCGCCTGGTGGTGTGGTACACTTTACTATAGTGATAGTTCATCTGGTCTTCGTGGGGCGTGGATGATCACTCTTTCTACTGTGCATTACTCAACTAGGGTCCGTGTGAGATGGCATATAGGCTAGATCTTTCGCCTTGCCTTTGACTTTGTCCCCCGGGATACACCATAGGTTGGGTTTGAGAGCCGTGTGATGGTGACTATCCAGCACTGTTAGGAGAGCACTTTTAGTTTGCGCTATGTAGAGGGGATAAAAGTCTACTTTGAAGGCCTCGAAGTCATGCGCTTATGCAACATCCTTAACTAGGAATATAAGAGATTAGTCAGCCTCACCATCAGTAGTTATCACAAATGCGAGAGCTAAAGCGAGAGCAGAGAGCACATGAAGAAGCGCACCAAGGGCTACAACACATAAGGACTTAAGCACAAAAAAGAGCTTCCCTCTTGGGTAAGGCTCAGAAAATATTTTTCAAGACTTTTTATCCTATATTGTATTTTCTATATATGACCTTAGTTTGGAAAGAGATTTTAATATAGAAGTTAGAGTCTACATGATAAATTTAATGATGATATGATTAAAGTATATTTGTTCAATAGTTTTTGTAAAGTCCTTAATGATAATATGATGTATAAGGAATTAGAATAGAAAGATCAAACTTGTTAGATTGATCTTAAGAGCTAAGTTGATGTATAGATGGTAGGATTGATTTGATCGTAAAATCAAGTTAAACGATCGTATAATTACTCTGGCATTTTGTGATGTTAGCAAAGATTGCAGAGTAAGCTATAATTTTGTAGAGCATCAAGTGTTTGATCGCAGAGTCTACCAGAAGCTCATAGAGTAAAGTCAAAGATCACAGAGCCTGCAGTCAGAAAGCCTGCAGTCAGAACGTAGAGTTCACTTAAAAATCATATTGTGAAGTAAGAATCGTAGAGTGACTCAAAGATCGTTCAATGAAGAAAGATTGCAGAGTCTGCTAAAGGATAGTAGAGAGTCAATCGTAGAGCAGATCGTAGAGAGCACATCGTAGAATGTCTCTACACGTAGAGCGATCAATCGTAGAGCAAATCGCAGAGTAACGAACGTTGAGTAAACTAATCTCAGACTCTATGTTTTTCATGAAACTCTACGATCGATCAAATTTGTAGAGCAAGTTAGGACTGACAGAGGACTGACAATAAGGAGAGTTGCAGATTGAAGAACCTAAGACATTACCAAACATCCTTAGTTGAAATCGAAGATTAGAGCATGTTTGTGTCTAACAGCTATTTTGGTGATGTGACAACACCTATGTGGTTGGTGAAGCAGCAGATTGATGTGTTAAATCAAAAAGCAAGCTGACACAACACTCCTAAAGGTCAACATCAAGATCTTCTAGGATCAATGGATTAAATGCTCAAACGATAACTTTACAACGAGAAACTCTGGAGGCAGACTATAAAAGAGATATATCGAGACTTAGTGAACTGGACTAAGTGTCCTTGTCTTAGTGACATATATCGAGACTTAGTGACTCGAAAGAACCTTAGTGGTTCAGTTGTAATAGATCTTAGTGATCTGCATCCTTAGTGGATTTCTTAATCGTAGAATAGAAGGGTGGACTAGGAGTTATTTGTACTCCTAACCACTTAAATATCTTGTCATTTACTTTATGCATTTACATTTTATCTATTAAATGTTATATCTATTGGTGACTATCATCCACAAGAACTAAATTCAGAGCTATGATTTCATTATATCTTTAAGGGGTTTTTTTAACTAATATTCCATTGTGCTTAATTAACTCTAATTAATTAATTATTTGGTAATACATTCTTTAAACAAGTAAAAAGTTTTAAAGGATCTATTCAACCCCATTCTAGATCTCTTTTATGCCTCTGGAAAACAGCCACTCCCATGAAGACTCAAATGGCCTCTGCAACCAAATTAAACTTGACAAGGATGAATCTGGTAAAAGTATTGATATAACTCAATACAGAGGTATTATAGGATCTTTCTTATACTTAACTGCTAGTGGACCAGATATTATGTTCTCTACTTGTATTTGTGCTTGATTTCAGGCTAATCCTATGGAATCCCATTTAGTTACTGTTAAAAGGATTTCCAGATATCTCAAGGGCACTCCATATTTGGGACTGTAGTATCCCAAGGAGTCTCCCTTTAATATAATAGGGTATTCAGATGCAGATTTTACATGATGCAAGATTGACAAGAAAAGCACTAGTGGTACATGTCAATTGCTAGGGAATAAGCTTGTCCCATGGTTTAGCAAAAAGCAGAATTCAGTGTTAACTTCAACTGCAGAGGCTGAGTACATTGCTGCTGGTAGTTGTTGTGCTCAAATTTTGTGAATGAAGAATCAGCTGGCTGACTGTGGGTTTGATTTTATGTCTATTCCTATATTTTGCGATAATACAAATGTTATATCAATAACTCATAATCCTGTCATGTATTTTAGGACTAAACATATAGACATCGGATATCACTTCATAAGAGATCATGTACAAAATGAAATATTTCATTGCATTTTATTCCAACTAAAAATTAACTTGCAAATGTGTTTACAAAATCCTTAGATGAATCTAGGTTTATTGAGTTAATTAATGAGCTAGAAATGCTAAATTTGCACCCTTAGTATTATGTTACTAACAGTGCAGGAAAGGATTGTAGAACTGTCCAATAAGAGACATGTTTATATAGATATCCATGGTTCGTAGAGAACGTGACTATTCGAAGAGCCTTGTAGAACTGCTCGTAGAATGGAAGTTGTTCGTAGAGTAGTTCGTAGAACGGCTCGTTGAGTAAGGAAGCTCGTAGATTGGTTCATTGAGAAGAAGGACAACGTAGAGTTAAAAAGCTTCTCAAAAGTTTACTCTACGCCACTGAGCTTTAAGGCGGTTAGTAACAGTACGCGTGACCTTCATTTCCAAGAAAAGCGAGTGAAAAGGAAAAGTTACTGCGCTACAGCTATGAATAGTAGAATTGAAGTGATATGTAACCAATCATAACTCAACTCATGTCCCACTCAGTAGAATTAAAGGAAAGTGATATAAAGTCTTTTCAAATTTTTCATCTGACTTTTACCATTCTCTTTTGCAATCTGAATTTGAGCTTTCAAATTTTCCTCTCTAACTTTCGAGCCCTAGCTTTCAAATTAAAATCCAGAAAACTTAAGCACTTTCATTGTATTTTCAATCAAAACCAAATAAAATGGTTAACTACCAAGTTATCTCCGGCAACCAACTGTGCTTCGAGAAATTTGGAGAAGTAGATAAGGATGTGCTTGTGCTGGTGCAAAAAGCTGGCTTTGTTGAGTGTTTGGAGACCAGCACGAAGATCTACACCGAGCTAGTGAAAGAGTTATACTTGTTTAATGTTGTGCATGCAGATGGGGTTCTTTTTACTAAGATCAAAGACTCCACTTTGAAGTTAGAAGTGACAAAGCTGAACCACCATCTGGGCTTTGTCAATTAAGGAATCACCTCCTTCAATGAAGTCGACGTGAAGGAAGGGATGAAGCTGATGGGTTACAAGAAGAACCTACAGCTTAAGGGGATTAAGAAGAAAGAATTTCTCTAAGAGTACGAGTTCCTTACTAACATCATTGGCAAATACATTCTATGCGAGGACTCTGCTCACGATTCTGTCAGCGAGTTATAACTGAAGATCATGTCTGGCATCGTCATGAATATGTAGATAAATTTTGGTTCTATCTTTATGGACTGGTTTGGCAAGTGGGTTGATGATGTTGGAAAGAAGAAAGCAGTAGGTAAGACAGTGCCTAAGATGTTCTATGGGCGGTTCATCAGTATTGTCCTGAAGAAGAGACTGAAGAGCAAGATTGGGGATCAAAAGGGTGAAACCCTGAATGTCAACAAGAAGATATGGCTCTGAAGGTTCCAAGTCCTGAGCCAAAGAAAAAGAAGAAGCTAAGACAAATGGTGGAGAAAAAGAAGAAGAAGGCAGAGAAGAAGAAAAGCAAAAAGAAAAGAAAGGAAGAGCTAACCCAATGATCGTCGAGCTCTACGGATGACTCTCTCAAGCTAACCAAAGTCATTGACAATATTTTAGAGGACATCAATAGACAATTCGATCCTATGATTGTAAAACTCGAGGATCTAGATACTGAGGGGGAGCAAACAGTTTTTTATCAAGAACCCCATTCAGTGCTTTCGGCATCAGAAGTAGTAAGGATGCGCATTATGCTTGAAGCTGAAGAAAATCCCAATGTTTGCCTTCCTGACAGGTTTATAGGGTCAGGGGCTGGGCAAATGCGTTTTGTCTAATGAGCGTTAATGTACTCTTCAACAGCTTCTTCAACATAGAAATAGACAGAATCACCACTATCTATGATCCTGATAGTGAGAAAATGCTTTATTTCTTGCCCCCTAATACCATTAGTAAGAGCTGTGACATTAAGAGACCAAAGCTTCATCAGCTGGAATTATTCAAGGTTTCCAAACCTTAAGCTGGTGGCTCAAAACTTCCCTAGGGTTCTTTCATATGTAACAAAGTTGATTTGCAATGAACCTTCGTCCTCTACATGTAGATATGACAAGATAATTTATATTCCTAAATATTTATTTGTTTCTTTAAATTCTATTCTTTCATTCTTGTCTTGCTATGACGAAGTCGTAGAGTCTCATACTACGATTTCTAAGCTACCTTCTAGTCCTAGTTGTCAATCCCCGATCATGGAGTCCCAACACCCCACGATCGATGTACAAAAGACTAACTTTCCGGTCGTAGAGTCTCCACACTCTACGGACGATGTACAAATACCTAACTCTCCGATCGTAGAGTCCCAACACCTTACGATCGATGTACATAATACCCCATCTCCTATACACATTCATTCTACACAATCTTCACGTGTATATAAAAATTCTAAATCTCCATCTCCTATATCTTCTCCAATCGCAAAGTCTCAACACCCTACGATTGATGTAAATACTCAAACTCCTGTACATACTTTAGAATCAGATATCCCTTCTTAACCTATACAAATTTTACAACCAGTTATACCTTCAATCTTTCATACAAATATTCTCCTCTTTAAATAATGAATATTTGATCTTACTCTCGCAATTTCAAATCACTCTCGGAGTGATAAGGTTAGAGCATAAGCCTTACTAGAACAAATCCTTGAGTGTGTCTCTGTATATCCCCTCCAAGCCCTAATTGTTTGAGTTGATGAACCTCATTGTCGAAGAGCTCAATCTAGGCCTTAAGGAAACATCAACTGGGATACAAAAAGGGATAAAGCTGATCAATGAAATTGCTTCTAAAGTACCCGGGGAAATGGGCAAGGAGTTTGGCAAGTGCATAAAAGATCGTTGAAGGATATAACTGATAATCTCAAGCAAAAAGATGAGGTCTTTCTCAAGGAGATAACTGCTCACAAAGCTGCTGTCATTGCTCTTCAACAGACAAATGTCGAATCTATCAAGTTCCTCTCTAATAAAGTCTTCGATCTCAGTTCTTCACTCAACGAATTCAAAGGCATGGTCAAGAACTCCATGAACAGAACAGATAATGTTCTTGCTCTTGTGCACCAGCAAAGAGATCCAGCTGAAGCCAAGCAGTAAGAAGCCCGAGCTGATATTGCCATGAATCGTAGGCAAAAGGAAGAACTTGTGCAAACTGTCAAACAACACTCCAACGAGTTCACTATATTCAATCAAGGTCGAGATTCTGACAAAAAGGGGGAGAACAAGAAGAGACCAAGTCAGGGGGAGAGGTAAAGGCCAAGTCAAGGGGAGAAGAAAGGTCAAGACTGCAATAATCAATTCATCCTTCCTCTAGAGCTCTTATAACTCCTACGGGTCAAGGTCATCCTCATTCTTCTTCAAGACAAGGATCGTTGAGTTCAGTTACACTAACTGGTTTACGACTCCCATCTAGTGATCCCATGCTCTTGAATAGAAATCTTCAGGGGATTCATATTGAAGGAGAGGAAGAAGAAGAATATATTTATATGCGCATGCCTGATCTTGGAGCCAGGAGTTCAACGCAAGAAATTTAGACGAGAGAAAGAGAAAGAAGAGAAGCATATTATAGAAGGAGAGAAGCTTGGCATAAAGATCATCCCAAGCCAAAGCCAAAGAGAGGGAGAAGATAAGTATAAAAGATAGGTATACATTGTATATAAACTTGTTATAAAATTTAACTGTTGTAAAATCTTTATATATACTGTGTACAATTGTCATACATCAATAAATTCATCCTTTTGATCTACCAATATTGTTGCTCACTGTATTTTAAGTCATGTTTAATTTCAAGCAATTGCATTGTAGAATCGATGAATGCTCTGAAACTACTGGTTTTGTCATCATCAAATAGGGGGAGATTGTTAGAGTCTACATGATAAATTTGATGATGATATGATTAAAGTATATTTGTTTAGTAGTTTTTGTAAAGTCCTTAATGATAATATGATGTATAAGGACTTAGAATAGAAAGATCAAATTTGTTAGGTTGATCTTAAGAGCTGAGTTAATGTATAGATGATATGATCGATTTGATCGTAGAATCAAGTTAAACGATCGTATAGTTACTCTAGCATTTTGTAATGTTAGCAAGGATCATAGAGTAAGCTATACTTTCATAGAGCATCAAGTGTTTGATCGCAGAGTTTGCCTGAAGCTCATAGAGTAAAGTCAAATATCGCAGAGCCTGTAGTCAGAACGTAGAGTTCACTCAAAAATCGTATAGTGAAGTATGAATCACAGAGTGACTCAAAGATCTTTCAGTAAAGAAAGATCGCAGAGTCTGCTAAAGGATCGTAGAGAGTCAATCGTAGAGTAGATCGTAGAGAGCACATCGTAGAGTGTGTCTCTACTCGTAGAGCGATCAATCGTAGAGCAGATCGCAGAGTACCGAACGTTGAGTAAACCAATTTTAGACTCTACATTTTTCATGAAACTCTACGATCAACCAAATTCGTAAAGTAAGTGAGGAATGACAGAGAGGACTGACAATAAGGAGCATTGCAGATTGAAGAACCCAAGACATTACCAAACACCCTTGGTTAAAATCGAAGATCAGAGCATGTGTGTGTCTAACAGCTAGCTTGGTGATGTGACAACATCTATGTGGTTGGTGAAGCAGCAGATTGATGTGTCAGATCAAAGCCGAAAAGCAAGCTGACACAGCTCTCCAGAAGGTCAACATCAAGATCTTCTAGGATCAACGCATTAAATGCTCAAACGATAACTTAATTTGCAACGGGAAACTCTGGAGGCAGACTATAAAAGAGTACGAGAATTCAAATCCAAGTACAAATCACAAAGTACAAAGTTGAAACTCTGCCAAAGCAAAAAAGAGACTTATTATATGATAATAGAACTACTTATCCTACTACTAAGTATATTAGAAGCTGAGCTCAATGCCGCTTAGTAGCACCTCTCAACATCACTTTCAACTGTGATTCACTTGGTCTTAGTGACCATTATACTAAGTCTAAGTGACTTGAAGAGTTCTAAGTGAACTGGACTAAGTGTCATTATCTTAATGACATATATCGAGACTTAGTGACTCGAATGAACTTTAGTGGTTCAGTTGTAATAGATCTTAGTGATCTGCATCTTTAGTGGATTTCTTACTCGTAGAGTAGAAGAGTGGACTATGAGTTATTTGTACTCTGAACCACTTAAATATTTTGTGTTATTTACTTTCTGCATTTACATTCTGTCTATTTATTGTTATATCTGTTGGTGACTATCATCCACAAGAACTAAATTCAAAGTTCTGATTTCATTATATCTTTAAGGGGATTTTTTTTAAGTAATATTTCATTGTGCCTAATTAACTCTGATTAATTAATTATTTAGTAATATATTCTTTAAGCAAGTAAAAAGTTTTAAATGATCTATTCAACCCCCCTTATAGATCTCTTTTGTACCTCTGAGAAACAACAATAGACACACCTTCTCGAGTCATTATGCTAATCTACTACTATTTACGTGAGATATATGTATACAGTTATTTGAAGTGTGGACTCATGTAACTGAGTTAATATGTCGTGTCGCTCCTTTGGTTGTATTTGTTAATAGTGAAGTTTGTTGTATCCTTCTGTTAGGAGGAAAAATCGATTTATGTTGAATTGGAATTTTGCCCTTAAAAAACGCAAATGTCATGCTCGTGTTTGACAAAAATTAGTCATATATAAGGACAAATTGCACCAAAATGAAACTGTGGTCGTAAACATTGCGAAAATTAAAACATTAAGAAGTACATTACAAATTTATGTAAACATGAGGAGGACAATTTTGTAATTTGCCCTTTGACAGATGAACAAATTAAAGACTAATGAAGATGCTCAAAACATTGCACCTCCTCATAACTCATGCTTCAGTGTGCACGTTATTCTGAAAGCACACAATTATACACAAACCACTCATTCAAGAATGTAAAGCAAATCCACACTTTCACGAACCAAATAAAATCCATGCAGAAGACAAAACCCGACTCGACTCAATCTGTATGCTCATAGAGGTATGGGATCAATGAGCAGTGCTTTAATATCATACTGCAACACTTCTTCGGGATGTGTGTATCCATCTACAGTCTTGTAGGTTATATGACACATTCGCACAATGTTGAGATATGGCATGATGAATTGTATCGGAACTTCTGTTGGCCTCAAGCATTCTTTATTTATGTCCCTCCATGCATCTTCAATCAATCTGAGAAGCTCAGCAATCGCCTCTTCCATTGAAACCCCATACTCTTTGGTGTAGCAATCAAGCGCAGTAGCAACATGTTCTCTTTTGTGGTCATCCTACAAATCATAACAGTTACACATACATATACGCATACATAAATAAGTTTTGGATTGGTTATACAAATCATAATCAGCTAGATCTTGTCTTCTCTATTAATTAAGCACGAGTTTTAAGCTGGCATCCAAACAACAATTAAATTAACTGATTTGTTATGTTGGTAATGGCTGCAAAATTAAATTTTGGAAAGATTGGTGGTGCGGTGACTGCAGCTTAAAGGAAAAATTTCCAAGATTATTTCTCATATCAAATGCAAAAAATGCAACAATTACTGAACTTTTGAGAAAAGAGCAGCAAGAAGTAAGTTGGGACTTGAAATTTAGGAGAAGTCTTTTTGAGTGGGAAAAAGAGGAGATGGTCAATTTATTAGTTATGTTGCCGGATGTTTCACTTCAAGAATGTAGAGAGGATACGTTAATATGGATCCATGGGAACGATGGAGTCTTTACAGTTAAGAGGTGTTGTGAACTAATTGAAGAAAAGAAAGGTCTTCCTGATAGCCCATGTGGGAGTCTTATTTGGGGAAAGGAAATACCAATGAAGATTCAGGCATTCTTATGGCTGGCCTTACATGATGCAATTGCAACAAAAAGCTTTTTGTTTAAGAAGAAAATCTTATTAGACAGAAGTAAAAATTTTAGTCTCTGGTGTAGATACGAATTACATTTTTGTCCAATGTTTTATGGCACGGAAAATTTGGATGTCAATCTTTGAGTGGTGGAATATAAACTGGGTTTTACCTGGTTCAGTTGAAGGAATCCTGAGGTCTTGTAATTTTTGGAGGAAGAAGAAACTTTATAAATGTGGAGAATAATCATAGCATTTACCTTGTGGGGGCATTTGGGAGGCTACAAATTATGTAGTGTTCAATAAAGAAGTTATATGCTGGAAAAAGGTAGTGACAAAGGTAAAACAGAGGAGCTTGGAATGGCTGCTAGCAAGTGTGAAGAAATATTGCAGAAATAGTCATAAATGGCTTTATGAACCATGGATGTTGGCAGAGGAAGAATGAATTATATGTTGAGGAGTTCTGCAGGTGGCATCTTTGTTGTGCTTTGTGTTTGTTTCTGGTGTTATTTTTGTTTCAACCATATGCTATTGCATATGAAGCTTGTTTGGGGTATCATATTGGGGTGTGGTTGTTTTCTTTCTTGAGGGAGTTTTTCATGAGTTACCTTGATTGCAAAGTAAGGACATATACCATATTTTTTCTTTTAATTGTTTTATTTTGCAAGGGCTTAAATGATATGGTGAGTGGGTGTGTGAGCTTAAGTTGAGGGTTTTTTTTCCTGGTGTTTTTTATTTGTTTTGGGTAATGTTTTCGTTAACTGATCTTCTTTTTTCTCTTTTGGTGGGGGTGCTCAACAGGACGAAGTCAGGCGTAGACTAGAGGGAGCCATGGCCCCTCCCAAGGTTTAAAAATTTTATAAGGACTATGGCCCACTTGTGATGTGAGATTAAATTGTTTGTGTACAAACTAACAAATAAACTCTTGTTTTGCAATTTGCCCTAATATCCGCCCCCAACGCAATAGCCCATATCCACCCCCATCTCCTCCAGCTCCCTCACGTTCCCAATTCCATCACTATATTTGTTCACCAGATCCTCTGCTCTGTAGTATTTTATGTTCAATTAAGCCATTAATTAATTAACAAAAAAAAACTGAATTAATTGGTTCATGGTTGCTTACGGTGGGTATCAAGAGAACTAGAGAAGTGGCGACTATTTTGGTAGCAGAGCCAAATGCTTTAGAGTTTAGCCAAAGAAAGAGAGAAGGAGAAATCCCCTTCTCACACCAGCAGTATTAGTTCTCTAAAGTATCTTCATCTACTTTTTACAGAATTACAATTTACAGGTACTAATTTCTCTCTTCTTTCTCTAATCTGTATATATATATATTATGTATGTGCTGTGTGCAGAAACAATTTGGGGTTTATCCGTTTAAAATTGTTGATACATGGAGTTATCAATTCGATCTATGTTTGTTTCTGTGTTATAATTTGTCATTGCGTTGTTCGATTTGCTTTTATTGAGATTTATATGATTTGATGAGTATCTCTATGCACAATGTGTCTTTATGCTTAGTTTTTGGATATTCAGATATTATATACACCACAAACTTAATCCCTGGTTGAGTAATCCCTCCGGTGCTCAGAATCCCACTATCTCAGTTTTTATTTTTTATTTTTTGTTTTTTGTTTTTTGTTTTAGAATCATGGAAAAATTACATACTATTGATTCATTTTTCAAGAGAAAACAATCAAATCATGTTGACACATCTCTGCTTACCTCTGAGCCTAATGTTCAAACATATCTGCCTACCCCTGAACAAGAACAACGTTCTCTAAAATCACTTCGAAACAAGATGAAGGATGAATATTTTACAAATTCTCTAATTGTCTACATTGAAAAAGAAATTACAAAACAGTTCAGTACAGAATTAATCATAGATGGATTTCGTGATTTGAAAGAACGTCGGGTGCAGTTCTGACGAAGTTTTGATAAGTTCAAAAAGACTCTTTTTTTCTATGTTTTGTTGTTTTTGTCAGAACAAATTCTATTACTACATTATCTTTGTTTTAGTAAAAATATGTTTTGTAATGGTGGAACTTTACTTTTTAGTGATGAATATATATCATGTTAAAAAAATTCTTAGCCCCCCAAGATCAAATCCTGGTTTCGTCCCTGCTTTTTATGGCAATAATTTGGGGTGTTCGTGTTCCTTTTTTTGGAGGGAGTTGTTTAAAGGAGTTTTCTTTTCAGTAGATAAGAGAGAGATAAAATTTGCTTCATTAGTTCTGGGTAGTTTTGCTAGAAGAGTGGGAGGGTGAGGTTCGGTGAGGGAGTTCATTTCTGGTGTATTGAATTTTGGAAAGGACTTTTGATTTGGCTGTAACAAAATCTCAGCGGTTGGGGATGAGTTCTTAGTAGATCAAGAATTTCGAGTTGCTGCTGGAATGAGTTACTGTGATGTTGTTCTATGTGCTTGATATATACTAGTAGGAACAGAAGAAAAATAGTAAGTAAATGCAGAAATACTTGAGTGTCTTCATGAAGTCATCAATGAAATTGGCATGTACTGAAACTGTAGACTACGAATGGAAATTGTGGGTGAATTTGTATAACGCATTTCTAGTTCAGCAGGTAGTGCAATGAATTTGTAGAAATCTGGGGAATTATTGGAAGAATGGGTTTGGTAATTCCGGAATACCAAGAGAAAGATTCGAATATAGAAAATTCTGATTTTGTGACTTTGGGACGATTTGGGAAGTGCCGAGCAACGGATTTGATGGTATTTGCTCTGCTCAAAGGAAAGGATCAATAGTACTTACTGAGCTCAAACTTTGGAAGCAAGTTTGGCAATGGAGTTTGGAATTACAGTGCATGTTATGTTGTTAAAATATATATGAAGCGTGTTCATGTTAAGTATTGGGGCAAGGGCTTGTAAAAATATCAAAAAAAAATTCTGAAAATAACAATTTCTTTTATTTATTATTTAAAGCACAAAAACAAAAACAATAAGTTGTTATCTTACTAGTTAGTGGTGGCATGATTATAAAATTATGATGACAGAGTTACTTTTCATTTGTCTTTTAAGAGAAAGAAATTTGCTATTTCTTGTTTACCGTTTGTAATTTTAAGAAAGTATTTTCGATTTAGATTCTCATATTGTTCTTAAACATTAAATTAATATCGAAAATGGATTGTCTCTAATATAAAATTATAAATGATTAAATAAAATAAAAATATCTTGATTCATTTTTTACACCCCCTATCTATATAATAAAACAGAACCCATTTTGAATTTTTAATTTAAACATTTCGGAAAGCATAAGAACGGTTCAGATTCATTCTAATTTAATTCTTCTAACTTAATCTAAAGGCTCACATCTCTTCCCACCCAAATAAAACTCATGTGTCTACATGTTGTATCATGACTTGCACAAAAATCGAGACAGATAAAAAGATGTAAAATATTTTAATCCCATGTGAGATATATATTCTCAACTTTTAACTTTTTTAATATTTCTACTAAAGTGCAAGCAGGATTAAAAAAGAAGATAATAGTGAAAAATAAAAAGAATGACAAAGGCATACAAGGAAGAAAACAATAATAATAATGACAAAGAACACATATATACACATCATAAAAACCTTATGATATAATTGTGAAATTAAAATTTTATGATATAATTGTGAAATTAAAATTTTATGATATAATTGTGAAATTAAAATTTAATACGTCGATAGTATATAAGATCGTTGTTAGAATTATCACATTATTAATAAATAAGTGTGTTGGATGAAATCATCTTTCTTTTAATAATTTGTTATAATATTAAATTTTACTCTTTTTGTTTTTAAAATGACGAGTAAAGTATATTTTTCACACGTATTAAGAAAAATAAATAGAGAAAAAAAAAGTAAAAATATTTTAAATTTATCTTTAATGATTTCACAAGATTATATAAAGGGATGAATATTTTTATTTTTTCTATACTAATGGACTCTATTAAAATGACATATTTATCCTTTAGCTCATTCTTTTGGGGGATTTTGTTTTGTTTTTTTTTGTATATTTAGTAATCTTTTTGAGGACAAAAGTAGCAACTCATAATTATGATGATAACCAATTTATTCGTCTGGGTGGGACACACCATTCCCCACCACGTTGTAAATTAATTACTCCTTCTGTCTTTAAAAAGATAAATTAAGTGATAAAAAAATAGCAAAGTAAATAAGTTAATTAGATAATTTTTTGTACGGACTTTTCATCATACATCATATCTTATTTAACTAAATAGTAATTCACTCGTATCACAAATAAGTGAATGACATTAATTATCTGTCTCATTCTAAATCCATATCTTTTCCTAAATAAATTGATAATTTGTTACAATCTCTCTAAATTCTTACTTATATCAATCTAAATCATTCCCCCCCCCCCCCCACTACATACACATGTGTGTGTTCATTTGTTTTTTAGATAATTCAAGGTAAAATAAGGGGTTTTAAGTTTCGAATTTACAATTGTTAATTTTATTTTGGCTCACATATTGCGATAATTTTTATATTTTCAGGTATACATTGAAAGATACTTTGTGTAAACTATAAAGAATATGAAGTTGATTCTCTCTTTTCTGTACGTGTTTATTTTTTTGTGTTCCGTCTTTTATAAAGTTAACTAATTATACATGGTTCTGATGATTTTAATCTAATTTTTTGTTTTGTCGTGCCTTTAGACATGAACAATTATTAATATCCTATATTTTCAGACTTCATATGTCGTTATTTAATACTCCCTCCGTCCCAAATTAATTGCTCAATTTTGACATTTTAAAGTCAAATTGATTATTTTTAAAACTAATCTTTTTATTATTTTTACTAACATATAGGTGAAGATATTATAATCAAAAGAAAGTATATACAATTTATTACTAATTTCAATTTTTATAATTTTAGAAATATATTTATATATGCTTAATTATTAATTTTAAAAATAGTCAATTTAACTTAAAAAAGTCCTAAAAAGTAATTAATTTGGGACGGAGGGAGTATTATTTTAAATTTATAACTCATATATTAAAACGCTCAATTCAAAAAATAGAGAGTACCTCATAGTCAACTATGTCGTTAGTTAGCCGCCCAATTGTGGATGTGGCAACAAGACATTTTGGACTTTGTAATGCCCACTCAAATATTTGAGGGGTAGCATCGTCCATTCCCATAAGAGACGATATTCCCATCATTCCGAGGCCTGACGAAGGTAAGGCGTTGGCACAATACTCTTGGAATGTTGCAACATAATTTTTTTTACGCCACTTCGCTTCCAAATGATAACTCCTCATTGTTTGCTTGAGCTGGACATAAGTCATAACACAAAATTTATGAGTTTTGAAGGTAAAAAAAATAAAATGTAAAACTTAAATTATGATAAAAAAAAATATAAAAAAAAAATTATAAGTTTTCTTTCATATTGTTAGTGTGTTTATAAAAAAAAAAACTTAAGTTTAAATTTATTTTTTATATTAGTTTTATTTGTGCTTATAATGTAAAGGGACTTATAATATGGATTATAAAAGATTTACTTATGTTATTTAATTTTCTATCCAGATCAGCTTATTTTTTGATAAAACAAGATTGACAAGAAAAGTAGCCTAATTTTTTTCATTTTTTTTTCGTTCATTAAAAAAACTCGGTAACAAGAGAAATAGACGAAATAGACCAAGTAATATAGTAAAAAAAACTCGTCATTTTCTTTTCTTCGTCTATTTTAAAACTTAGAAACACAATGTATATAATTGTTTGAAAAATGAAGAAATAAACTAACCAATATGGAGTAGAAGAATTAAGAAGATTTCTCTCACACACACACACATATATATATATATATATATATATATATATATATATATATATATATATATATGTGTGTGTGTGTGTGTGTGTGTGTGTTTATTAATTAAGGAAAAATAAAACAGCAAGTGGAAAAATTAAGGAAAATAACACAAGGGTTTTAATTTGTTAACCATACTTACTGATTCTTTTAGATAAGAAACACTATAGGGTCTTCCCAGCTTTGTCATTTCCTCGTCAAATTCGCGATAGACATTTAGGAGAGCGTCATAGCACAGTTTCATGTAATCTGGGAGCCCATCCATGCACTTGACATCTAACCTAAGAAATTAAACATGCAGCAGCATATTAATTAAAGCCCTTATTTTATGCCTAAACATGTTAGCCAAAAGGATTTAGGATCACAGCAGCAATAATATTATAGTAAAAGAATCAAGTTAAAACGACATAAATATAATAAGAAAAATGAAAATAACAAAGACAATTAAGCATCGGCGGCAGTGCAGATCAGTAACTTTAATAGAACAACAATAATAATACAGTGTAAAAATAATAACAATAATATAGGCGACAGAGCCAAGCCATTATATTATAGAAACATAAATAAAATAATAAAATTTGAACATTAATTGAAGTTTGATTAAATAAATTGAAAGTTTTAAATTACAATAGCAGTCTTCAGAAAGATTGAAAATTAATTACAAGGGAGAGACTGAGGGAAGGTTTGATACTGAAAGTAGGATGAAGGCAAGTAGGTATTTATATATACTATTGAGTTGATTCATAGCTAGCAAATAATAGCTGTAAGACCTTACCAACTTAACTTCCGCAATACTGTATTGCGAAAGAAAAAAATATACTAATTTTGAATCAACATTAAGGCAATTTTTCCTCCACAACGCAGTGTTACAGTAGTTAAGTTATTCCACAACACTAAGTCGTGGAGGGTTCCCTTTTTTTTCTTTTTTTTTTATAATCGGCATTGCCATTATTGCAAGTTCTAGTGACTAATTAAAAGTATATAACCATCATTTACTATGAATCGACTCCCATATATATATATATATATGAAATGATTCAAGAAATTAATAAAAGCATAGCTGTTTATTAGTTAATTACCGTTCCATTGCGTCATTATAAAGATCGATTTCGTCCGTTGTACCATATGCATCACACATATCATCAGTAAGTGATAACATAGACCCCATTTTTGTCAATATCATCCGGCCTTGAGAGTAACGAGGTTCAAAATAAGTTGCCACCGCCCAAAAGTAGCATTCCACAACTCTGTTCCGCAAATAAGGAAGTTTTCTTCCAAAGTCCAAATCGGCCCACCACCTAGTAAATACGAATAAAAATGAAACGGTGTGTTTCTTTCTCTCATACGCATTACGTGATAATGAGAGATAAATAATTGAAAGAGTAAAATTCAAAATTGTCCATATGTATGTTTGTGCATGTGTGATGTTTTTTCTTCTCATACGCATTACGTGACAATGAGAGAGAAATAACTGAGTAAAATTCAAAATTGTCCATATGTATGTTTGTGCATGTGTGATGTTTTTTCTTTTTGGCTGTTAGAAAGAGGTAATAATATCTAATGTATATCAGGTCAACATTCACTCTCAACACATTCAAAGCTATGATATATATAATATTAAATTTATAAATTTAGCATAAAAAAAATCTAATTTTCTAACTCAAAATTAATTGATAATGAGAAGTTTGTTCTAATAATATACTAAATATACTTTGTACTACTAACTATAGCTTGAGTTGAGGATATGATTTTGATTAATATTAATAGTGACGGTTTTGAATCATATATACCTAAAACTGATGGACGAAAATGTTACAAGTGAATACAATGAGAAGACAATTTTAAATTTGTCCGACAGAAATTATAAGGAGATAAACATACTTTTGAATTTTCAGCATTGTATTGAATACTATTATTACCTCGAGACTTCGCATGCTTCTTGCTTATGTAACATTTGAACTAGATTGAAATCTAGCTTTGCAAACTTGAGTAGCAAGTCATTCTTAGAAGGGTCTTCCTCATAGAAAGAGATGTAAACCCTAGCCTCGAGTCTCGGTATTCCCTTGTGGAGGGGTTGCTCCAAGGCATGCTTAACTTGTTTAGCTAAACCACAGTCTAAACTTGACCCCATAGCCTTGAGGTGAGAGGTTGTGAAAGCAACAGCCTCATCCAAAACATCTTCTCCACGCGTTCTTAAATGTGCAGCTTCATATAAGCTTAGCATACCTCTAGGGTCCTCAGTAATGGCTTTGTCGAATTTTCTATTAGCATCTTTGAATTTATTGAAAACCTCTGATTTAAATAGCAAGTTCACATGTTAGGGTTTATATTTAGGATTGATAGGATGGCCAATTCTTAATTAGATCCTGACATACATAAAACACATTATATATACAAGGAAAAAGATCCATAGCCATAGTGGCTATAAGAGCATATATGATTGTACCGGAAATTGTGTTGGTCATGGTAAGATCTGGTGGTCAAAATTTAAAAACACAGCTCTACTACCACAAAATTGTGTTGTGATAGCAGAATTGATTATTTCTTGATAACTTGGTCCTATTGCAACACTGTATTGCGGATGTAGACTTAACTACCACAACACAATTTTTAAGCAGTTCCCGTGTACTTTTTGTATATTTTTAAATTGTGACTACCAAATCTTGTAGATCTGTTGGCCATAAATAAGCTCCATAATCACAATTTGCTATGGCTCAAGCCTCTATATAATGTATAGTTACCCGAAGAAATGTTATAACCATGCTGTCTGAATATTCTGAAGAGAAGTGCTGTAGTGAAGAGATCATAGTCTCCATTATTTTCAAACTTTGCATGGGTGTTAAACATTTCCTCCAACTGTTTTTCAACCTCTTTCTCAAAGTGATACGAGACACCTAAGCGTTCGATTGTGTTAATCAAATTCAGTTTCTCTACCGCCGTTTTATTAATTCCAGCAGCCACAAGCATGGTCCTTACTTCATCTTTCAACGAATTATTTTCTTTAGAATACACTTGCCATACCTATACGTAAAGTTAAACAAGTGATAAAATAAGGAAATTAACTTCCGAGTGAATGAAACTGAAGCCTTGTGTGTGTGACAAAAAGAAGAGAATTGTAAAAAGGAACTTAAAACAACAAGATATAAATTGGGAACTGATAAATCCGCACTTCTTTTTGTTATTTCCGCACGGTGGTCCCCATATATTTGCCCATTTTACTTTGTATGTCCAGTTTGCCCCTTTCCGAGTTACCCAACTCAGCACAACTTCTCCAAATATTGTTCAATCAAAAACAAATCAAAACAAATCAATCTATCCAAAACAATCGAATAAACTCATCCTCTAACAAATCAATCTAAATCCAAAACAAACAAAACAAAAATATTTTATCCAAAACAAACAAATCAATCTAAATCCAAAACAAACAAAACAAAAATATTTTATCCAAAACAAACAAACAAACTCATCCTCTTCCTCTCCCTTCCCTCTGCACCCTTTTCAGATTTTGGTAATGGATCCTCTAGATGGCGATGGACCAGCGCCGCCTCAACCCCACCCTCATCGGCGATGACCAGCACCGCCTCAACCCCACCCTCATCGGCGATTATCGGCTCGGCTCTCTCCCAAACCAAGTGGATCTGAAAATCTCTCTTTCATCATACATGGAGCTGGGTCGGGTTTGAGACCGTTACCGCCGACTATGTTGGTTAACCATTTGGAGACTTCCCGGAGGTGGGTTTGCGGTGGGGAGGTTTTCCGGTGGGAGGAGAGGAGGGGAGGGAGAGCTTCCTGTTGTTTATACAGAGATGTATGGTGGGTTTAATAATAATGGGGTTCCAAGGAGGATTTCATGGGCATGATTTCGGCCGACTATTTTGGATTGATTTTGAACAATATTTGGAGAAGCTGTGAAGAGGAAGAGGAAGAGACAGAGGAAGAGGTTGAGTTGGGCAACTTAGAAAGGGGCAAACTGGACATACAAAGTAAATTGGGCAAATATATGGGGACCACCGTGCGGAACTAACAAAAAAGGGTGCGGATTTATCACTTCCCTATAAATTAACAAATTTTATAAATTAATAAATTTTACTTCTTAAAACGACAAGTAAAAAAGAACGGAGAAAGTACCTCATCATCTATAGTGAAAGAAGTGAAACGATCTCCCCACATACTAGGAGAAAAGTATGCTAATGGACGAGATTCTTCGTTCGCTACTTGATCAGAAGATGCCATTACAAGATATATAACTAGAAAGGAGTGTCTATGCAAGTTTAAGGTGAGTCTCAAATACGACTTGTGAGAAAATGGCTAGACCATGCAAGCTATTTATAAAGTGAAAATTTCTATGAAATTTATTATTAAATTTAGATAGTTGTACGTATAATGCTACGTATACAACAATTCTCTTCACGTCTCCAATCTCACTGCTTGCTTTATAAATAAATAAATGGTAGGTCAACTTGTATAATATTGAAGCTAGGTATAATATTTTAGTATTTCATAAATTAACTTAAAAATAAAATATATCTATAAGTTTTTGATATATGGAAGGAAACTAAAATTTTGTATGTTTTTATAATATACTTTATAATAATGACAGTTAGGTATGGATAACAGTTAGGTATGGATAAGAGGACCAAAAAACTCACGTTGTAAGCCAACTCCAATTATCAAAAAAAATTACAAATCCATGCCGCTAGAGCTCATAGTGGTAGGTAAGCCAATTTGGGGCATTTTCGTAAACTAGACTGCCGCTACAAGGGATATGTCTGCCGCTACAGCTTGTAACGGCAGGGTCCATTTTTTTTTTAATCCTAGCCATCCATTATATTGATCAACGGTGGAGATCTTGGTTGCTGAAATAATACCAATGACAACCGGTTGCCATTGATTGTTACCCATATATATATATATATACACACACACCCTATCAAAAGTTCTGTCTATTTTTCCGGATATCACGAAAAAGCTCCTTTTAGCTCTACTAGGCAGATCCCATGCGCGTGGGATTTATAGGGCGTGAGATTTTTTTATAGTGTTCCACATAATAATTATTCTCTTTATTTTGAAATATATTAATAATTTTAATTAGTTGAAATCAATTTGAATTTCTTAAAATTAAAATATAATTAATTTAACTTTTAGACAATATAATTTATAAAAAATTGTATCCATCTAAAAAGTACTATTTACTTCATTTTAAAATTAGACATATTTATAAAAAAAACAAACTGCTTTTAAGAAGAAAAAAAATTAAATTAACATGACTATAATTAAAAATACAAACTTAGTTTGACAAATTTTTGGTTCAACCTTTTTTTTCTCTCCAAATTAATATAATTACTATTTAAATTTGTAACAAATATAATTTTTCGGATTTTTTTTTTCGTGATCTCTTCATTACTTAAATTTTAAAAAATTATAGTGGATTCAATAGTAACTACTTGTTACAACTAAATTAAAAAAATTTAAAGGTTGAATTGTATAATTTTCTTTGGATTAGAATTTCAAGCAAATATGAATATAAAATTTTATTCCAAACTTAAATAAAATTAAAATAAATATTGTTTCATAATCATAACAAATACATTCCATTTTAGTTTCAGAAGCATTATCTGACCCAGGTTTTCAAAGGAGTACTCTTTACGTTTTTCCCTAATATTAAAAACAATAAATCTACACGGACTGTGGAATTGGACAGAAAAATTGGATCGGTCCAATTTTTTATTTTTTATTTTTTGACTCCCAAAAAATTTATAATATTTATTTTAACTCAAATTTTTATAGAATCTGGTTATTTAGGTGTAATTTGGATATATGTAAAAAACAGGGTTGTACAGTCACCGTTTTTTACATATATCTAAATTACACCTAAATCATCGGATTCTATAAAAATTTGAGTTAAAATAAATATTATAAATTTTTTGAGAGTCAAAAGAAAAAAAAAACAGAAAATTGGATCGGTCCAATTGTCCTATCCATTTCCACGGTCCGCGTAGAAGCACTTATGCTAAGTTGTTAGTCCCAATCTTCTCTATCTTTCAAAGGTATCCAACCGCGCACAGGTCCTACCTAACTGTGGTTGTGAAATTTGGCCAAAAACTTGTATAAAATACATAGCGATACTCTTAAAAATATTATGCTTATGCTTATGAAATGTCATTCAGACAATAAAAAAGTTTTAATAGGCGTTTGAATCAAAATCTTCTAGGCACTTTTCACCTAAGGATTTAAATATAAATAATACACATGCAAATAAAAAAATTGAGCCTTCACCTATAAATTAATTCATTATAATATTAGGTTTATTTATTTATTGTTATATCAGGAAAAAACTGAGATTATGATTAATCATGTCCTTTTCAAAGCTTGTGACACAACATCCAATCCAAAATTGCTGTCAACCCATGACCCATCCAATTCCGTCGGTGGAAAAGAAATACGGATTACCTGCTAAAACGACCAAATCGAATAGCAATTGATAAATAAAGGAAATAAGGTAGGCAAGGTGGTAAAGGAATTGAAAGCAGATGAAATCAGGAAATTCTGGAAGCTGGAAGCTGGAAGCTGGAAGCTGCTGGAGACAGGACGTGGTGGTGGGAACAGGTGACCATAAGCAGACAGGTCAATTCTCTGTACAGTAACTGATAACTGATATACAATACAATACTTCCTCTATTTCATAATAAATATTTTTAGCTTACTACATAAGAATGAATAAAATTATTTAATATTATTATTTACCAATTAAAATTTATGTAAAATTTTATTATTATCTCTTTTTAGAAAGTTAAAAATTATAAGAGAAAATTTCTTGAGATACTGAAAAAATTAAGAGTGATATAGAAAAATAAATAATTTATTTTGATAAAAAATTATAAACAATAAATAAATTAAAATAAATTTTTTCTTTAAAAAATTTATTATTATGAAATGGTGAGAGTATTAATATGCGCACTCATAATTATCTCTCTCTATGTTTATGTATTTCTGGGCTTCCGAAAACCTAGTACACTTGGACCTGACAACTCAACTAATGCTTTTTGGCCATTCATAGTTTTACAAGGGGAAAACAATACTTGGTAGTATTGATTTACTTCCTGTTACATTGTCTTTTTTTCTTTCTTGTTTTCTTTTCTATTTTTCTCTACCACTCGTTGTCTCAAAGACCTGCACCCATGTGTATCCAATCGCACTATTTATTCTTTTCAGACGCGACCTTTCTATAATATATAATATATATATATATATATATATATATATATATATATATATATATATATGAGTCGTCATTCATAGTAACCGGTTACTATGAATACTATTTTAGTAACTATTGGGACATAAATAATTAAGCCCGATAGATCTGATAGGTTTCGTCCACGTAGAGGCAGTGACTCCACGTAGGATTTTATTCTGAGCAGTATGAGAACTTTAAGGAATCTAAGATTCCTAATTATATTTAAATTCTAGTTCTTAAGGAAAGAGTCATGATTATATCTGACTTCCTTTTTCTTTACAGAGATTGCATTCTATCCAATCATAGGTAATTACCATGATTAGGAATCCTTTTACAGTTGGGGAACATGGTGATAAAGGTGGTGTAATCGTTTATAAATACAAGGTTAAACCCTAAATTTAGAGGTAATGACTCTATGCTCACAAAAATACTAAACCTCCATTGTTAATACCTTAAACAACCTGTACTTATTCTTACACCGGAGCTATCCCCTAGCGGCCAAAATCGCCAGACTCTTGAGTGTGATTTCGTTCTTGTGCAGGATTTGGCGCGTATTTTGGTGATTAGACGCGCGGCGAAATCTTGGCGTTAACATTGGTGCTAGAAGGAGGGCCTTAGTGCAGCATAACATACAATCACTCAATAGTTTTCGATTGGAAATCATAGTGTCAAACAATGCAAAGACGGTATCAGCACGGAATACGTCAACAACCAATACACTCCAACCCCGAGGATCGGTCAAAGACAGGTTGGGGCCATCGAAGAGCATCTCGGATAGGTTGGGCCCTCAAAGTCGCTCGGTGGGCCAATCCGACCCCCGGACGACGATTGTCAAAAGGAAACTGTCTCTACTACACGGAGTACGGGGGGCCATGACGATGGTGCCGATGACCAGAATTCCAGGCCAGATCAAGGTCGAGATAAGAGAGAATTGATCCTGGCCAGAAAGGTGCAACAAAACAAAGACGCTATAGAGGTCTTACGCCTTCAGTAAAAAGAATTGGATAAGCAGTTGGCGTTGATGTTACACGGGGAAGAAGTTTCCTCCAGTCACCATCGACGTCAAGAGGACTCGTCAAGAGACCGATCCAAGACACATCGTCCGGACAATTCTCGACGAGAAAGGAGCAGGGCGAAGAGCCACATGCCAGTCCGCGGCAGGTACCGAAGCTGCTCACAGGACAATAGCAGGCCGAAGAGTCGCACACCAGTCCGCAACAGGCATCGAAGTCGTTCGCAGGATCGAAGCAGGCCGAAGAGCCGCTCCCCGATCCGTAACAGGTACCAAAGCCCCTCGCAGGATTTGAGCAGGCTAAGGAGCCGCTCTCCAATCCGCAGGAGGCATAATAGTCGCTCATAGGACGATAACAGGGCGACGAGCCGCACACCAGACTTGGGCAAGCGTTGAAGCTGCTCCAAGGATAATTCGAGAGTCAGGCCCGAGCCGATTCTTTTGGAAAATGGGACCGATGCCCTAGCAAGAAGGTTGAAAGAGGTGGAGCAGAGGCTAGCGGTGGCTGATCAGTCAACAGAGTTACCGGACAACGCTAGGTCGCCCTTTACCTCGGAGATCAAGCGAGCGAAGGCTGATAAGTCCAAGAAGATGCCACTGTTGAAGACGTATGACGGCATTAGGGATCCATATGATCACACACATGCCTATAATCAAATTATGGATTATTACGACCATCTCGACGCCACCAAATGTCACATGTTCGTCACTACACTGAAGCACGGGGCTCGGGAATGGATGGCGTCTCTCAGCCCAAACTCTATCAGTTCATGGGAGCAGCTATGTGACAAGTTCCATGCTAGGTTCGGGAGTAATAAGCGGAGGGGAAAGCTGACAACATCTTTAATGCAAGTCAAACAGCGTTCCGAAGAGAGCCTCGACCAATATGTGAAGAGGTTTAGGGAAGCGGTCGGCACAATGACCGACTTGAATATGCAACAGGTTGTGGGGTTCTTTACCACTAGATTAGATGTAACGACCAGGAATTCTGGATTTGCCTTATAATTCGAATTTGAATATTAATGAATATATTATATTTTGTTAATATTATTTTTGTGTTGCATGTTTGAAGGTTGTGTGACAACCTGGATTAAGTGAATGCATGAAATTTTATGTGATTGTTTTGTTTAAGTGAATAATTGATTTCGCCTAGCGTCGCTAAATCACTATTCACGGGGCACAATTCCCGATGCACTATTCACGCCATAATATTTTTGTGTCTTTTTTGATTTTAATAAATTTTATTAAAACGTGTGAGCGAAGTGATAATTTTTCCAAGCACTGAAATATTTATTTGAGCTCATTAGTGATTTAACTATTATCCGTGGTTTATTCGATTATCCGAATTAATGAGCAAACCCCGTATTAAATATTTTTACGCATTCCAATATTTTATGGGAGTACCCATTTTAATTATGGGTAGAGTTATTGAGCAAATTTGGTATAAATGAGGGAGTATTCGGGTATGGGAGAGACCAAATGGTGTATTAGTTTATGTATGTTGCTAAGATGGGGAACCATCTAACTCTTTGGACCAATCAAATGAGAGAATGGAGGGAGTGTCGGCTGATGGTAGCATTGTGCCAAGCACAATGCATGGATAATCCCTAATGCCAAACATTCCTTCTTGAGAATTATTCCAAGGGAGCTCGGGCCGTGCAACCACTCCCCCCATCTCCCGAAGTCACCCACCAATTCCCTCACCTTCTCCTCTTCCTTGCACATCTGATCCCATCCATCATCCTTCCCTTGTTGCTGCAAGTAGAGAGAAGAGCATAGAGAAAGAGATAGTGCAGAAGAAGGACTAGGCTTCATCCATTCCCCTCTTCTCTATCTAATTCAAACTTCAGCCCATTATCAAGCATAGAGAGAGAGAGCTAGTGAGGGGCAAGAGAACAAGAAGGCAAACTGCAGAAAACAAAGGAAGAAGAAAGAAGAGAGCTCGAGAGGAAGGAGAAGAAGAAGCGGGTGAAGGAAGAAGACACCAAAGCAAGAAGAAGAATTCAAGCAAGTTCCAAGCTCATCTCCTCATCATTTGGAACGAATTTGCAAAGGAAAACAACTAACTTAAACCCATTTCCATTTGATTTGATTGAGGTTTTTCAAAGTTTTCATGGTTCGCAAGCTTTTGTGCTTGTCGGTTGAGTTATTGCTGCGATTCTTGTTGTCATTGGTTGTTCATGAATGGTTAATAATGTTGTTAAGAGACTATATAAGCTATTAATATCATTAAAGTGGAACAAAAACGCAAAAATCCGTACATATGCATAAGAAGGAAGAAAATTGGACTATAGACTATTTTGGAGGAATTTAGAAGAACATTTGTAGATGTTGTGGCCTGATAATGATGCTATAAGTGTATGGATTTATAGAAGTCTTATAGTTCATCTTGTAAGCTTTTCATAGACTCTGAAATGGCCTAATTCCGAGTTATAACGAAGAAGTTATGAAGGTTTGAAGTTTGTGTGCCAAAACAGAGCTTGCTGGCGAGCTCGACAGAGAGGAGCCCTTCGGGGGTGAGCTCATTTGGCCTAGGGGCGAGCTCGATAGAGAGGAGCTCGTCGGGGGAGAGCTCGTTTGGTCTAGGGGGCGAGCTCGACAAAGAGGAGCCCATCGAGGCGAGCTTGTTTGGTCTAGGGGGCGAGCTCGTTAGAGAGGAGGCCGCCGGGCGAGCTCGTTGTGCTCCAACTTTGCGATTCTGACCTCCTTTAGTAAAACAGACCTAACTTTCTCATACAAACTCCAAATTAGATGATTCAAGATGATCTAGAAATCTTAGAGATATACCTACAACTTCCATTAATTAGAATTGAAATTTACTACATATATCAATTTTGAAATTGACCATTTTTAGGGCTGTTGTGCAAACGGAAGGCGTCGGTCATGCAGTGTGCAACGTGTAATGCTTCCGATAATAAAACACATTGTTCTAAGTCCTAAAACATGAATGTTATGAATCATAATGATACTTAGCATTAGCCAATGAGTATTAGATAAATCAAATGGGCGTGCTAGACGTACTCAATTGCGTGTTACTTGGGCATTCGAATAGGCGAGGTTAGCGTGCGGACGCGTAAACATCGTAACGTTGTAACTAGTGTGTATAATCTTGTTTAATATTTTGTTTCTTATATGAATGAAACATTATAGAGTAGTATAGGCCATTATTTGGTATTCATTATGTGACTAATTGTTATGTGAATATGTACTTAATTGTGTAGGATATTAAGGAACGTGTGTTGTAATATTGTAGCAGGCGCACCAGGTAAGTTTCATAACGCTTGTCTAACCCTTGTGTTGGACAAGTTTCCCTAACCTTACTCGAATTATACTTGAGCAGGTTTCCTATTTTATACAAATGTTATATATTATTGCGAGTTTCATGACTCAAATTGAGTTATTACTTTCAAGTTATATTAGTGGATTAATTATTGTAAATTACTCCACATCAAAGATAATTCTTGATATTCGCACCTTGTGCATTTGAATTCATGATCTATTGTTGGACTGTGAAACGTTTAAGTTCTTTATTCATGAACTGTTTAAGGGAATATAGTCTACGTCATTTGTTTTGGCTAGACATGTACATGTTATTATTGACGGGCCAGGCGTTTAAAAGGGTCAGTTGAATGATTGATCCTTTGGCTAAAAAGTTCATGGTCTATTGGACTACTCAGCAGTAAATAATTAATAGTCATTATTTCATTTGAACTTTGATTATATTGTCAGTTTTTCTTCAATGTTCTTAAATTGTTGAACTATGCGTTTATTATTCTCATTCATTCATGATATATCTTCTTTATTCATTTTAAACTTGCTGAGCAAAGTAGTTGCTCACCCTTACTATATCATGAACATATTGCAGTTAAGCCGGAGAGTTCCAAAGCGGACAAAGGCAAAGGAAAGCTTAAGGAATAGTTTTATGTACTATCCCGTTACGTAATTGTGAAATCGTTTTGTATTATTATTGTATTCCGTGATGTATTTATTTAAGGTTATAGACTTTGGGACCGTAGTAAAACTTTTGTAATGAACAACATATGTTTATTTATTTCTGCATTAGTTGATTTATGTTGTTTAGAGGTCTATGGATGTATTTTATCGTGAACACCAGATTCGAGGTATTGGTACCTGAATTTAGGGGTGTCACAGGTTGGTATCAGAGCTTTAGGTTATAAATTTTAAGATTGTGAAACCTAGGTTATAACCTTAGTATTAAACTCGTATTGAGTATGTTAGGAGATGAATCGAGGAGATTCGTTTGGTGGTCATGTCTGGAGGTGGATTGTGGAAATCCATCGAGCCGAGTTGTACATGATAAAATATTATTTTATTTTATTAATGAATATATTTTATTGTGACATTGACATCTTATTGTCTGTTGTTTCTGTCTGTAGTTGTAGGATGTCTGAGATAGGAGAGTCCAGTCATGCTGGAGAGATAGAGTTCACAGACATTCATGTGGACACAGAGCATTTAGTAGAGGTGCAGCCGAGTGAGCCAAAGATGATGGACACTAGGGATGAGTCCAAGGCCGAGTATGGTTCTGAGGAGGAGCCAGTTACCGGAGGAGTGTTAAGGCAGTTAAGTGATGAAGGGGAGGATGAGGATCCTGAGGAGGACCCAGTGACGAAGGATGATGAGCCACCTGAATATGCAGATAACATGTGCACTACTACTAGTGACATCATCGAAGAGCTGACAAATAGGAATGCGGAGCTCGAGAATCGAGTAGCCCACTTTCGAGGAGCAGAACCAGGATCACCAGGACCGAGAGGAGCAGTACAGGTAATTAGCGTATCAGACTTTGGGGGAAAAGGCTAAGTTAACCCTGAAGCTGCAGGAAAAGGACCAGAGGATTGCCGAGCTAGAGGCAGAGGTCCACGATCGTCGTGGGGTTTCTGTTCAACTTGGTGTGATGGTTTATGACCTCTTAGAGAGGAATGTGGTGTTGGTAGGACAGACAGAGTGGGTTAAGGATCTGCTAGAGATTACTCATCTGGAGAGAGATGAGGCTATAGAGCAGTTGGCAACCCTGACTGCAGAATTTAATCTGGAGGTTGCGAACAGAACCCGCATAGAAGGGGCGACCACGATTAATTCCCTTTGTTTAGGCTTGACCACTTTCATTGGCAGGCTGAGGGATAGGGTGAGGAGGTACCCCAGGGAGGAAGGGAGCAGCAATCGTATGATTAGGCATCGAGTGGTCGACAGGCTGGCTCGACGGGAGCTCAGGGTTGCAATTTGCCGCAGCAGGCGGTGATGTGTTATTTTTAGCATTTTGTTCGTAGTAGGTCCCACTTTTATTGTAATAGGGGCATACTTATGTTGTAAATCCCTATGCTTGTAGCGTGCATGGGATAGTAGTTAAACCCCAATTTTGTTTCTGATAGAGGGGTGGAAGGTTATTATTCCCCACTTTTATTCTTTAGGGGATAGTTAGTGGTTGACATGCCATGCCATTTAGCGTTTATAGAAGTATATCACATGTTGAGTCAGGTTGTATTAAAACAGTGACATATGGTTATAAATGCAGTTATTTTATTTGACTCCAATGTGATTGGTAGATGTTATGATTTTTAATTATTTACTTACTTATGGGTTGCATAAGGGTTCAAACGCGAATCGTTAATGTGAGATTTTGGTGTATGGCAGATCATGCCTCCAAGAAGACAACCACGAAACCAAAAGGTTGAGGAATCAGTTAATAACACTCATGGTCATCCAGACCCAATGAGGGCGTTTGCTAAGTTGCTGGCAGAAGCCATGCGAAATAGACCCCCACCTGTTGGAGAACAACCAGAGTGGTAGCCCGCGTAACATTTGGCTAGTTTCAAGGACTTTAAACTAGTAGGACCTCCCGAGTTCAGGGGAACACTAGACACGATTAAAGCCCAAACCTGGATCGAAGAAATAGAAAAACTGTTCGAGGTTGCAAGGGTGGCCGAAGAACAGAAGACAGGGTTCGCCACTTTTATGATAAAGGGTGAAGCGAACTATTGGTGGAAGGCCAACAAAGGACGTGCTAGAGATGGTGTGATACCATGGGAACGTTTCAAGGAGCTATTTTTCGAGAACTATTTCCCGGAGAGTATGCAGCATAACATGGAGGTGAAGTTCCTGGAGCTAAAACAGGCGAACATGTTAGTCGCGGAGTACGCGGCTAAATTCAATGAGTTAGCCAGATTTGCACCTCACCAGGTAGACACTGAAGCCAAAAAGGCAAGGAGATTTGAATTAGGCCTGAAACCGTGAGTGTACAGTAGTGGCAGTTCTAAGGATTGACACATTTTCTACGCTATTGGAAAGGGCAAACATCGCCGAAGGAGGCAACGAGGCTCTGGCAAAGTTCAATCAAGATAAAAAGAAGCAAGGGAGGAAGCAGCGGAGGAAGTAACCCGAATAAAAGGAAATGGAATGATAGCCAATCTCCCAGAGGTAACAAATCTGGAGGAGAGGTTAAGAAGGGTAATAAGTGCAATAATTGTGGAAAAAATCACTCGGGGGAATGTCTAAAGGGCAAAGGGATTTGCTACAATTGTGGGCAACAGGGACACCTTGCTAATCAGTGCCCAAAGGGAAAGAAAGAAGGATGTTCTCATGTGGAACATCAGATCATAAAATTAAGGATTGCCTGAAAAGGAAGGGTGATGCAGCAAGTGGCATCAGGAACAACAACAACAACAACAGGCTGCGCATTAGAGGGCCAGCTAGCTAAACCAACAGCGGCACGCACTTTCAACATGACAGTGCAGGATGCAGTGGAGTCAAAAGACGTGGTGTCCGGTATTATTTCGATCAACAATATCCGTGCATATGTATTATTTGATTCGGGTGCTACCTGTTCCTTTGTCTCGGATATTTTGCTAAACGGTTAAATTTACCTCGTGAGAAATTAGAGAATCATATGAATATGGAAGTAGCTAATACAGAAGTTATCCCAGTGGAATTCATTCATAGAAATTGTTGTACTGAGATACACAGGTATAAACTGAGCGTAAGTTTGATTCCGATACGACTAGGAAAATTTGACGTTATCCTTGGAATGGATTGGTTATCTAGTCACGAGGCTGTAATTGATTGTAAGAAGAAGTGTGTACACTTGAAGACTCCGAATAAGTCAATGGTTGTATTCTATGGTAGTAAATCACCTAGATAATCTTGTTATCTGACGATGATGCAAGCAAGGAGATTGCTTAGAAAGGGCTGCATAGGTTATCTGGTTCATGTGGTTGATACCTGAAGAGTAGAGGGTGAGATGGGTCAGATACCTATAGTAAGGGAATTCCTAGATGTTTTCCCAGAAGATCTACCAGGTTTGCTGCCGGATAGAGAAGTGGAATTTGTAATCGATTTAGTTCCGGGGATAGCACCGATCTCAAAGGCACCATACAGGATGGCACCGGTGGAGATGAAAGAATTGATGGTTCAACTGCAGGAGTTTCTAGATAAGGAGTATATTTGTCCGAGTGTATCTCCATGGGGAGTGCCAGTACTATTTGTAAAGAAGAAAGACGGATCGCTTAGGCTTTACATTGACTATCGGAAGTTGAACAAAGTTACGATTAAGAACAAGTACCCGTTGCCCAGGATTGATGATTTGTTTGATCAATTGAAGGGAGCAAAATACTTTTCGAAGATTGACTTGAGGACGGGATATCACTAGTTGAAGGTGAGGCAGGAAGATATTCCAAAGACAACATTCAGAACTCGATATAGACATTTTGAGTTTTTGGTGATGTCGTTTGGGCTAACGAATGCGCCAGCAGCATTTATGGACATGATGAACAGAGTGTTCAAGCAATACCTAGATAAATTTGTTATTATTTTCATAAATGACATTCTAGTCTACTCGAAGACAGAGGAGGAACACGTCGAGCATTTGATGATAACCTTGGAAACGCTGAGAAGAGAGAAGCTATATGCAAAAGTTTTAGGTGTGAATTTTGGCTAAAAAGGGTGTAGTTTTTGGGACACGTAATTGACAAGGATGGTGTATCAGTGGATCCTGCGAAGGTAAAAGCAGTAATAAACTGGGAACAGCCGAAGACGTAGACAGAAGTCCGAAGTTTCTTGGGATTAACGGGTTACTATCGGAGATTTATTCAGAACTTTTTAAAGATAGCAACACCGTTGACAAAATATGAAAAAAATTGTGTCGCAACATGGAGTGCCGGTATCTATTGTCTCTGAGAAAAATCCGCGCTTCACGTCGAATTTCTGGAAGAGCTTGCAAGAAAGGTTGGGAACCCAGTTGAGGTTGAGTACAGCATATCATCCTCAAATGGATGGGCAAGCGAATGAACGATTCAGACACTTGAGGACATACTTAGAGCATTTGTGATGGATTTGAAAGACAACTGGGATGATCACCTACCATTGGTGGAGTTTGCCTATAATAAAAGTTATCATGCAAGTATTGGCATGCCGCCAAATGAAGCATTATACAGAAAGAAGTGCCGAACACCTTTGTGTTGGGACGAAGTCAATGAACGGAGACTGTTAGGACCTGAATTGGTGCAGTAGACTGTGGATGTCATCAAGGTGATAAGAGCTCGATTGGTAGTGGCTTAGGACCGACAGAAGAAATACGCAGATTTACATCATCAGAATCGAGACTTTGAAATTGGCAGTTTTGTGTTTTTGAAGGTATCTCTTTAGAAAGGAAAGATCATATTTGGGAAAAAAGGAAAATTGAGTCCCAGGTTCGTAGGACCTTTTGAAGTTTTGAAGAGGGTAGGTGAAGTGGCGTATGAGGTAGCTCTACCTCCTAAACTTGAGCATATTCACAATGTGTTTCACGTTTCGGTGTTGTGACCATATAAACCCGACTATAAGCATGTGATATCCTATGAACCGATTCAAGTTGAGAAGGACTTGTTATATGAAGAGATTCCTATCCAGATATTGGATAGGAAAGAGCAGACATTGAGGAATAAGGTCATCCATTCGGTCAAAGTACTTTGGAGGAACCACACGGCTGAAGAAGCTACGTGGGAACTAGAAGAAAAGATGAGGCAGAATTATCTGCATCTTTTTGAGTTAACCTCTGTTAAGATTTTCCGCCCCTAGGTTGGAATTATGGGGACATAATTCTTATAAGGGGGGAGGATGTAACAACAAGAAATTCTGGATTTGCCTTGTATGTTGAATTTGAATATTAATGAATATATTATATTTTATTAATATTATTTTTGTATTTCATGTTTGAAGGTTGTGTGACAACCTGGATTAAGTGAATGCATGAAATTTTATGTGTTATAGTTTTGTTTAAGTGAATAATTGATTTTGCGTAGCGTCGCTAAATCACTATTCACGGGGCACGATTCCTGAGGCACTATTCATGCCATAATATTTTTGTGTCTTTTTCCATTTTAATAAATTTTATTAAAACGTGTGAGCGAAGTGATAATTTTTTCAAGCGCTAGAATATTTATTTGAGCTCGTTAGTGA
Source organism: Aralia elata (assembly GCA_034770075.1). NCBI lineage: Eukaryota > Viridiplantae > Streptophyta > Magnoliopsida > Apiales > Araliaceae > Aralia > Aralia elata. The sequence continues at coordinate 72,915,172 of CM068388.1, read as the reverse complement.
TTTAACTAGTATCCGAACTAGTTTATTCGATTATCCAAATTAATGAGCAAACCCCGTATTAATTATTTTTATGCATCCCAATATTTTATGGAAGTACCCATTTTAATTATAGGTAGATTTATTGAGCAAGTTTGGTACAAATGAGGGAGTACTTGGGCATGAGAGAGACCAAATGGGTGTATTAGTTTGTGTGTGTTGCTTATATGAGGAACCATCTAACTCTTTGGACCAATCAAATGAGAGAATGGAGGGAGTGTCGACTGATGGTAGCATTGTGCCAAGCACAATGCATGGATAATCCCTAATGCCAAACATTCCTTCTTGAGAATTATTCCATGGGAGCTCGGGCTGTGCAACCACTCCCCCCATCTCCCGAAGTCACCCACCAATTCCCTCACCTCCTCCTCCTCCTTGCACATCTGATCCCAAACATCATCCTTCCCTTGTTGCTGCAAGTAGAGAGAAGAACATAGAGAAAGAGATAGTGCAGAAGAAGAAGGACTAAGCTTCATCCGTTCCCCTCTTCTCTATCTAATTCAAATTCAACCCATTATCAAGCATAGAGAGAGAGAGAGAGAGCTAGTGGGGGGCAAGAGAACAAGAAGGCAAACTGCAGAAAATAAAGGAAGAAGAAAGAAGAGAGCTCGAGAGGAAGGAGAAGAAGAAGCGGGTGAAGGAGGAAGACACCAAAGCAAGAAGAATAATTCAAGCAAGTTCCAAGTTCATCTCCTCATCATTTGGAACGAATTTGCAGAGGAAAACAACTAACTTAAACCCATTTCCATTTGATTTGGTTGAGGTTTTTCAAAGTTTTCATGGTTTGCAAGCTTTTGTGCTTGTCGGTTGAGTTATTGATGCGATTCTTGTTATCATTGGTTGTTCATGAATGGTTAATAATGTTGTTAAGAGACTATATAAGCTATTAATATTATTAAAGTGGAACAAAAATGCAAGAATCCATACCTATGCATAAGGAGGAAGAAAATTGGACTATGGACTATTTTGGATGAGTTTAGAAGACCATTGTAGATATTGTGGCCTGATAATGATGCTATAAGTGTATGAATTTATAGGAGTCTTATAATTCATCTTTTAAGCTTTCCATAGTCTCTGAAATGTCCTAATTTTGAGTTATAACGAAGAAGTTATGAAGGTTTGAAGTTTGTGTGCCAAAACAGAGCTTGCTGGCGAGCTTGACAGAGAGGAGCACTTCAGGGGTGAGCTCATTTGGCCTAGGGGCGAGCTCGACAGAGAGGAGCTCGTCGGGGTCGAGCTTGTTTGGTCTAGGGGGCGAGCTTGACAGAGAGGAGCCCATCGGGGCGAGCTCGTTTGGTCTAGGGGCGAGCTCGTCAGAGAGGAGGCCGCCAGGGCGAGCTCGTTGTGCTCCAGTTTTGCGATTCTGACCTCTTTTAGTAAAACGAACCTAACTTTCTCATACAATTTCCAAATTAGATAATTCAAGATGATCCAGAAAGCTTAGAGATAGACCTACAACTTTCATTAATTAGAATTGAAATTTACTACCTGGAGCAATTTTGAAATTGACCATTTTTAGGGTTGTTGTGCAAATGGAAGGCGTCGGTTATGCGCGTGTGCAACGTGTAATGCTTCCGATAATAAAACACATTTTTCTAAGTCCTAAAAAATGAATGTTATGAATCATAATGATACTTAGCATTAGCCAATGAGTATAAGATAAATCCAATGGGTGTGCTAGACGTACTCAATTGCGTGTCGCTTGGGCATTCGAATAGGCGAGGTTAGCGTGCGGACGCGCAAGCGTCGTAACGCTGTAACTAGTGTGTATAATCTTATTTAATATTTTGTTTCTTATATGAATGAAACATTATAGAATAGTATAGACCATTATTTGGTATTCAGTATGTGACTAATTGTTATGTGAATATGTACTTAATTGTGTAGGATATTAAAGAACGTGTGTTGTAATATTGTAGCAGGCGCACCAGGCAAGTTTCCTAACGCTTGTCTAACCCTTGTGTTGGGCAAGTTTCCCTAACCTTACTCGAATTATACTTAAGTAGGTTTCGTATTTTATACAAATGTTATATATTGTTGCGAGTTTCACGACTCAAATTGAATTATTACTTTCAAGTTATGTTAGTGGATTAATTATTGTAAATTACTCCATATCAAAGATAATTCTTGATATTCGCACCTTGTGCATTTGAATTCATGATCTATTGTTGGACTGTGAAACGTTTAAGTTCTTTATTCATTATCTGTTTAAGGGAATATAGTCTACGCCATTTATTTCGGCTAGACATGTACATGTTATTATTTTAAAAACTATCCAAACCGATTATTGGTATGGATTCTTGGACTGAGAGAGCAATCCTTTTTAGGGGATTATAATGTGTCGGTTATTCGATGCAGTCAGAGTTAAATATTATGTATATACATAGGGTACGAGAGGCTGATCCCCTCGAGTACTACTGATGGGCCAGGTGTTTAAAAGGGTTAGTTGAATGATTGATCCTTTGGCCAAAAAGTTCATGGTCTATTGGACCACTCAACAGTAAATAATCAATAGTCATTATTTCATTTGAACTTTGATTATATTATCAGTTTTTCTTCAATGTTCTTAAATTATTGAACTATGTGTTTATTATTCTCATTCATTCATAATATATCTTCTTTATTCATTTTAAACTTGCTGAGCAAAGTAGTTGCTTACCCTTGCTATATCATGAACCTATTATAGTTAAGTCGGAGAGTTCCAAAGCGGACAAAGGCAAAGGAAAGCTTAAGGAATAGTTTTATGTACTATCCCGTTACGTAATCGTGGAATTATTTTGTATTATTATTGTATTCCGCGATGTATTTATTTAAGGTTATAGACCTTGGAACCGTAGTAAACCTTTTGTAATGAACAATATATGTTTATTTATTTCCGCATGAGTTGATTTATGTTGTTTAGAGGTGTATGGATGTACTTTATCGTGAGCACCAGATTCGAGGTATTGGTACCTGAATTTGGGGGTGTCACATTAGACATCGCATAGTCTAAGAAGCTAATCAAAGACCTCATTCTTAATCCACCAGGAGACTTATCAGAGGCTTATAGTAGAGCCAATGGGTTTATCACCTTCGAGGAGGCTATTGGGAGCCTGAAGCCACAGGCACGTTCGGAAGATAAGACGAGAGACCGGGATCAGAACAATACACCTAGATCGGATAATCAACTTAGGCGAGGTTTTAATGGAGGGTGATCGGCTGGAGGTAGACCACATTTTCCAAACAAAAACGTTAATAAAGTCTACATTACCCTGAACACCGATCGAGCGAAGATATTGGAGGAAATCCGGAACAAGCCTGTCTTCGAACCTTGTAAGACAAACATGAAGTGTTATAGGGGAAATCATAACCGTTATTGCAACTACCACCAGACTTCGGGACATGCCACGGAGGAATGTTATAATTTGAAAGACCTAATTGAGAAGAAGGTGCAGAGCAGGGAGTTGGTTCAGTACGTCATAGGGCGAGGGACTTTGGAAAGAATGATAATTGATAGTAATATTCAATAGAACCCGAAGTCTCAATCCGATCCGGTCCCGATGGTTCGAGGAGTTATAGTTGTGATAACGGGCGAATCGGTTGGGAAAGTGATTGGAAAGAAAAGGCAGGGTATGCTAGATTTGGTCATGACAGTATCTGAATAACCTGTTTGGAAGGAGCGATCTTATCCGGGCAGTGTGATTTCATTCACCGATGAGGATTACCCATCGGAGTCGTTTGAGCTGCATGAGGGAGTTCTGGCTATTACTGCCCAAGTCGGGTCCATGGATATGAGATGAATCATGATCGACAATGGCTCTTCGGTCGACATACTGTATGCTCACGCTTATCAAAGGCTAGACTTGGGAGGAAAAAAAATGGAGGTAGGGTAGGATCCTCCGCTGTACGGGTTCGACAATGATCCAGTTTGGGTGGCAAGAACCATCGAGTTGCCAGTCATCTTCGGGACGGCTCCTCGACAGGTGGAAGTTAATGTCAGGTTCTTTGTGGTACATGTGGATTCGGCTTCTAATTCTATTTTGGGAAGACCGACATTAATGGCGCTACAGGCGGTGACCTCCATCCCACACTTCAAGACAAAGTTTCCTACGGCGAATGGGGTTTGTGAAGTAAAGGGTGATTTGGATTTGGCCCGAAGGTGTTATAGGACTTCGCTGATATCTTTTGTTGTAGGAAGGTGTAAACAAAAGCAGACTATAACAATTGAGGTCGAACCTTTTACCGAAGGAAGTACAGAACCACTCGCCTTGCTAGCCAAAGAGACTGAAGATATTGAGTTGATTCTGAAAAAAGGAAAAGACAATAAAGATTGGTTCAGGTATGCAGGAGCCCTTCAGGACGGGGCTGATTGACTTACTTTGGGTCTACGCCGATATCTTTGCCTGGGAGCCTAGTGATATGCCGGGGATTGACGAGTCTGTCGTGGTTCACAAACTGTGCGTAGATCTGATGAAGAAACCTGTTCGTCAAAAGAGAAGGATTTTTGCCCCGGAAAGGTAGAAAATTATTGATGAAGAGATAGCAAAGTTGCTGGAAGCGGATTTCATTTTTGAAATTGATTATCTGGAGTGGTTGGCGAACGTGGTGCTCGTCCGGAAGCAAAAAGACAAATGGAGGGTATGAACAAGGCGTGTCCGAAGGATTTTTACCCCCTGCCAGACATTGATCAGTTAATAGATGCGACTTCGGGGTTCGCGATGCTGAGTTTTATGGATACCTTTTCAGGATACCATCAGATCTCGATGTGCAAGGAAGATATCCCGAAAATGGCTTTCATCACCCATCGGGCAATTTATGCATATAAGAAGATGACATTTGGATTGTTTAGTGCGGGGGCCACGTATCAACGAATGATGAACTACGTCTTTAGAAAGCAATTAGGGAGGAACATGAAAGTTTATGTAGATGATATAATCGTCAAGAGCTCTTCTGTTCGAGGTAACCTGGATGATCTTGAGGACTGTTTTCAAATCGTTAGTGAACACAATATCTACCTGAACCCAACCAAATGTACCTTTGGCCTCGGGTCAGGGAAGTTTCTAGGATATATGGTAAGCAAGAGGGGAATTAAAGCGAATTTTGAAAAAATCAAAGCTATTATGGATATGAAGACCCCGAAGACGTTCAAAGATGTATAGAGGCTAACGGGTCGGATCCCAGCACTTTGGAGATTCATGTCAAAATCAGCAAAATGATGCCTTCCTTTTTTCGACACTCTGAAAGGACTGAAGAACGAGAAGACTTTTTAGTGGAACTCAAAGTGTGAGGATGCGTTCCAAAAGATCAAAAGGTACTTATCGTCTGTGTCGTTACTGGTGAAGTCGATCCCTTCGGAACCTTTATACCTGTATTTGGCGGCGAGTTCATTGGCTGTCGAGGCGGTTTTAATTCGGGAAACATGGGGAAAATAGTTTCTCGTTTATTACGTTAGTCATGCACTTCGGGATGCTGAAATGAGGTATCCGAACCTAGAAAAATTTGCCTATGCACTGATCATTGCCAGCAGTAAGCTTCGACATTATTTCCAGGGTCGGTTGTTAGTGGTGTATATAGATCAGCCTCTGAATAAGGTGTTGCACAAACCAGACGTCTCAGGTCAGTTGGCCGCGTGAGCTATGGAATTGACCCAATTTCATTTGGAATATCATCCTCGGACAGCGATAAAAGGTGAGGCTTTAGCCGACTTTGTGGTGGAATGTTCATTTTCTGAAAATGATTCAGTTGGTCAACCAGATGTAGTGGGTTCGGTCTCAAACGTTCAACCGGCTCAGACTTCTTGGACACTAAATGTAGATGGGTCTTCAACGTCGGATACCAGCAGAGCTGGGGTGATTTTAACAAGTCCTGAGAGATTTATAGTTCAGCAGGCTATTCACTTCGGATTCAGGGCGACTAACAATGAGGCCGAGTATGAAGCGATTCTGGTAGGGCTTCAGTTAGCAAAGGGTCTAGAGGTTCAGAGACTGGTTATCTTTAGCGATTCTCAGTTGGTAGTTAAACAGATATCAGGGGAATATGAAGCTCAAGGGGCAAGGATGTAAAAGTATCTGGCGGAAGTTAAGGATCGGTTGCATTACTTCAGTTCGTTTATTTTCTAAGGGGTAGATCGGTCTAACAACACGATTTGCGGATGTTCTGTCTAAGTTAGCTGCTTCGGATACAGGGGCTTTCAGTGGTTTAATCTATTTGGAAGTTTTGGAGTTTCCAAGCATTCAAGCATCAGAGGTATTGGTAGTAGAGCATTCTGATTGTTGGATGACCCCATATATAAGCTACCTGGCCGATGGCAATTTACCTTCGGATCGACTACTTACAAAGAAAATAAAGTATCGGAGCTTGAATTTTGTGTTGATCGATGGGGACTTATATAGGCGGGCGTACTCTTCACCTTTACTGAAGTGTTTGGTCCCATCCGAAGCAGAGTACGTACTTCGGGAAGTTCACGAATGGATTTGCGGAGATCATATGGGAGCGAAAGCTTTGGCGTACAAGGTACTTTGATAGGGTTATTACTGGCATACTATCTTCAAAGAGGCTAAGGAGTATGTTCAGAAGTGTCCTAAGTGTCAGTTAAATAGTCCAATCCCTCATCAGTTGCCTGAAGAGCTCTTCTCTGTTCTATCCCTAATTCCCTTTGCAGTATGGGGGATTGATATTTTAGGTCCATTGCCAAAGGCGAAGGGTCAAGTTAGCTTTGTAATAGTAGCTGTTGATTACATGACTAAGTGGGTAAAGGCCAAACCTCTTCGGGCAATCACAGAGCAAGAATGTCTCAGATTCTTCAAAGGGTTCGTGGTGTTTCGCTTCGAGATTCTTGTGGCTGTGGTGTCGGATAACGGACGACAGTTTGTGGGTTCAAAATTCGAAGAATTCCTTAAGGATTTGGGGGTCCAGTATGGGAGGACTTCTGTTACTTATCCTCAATCTAATGGTTAGGTGAAGGTCACTAATCTTACACTGCTCAATGATATTAAAAGGAGGCTAGACGAAGCTAAAGGGAGATGGCCTAAAGTGCTACTCAGTGTTTTGTGGGCATATCGGACTACTCCTCGAACTACAACAGGCGATACGCTGTTCAGATTAGCTTATGAGACCGATGCTCTTATTTCAGTTGAGATCAGATCTCCTTCTCTAAGGATCAGTCAATATAAAGAGCTTTATAATGATGAAGGTGTTCCGCTTAATCTTGATTTACTAGAAGAGGTGCGAGAGTCGGCTTTGGTAAGGCTAGCAGTCTACTAGCAGAGAGCGGCCAGACATTACAATAAAGGGGTGAAAGTACAGAGATTCAAAGTTGGTGATCTTGTGCTTCGAGAGGCTAAAACATCTACCCCCCAGAATTCAGGTAAACTTATGCCGAATTGGGAGGGTCCTAATAAAGTTGTGGAGGTGCCGAAGCCTGGGACTTACCGATTTCGAGAAATGGATGGTTCATAGATAAAGAATACATGGCACGCTGGGAGACTCAGACGATACTACCAATAAGCTGTGTAATTCTTCAGTTTATTTTTATGTAATTTTAATTATTTATCAATAAAATAAAGCAGTTTGTTCTTGCAAAGGAGATTTTTCATTTCACTTAGGGATTTATACATATGAAAAGTTATTACAAAAAAGGGGTACAATGTTTATTGCTGAGGTGGAGGGTCATCTTCTGTGTCGGGTTCATTGTCTGAAGAGTCTAGAATGGAAGGATCTAACCCGGCTGTGAGCATTTTGGCCTTGTCTTTCTGCCAGGCATTCGAATATCCGTCGTCATACTGCTTCAAGACCTCTTCGATCAGTTTTGGGGATCAGCGGTATTTAGAGATCAGCTTCTGTATGGTGTCTTCGGTTAAGGACGACCCTTGTGCTTTTAGATCGTTGTGTTCCTTCAACAGTTCAGCCAATTAAAAATGAATAGCCCGAAGCCGATTCTGAAGGCTTGTAATAGATTTCTCCATCACGTTCATTTTGTTTTTGTCTTCGGATCGTTCTGCTAAAAGTTGTTCTCTCTTTTCGGCTACTTCAGAAAGTTGCCATTTCGTTTTCTTCAATTCATTCTCCAGTTCTTCGCAGTGGTAGGTGGTGTTGGCGTAGAGGCTTTGTTCTTTTTCGAGACCTGATTTTCGGCGATTTTGGCCTTCAGTTTTCCCTCTTTGTTCTTCATCTTTTCCAAATGACGATGGGTTCGGGCAATGACGGCATTGGACTGTGATTTAAAATTGATTAACTTGGTGTACATTATATGTAGAAAATGGAAAGAGTCTGGGGGCAATTCTACTTACTCGACCCATATGTATGGAGTTGGCGTAGATCAGCTCTTCGATTGTGATGTCTTTAAATCTGCCATCATCTTTGGGTGAATTGAAGTACTGAAATAGTTCCATGGGGTAGTCTTTGGGGTCTTCGGGCCATAAAGACATGGTGGCTCGAAGTTCCCGAATCTCTCGTACCTCGGTCGAGACTGATGGCGATTCAGATAAGGGGTTATTTATTGACTGTTGATGTTGTTGTGGGTTGGGGAGTTGTTCTGAGTGGGGTTTCTTGGGAGGAGGGGCGGAGGGGCGGAGGATAATTTGGCCTGTTCCTTCCTCTTCTCTAAAGGGGCTTCGGGGGCGACAGGTTCTGGAGGTTCGGCAGAATTGGGTTGGATGATATTAAGTTCGGTGGATTAGGTAGGGTCAGTTGTTAGGTGTTGAGGTGGTTTTATGGTGTGTGCCTTGACTAGTCTGCGTTTCTTTTTGAAAATGGCATCTTTTTCGGCAGGTGTCATCTTGAGCGGCCTTTTTTTAGTGAAGCTTGGTGTGGGGATGATGGGGGAAGGGTTGGCATCGGGTGTCGAAGATTGAGATGGTGGGATAATGGTGATCGGGTTTACCAGAAGAGGTGCTTCGGGTGGTTGATTAGGGTGAGGGACTGCTTCTTGGGTCAGCTCGGGAGTGTCTTCGAGATTTATTTTTGAGGATGATGTTTGGCCGATGTCTTTGGTTATCTTCGGCTTAATAAGAGAAACTGCAAATAGTAAAGGATCAGGAAGGGATTCCAATAGTTTAAAATGTTGCGTCAATGAATTGAATTTGACTTACGTTTATGGTTGTAAAGCCAGGTTTGGTCGATCAAGAGGTCCGTGCTCCACTCTTCTTCGGGCATCTTGGTTATGAGCAAGACTAACTCTTCGGCGCGGCTTCAGGAGAGCTTGTCCAGCATGACATTGGTTCTGGAAGCTTCGACCCAATCAGAGATTTTGGGGATTTCAGGTCCTTTGATGTAGAACTAGTGGGAGTGCTAGCCTTTGTTGCTAGTAGGAGTCTTCATTAAGGATCGCCTTTGAGCTGATTTGTTCGGCTGCTTATTGATTTGATGGAACCCTGCTTCTCTGGATCGACCCAGTGTGAACAGGGTGAAGAAGAAGTCGATGGACGGATCCACGCCGCATTCTTGACAGAAGGCGATAAAGAAAATCAGGTGAATGAAGGAGTTCGGGACCAATTGGGCGAATCCGACCCCGACGAAGCTAAGAAAAATAAGGATGAATGTGTGAAGGGGGAATCGGATCCCGTACTTCAGGGCATACAGGGAAACGGCGGTCCAACCATCGGGTCGCTGGTACATCTTTTCATCCAGATTCAATGCCCAAAGTTCATGAGTGAGGGGAATGAGGTATTTTTTATCGGATGTTAGTGAGATTTTTCTCGGTGATGGTGGACTTGGTGTTTATATGGGTGTATGCCTTTTCCGATGAATATTCTTGCTGCATTTTTAATGTGCTCGTCTCGGACTCAGTTCTGATTGGGGATGGGGTGGCGGATGAGGAGGTGTTGTGGGGGGTGTTGGTTATAATTGGGGAGAGTGAGGAATTGGTAGATATAGGGGTGGGAGCCATCTCGGAGGAAGTTGAAAGGGGGGTTTGTGTGGGGTTGGGGTTGAGATCAGCCGCGGTTGAAGCATGAGAGTTGTTAGCTGGGTTGGTGGTATCTACCATTGTTGATTGGAGCTTTATATGGTGGGTAGGGTGTTTCGCCGGAGAAGATGGTTGTGGGTATATGAGAAAGTTGTTGCAGAAGGAGAAAATAACTTTTAAACAGTAAAGCGGTTCGTTTTGGGAGAGAGGGATTTTGATGTGACTCTTCAGTACGCACGTTTTGCGAGATGCGGCTAGTAATGGTGGTGGGGTCCACTAAATGGCATGGGCAACAAGAAGGGACTGTTTGGATTCAAGCGAAAGGGTCGGAATCGCTTCATTTTGTGTATACTCTCTTGCTATAAGTCAGAAATAGCTAGAGAGTGGGGGGCAATGTTGGGACATAAATAATTGGGGCCGATGGATCTGATGGGTTTTGTCCACGTGGAGGCAGTGACCCCACGTAGGATTTTATTCTGGGCAATATGAGGACTTTAAAAAATCTAAGATTCCTAACTATATTTAAATTCTAGTTCTTAAGAAAAGAGTTAGGATTATATCCGACTTCCTTTCTTTACGAAGATTGCATTCTATCCAATCATAGGTAATTACCATGATTAGGAATCCTTTTACAGTTGGGGAGGGCGATAAAGGTGGTGTGATCGTCTATAAATACCAGGCTAAACCCTAAATTTAGAGGTAATGACTCTATGCTCACAAAAGTGCTAAACCTCCATTATTAATACCTTGAACAACTTATACTTATTCTCACACCGAAGCTATCCCTTGGCGGCCAAAACTGCCAGGCTCTTGAGTGTGATTTCGTTCTTGTGCAGGATTTGGCACGTATTTTGGTGATTAGACGCACGACGAAATCTTGGCGTTAACAGCAACCATGATCCTACCCGTTGATCTCGATAATAAATAATCGATATTGAATTCATTTTTTTTAGTGTTGCAAGAAGCTATTGTGGCAGTAAAGAGCCAAATGCTCCTACCCCAACAAGCTGTTGCGACAGCACTAAAAACCAACATGCCCCTCATCCATCTCATCGCTTGCCCTGCCGGTACAAGCTGTTGCGGCATGAGCTAATTGGAATTGACTTACACCACGTAATCAAACATATCAAACCTTTTGGTCTTTTTATAGACTTCCATACCCAACTGTCATTATCATAAAATATATTATAAAAACATACAAAATTTTAGTTTCCTCCAATATATCAAAAACTTTTAGATATATTTTATGTTTAAGTTAATTTATGAAATACTAAAATATAAACTTTTAAAATTTTAAAAGTAACAGATATAATAATAAATAGTATCATATTAATTAGTACATAATAATTACGTTTATTTGAATTAGAATCAAATTAGTTATACTGACTTTAAATATTAAAAATTAACTTATTAAATTATACTAACTTTAAATATTTAATAAGTTAATTTTTAATATTCAAAGTGGGTATAATTTATTAATTTTAATTCAAATGAACGTAATTATTTTGTACTAATTAATATGATACTATTTATTATCATATTTGTTACTTTTAAAATTTTAAAAGTTTATATTTTAGTATTTCATAAATTAACTTAAACATAAAATATATCTAAACTTTTTTGATATATTGAAGGAAACTAAAATTTTGTATGCTTTTATAATATATTTTATGATAATGACAGTTGAGTATGAAAATCCATAAGGAGACCAAAAAGCTTATATATTTGATTACGTAGTGTAAGCCAATTCCAATTCCAATTACTCCATGCTGCAACAGCTTGATGAGACGGATGAGGGGCATGTTGGTCTTTAGTGTTGCCGCAACAGGTTGTTATGGTAGAGGTATTTGGTTGTTGCTGTAACAGCTTGTTGCAGTAGGAGAAAAAAAAGTTCAATATTGGTCATTCATTATCGAGATTAACGGGTAAGATCATAGTTGTTGGAATAATGTCCATAGCAATCGATTGTATATATATATATATAGGGCTATATGTAGCTACACAGTAGGCTATATCAACGGTTTTCTAGGGCTATAGCAACGGTTTGTCTGTCACCATAGATATTATGTCTATAGCGATGGACAAACTGTTGCTATAGTCTACTGTGCATTACACAGCTGTGCGCCTATATTTTTCCCATATATATATATACACACATACATACATACTGTAGGAAAAATATTTCAAAAATAAATTTTAAAAAAATAATAAAATCAGAATCATCTTTATGATTTTATACAAAATAACAAATATATATATATATATATATATATATATATATATATATCATGTGTCTACAGTCTTTAGTTTACTCAATATCTTCCCTCCTATGACTTTATGCTAAACATGGAGTATGACTTTCAAAGCACTCATTTGGAAAAAAAAACTCTGGCTGTGTTTTTCTTAGGCTGAAATAGTTGTGTTTTTCTTAGGCTGAAAGAGAATATGAAATTTGATATTTTCTTCTAATAGGAAAAGTACCAAATATGTTTCTGATCAATGATATATATAATAACATTAAGGGCAAAGGTGCAAAAAAGCCCCTGTGGTTTACCCCGAAGTCCCACTTCCACCCTAAACTTTTTTTTTCCAAAAGTGCCTCTAACGTTACAAATTTTAGGCCAACTTTGCCCCTCCCGTTAACAGACTTGCCAGCTAGACAGATGAGGTTTAATGGCGACTGACATGTGGCAAAAATAATATTTAATAAAAAAAACTTATTCTTTTCTCATTCTTCTCCCTCTTTTCTCTCTCCCATCTCCTTCCTCTTTTCTCTCTCTCCTCCGATCTTAGATTACACCACCAACATTACACCAGACCACTACATCACTTAAATGTTTGATTTTTAAAACCATTGAATAAAATGATAATAATAAAGGAACTAGGAAACTATTCTCTCTCTCCTCCGATCTTAGATGCCCACTCTGTAATTTGAAAAACTCTTTATCCCATCTCTCTCTTGGAATACAAAATAACAAATCTTTCTGCTCAAAAAGCAAATACAACAATGGCCTGAGAACACCCAGAAATAAGCAGGATATGTTCACAAGCCAAGCCTCCTCTTTGGTAATAACCATATACATAAATAGATGCACAAAAGAGTTAACCACTCAAATAATCAAAAACCCTTTAAATCAAAAAAATTTCCCATCAATCCTCACCAAATTCATCAATCCCTCCTGAGATTCTTCAACCAGAAACCAACTATAAATGTCCAATAATCCAAATAAACGAATCACAAACAAATATAACACCAAATAACCAATACCCAATTGAAGTTTATAACTAATTATGCAATATTTTAATCAAAACCCGAAGAAACAGATCGAACAATCAAGCTTCACCCAAAAATAAACAATACCCAGATTAATTCAAGACAAATTAGCAATACCCAGATGAAATTGATGAATTTTATGTATGAATATCGAGCAAACTGATAACCTTCCAGGGGAATATTCGATTAAGGAGAACAGGTAAAACACAAAATTCAAAAAAAAATTAATATAAACCCATTCTCCTTCACCGTGTGTTGATTTTGGAGGTTCACGACCTCTAATTTCGGTATCTGCAAGCTTGGCTGTGGCTTTAATGGCTTGATTTTGCCACAGTCGAACAGCTCGTCGTCGGAGAGAGAAATTTGGTCATTGTACAAATGTCCACTGAAATCAAAGGCGAACTCGGTTTCGTAATCGAATTGTGCGGTTTCAGGTTTTTCTTCCCAATTTGATGAAGGGCCATCAAACAGCAGAAACTACTTGGTGGAATCAAGAAATGATGAAGACGGAGGAGAGAGAGAACAGAGGAAGGAGATGGGAGAGAGAGAAAAGAAGGAGAAGAAAGAGAATCTGGGTTTAGAGAGAGAAAATAGATCTGAATTTTTTGGGTAACAAAAATTTGCCCAAGGTGTCAGTCTCGTCAGCAAAATATGTCCACGTGTCAGACACGTTTGTCTAGCTGGCAAGTCTGTTAACGGGAGGGGCAGAGTTGACCTAAAATTTGTAACGTTAGAGGCACTTTTGGAAAAAAAAAAAAGGTTTAGGGTGGAAGTGGGACTTCGGGGTAAACCACAAGGGTATTTTTGCCCCTTTGCCCATAACATTAATCCTTATCGTGAATGGGGATACTAAGGGATTTCTCTTCTGACTACAATACTTGTCTAGATATTATTATCTAATAATAATATTTAAAATAAATATTAATTACAATTAATTCCACTAAATAATTGTAATTGCATTTCAGTCCAGGAATTAATTAAATAAACTTTTTACTAATAAACTGTAAATAGTTCCTCTATAGATGTACATAAATATTTCAGAATTAATTAATATAATTCCGATACATTTAAACTAATTTCATAAGTCCATAATTTATCTTTATTTGATCATAAATTGATTTAATAATTAAATCAATCCTTTTAATAATAAATATTAAAAGACTTGGTCAAGATTCTATGATTAATGATAAATTATCTTATGAAAAATCTTATAAATGTTTTGACATAATAATATTTTCAATATTAATTAAATATATATTAATCGACAATCCAAGGTATTAATTAACACAATGTAATCTCGTTTATTAGAACACCAAATTAACATATATAACAATATTAAGTCCATTATTATTTCAAAATTTAAAATTTTCATAAACTAGTATTTATGTGAAAATATTTTATAAATAAAATATTATCACATAATCTATTTAATGCACACTGTTAATGCACTAGTACTTTAATTAGAAGTCGAATTTCCATGATCAAAATAAATCATCTCTGTTAAAGTACTATAACCTATAGGATAATATCTTCAAATCATCCTAAGTTATAAACTATTATTTCTTTATTTATATATTACATATGATTTATATATTCTGTGTATAATATTTATTTATACACATAAACCATAACATATATAATATGGAGATTTATATAAATAAATTAAACGACTATTTAATGAATGGTGAATGATATACTTTATTAATAAATAAATGTTCAATATAAATAAATAAACATTAAATAAATAGATAAATAAAATTTTTATAACAAAAATCCAACATATACCTCTATTGAAATTCGATCAAAAACTTGTGCAATATATAGGGATACTCTTAAAATTATTATGCTTATGCTTATGAAATGTCATTCAGACAATAAAAAAGTTTTAATAGGCGTTTGAGTCAAAATCTTCTAGGCAATTTTTACCTAAGGATTTAAATATAAATAATACACATGCAAATAAAAAAGTTGAGCCTTCACCTATAAATTAATTCATTATAATATTGGGTTTATTTATTTATTGTTATATCAGAAGAAAACTGAGATTATGATTAATCATGTCCTTTTCAAAGCTTGTGAGTTGTGACACCACAACCAATCCAAAATTGCTGTCATTATGTCTCCATATCTATCTATCTATCTATCTATCTATCTATGGGCTTCCGATAACCTACTGCATTTGGACGTGACAACTCAACTAAGGCTTTTGGACCCTTTATATTTTTACAAGGGGAAAATAATACTTGGTAGTATTGATTTACTTCCTGTTACATTGTTCTCTTTTCTTTCTTTTCTATTTTTCTCTACCACTCAGTTGTCACAAACCCATAACCCTTGGCTGGACCATTGTCTTTTTAAAGCCACGTATTTTTCATGTATATGATAAAGCCCCCATGATATTATTGGTATTATTGTGTCACGTTTTAATTTTTTTTCTACAATTTTAAATATATTATCATTTTATCATTTGTAATTTAATTTTTTTATCTTTTTATTTAATTCTTCAAATTTTATATAATTTTAATTTCACCTCACATAATTTATACACGCAGAGCGTGTGTTACTGGATACTAATATATATAATAATTGTAATTTAGATAAAAAGACACATAATTTTTCTTGGCCCACGCCATTTTTGGACGTGAAAATTGTGATTCAATTCGAGTGTTGCATGTTTTCCTTTTTTTTGAGTGCTTTCCTTTCCATCCATATATTCAGCAACAATGGGCTGAAATTGATAATTGTACAATCCCTTAATTTTCGCAAAACCATACTCCGACTGCAATTGAAACCAGGAGCGGATCTAGCTCGGAGCTTTGGGATAAATATTACTACAACTTACGGTAAAACCTCGATAAATGAATGTTCGATAAAGTAATAATTTTATTTAGATAATAATTTATTTCGATCCTGATCTGGGCATGTGTACTAAAGTAATAATCTCACTAATTGCATTAAGTAATAATTTTTTTTAGAATCCTTAAAGGCCCAACGAAAATATAAATTAATAATTACTAAATTTCATACAAAAATTTATATATATAATCCACATATTTTTGAACTTTCTGTAATAACATCCATATAATAGACCCAAACTTTTCAGCCGTGGGAGAAATTATTATTTTTTAACTTGTTAGAATATATCTTCTACACATCTACCTTATATTGTATAGCTAAAGACTTGAATCTTTTTATTTGCTACGTACATTAACTTAAAACCTTTTGTTTTCCAAGACATTACCAATTCTTTTTAACTTCTCTAGACTCAAATTAATACATTAATTGTTGTCTCTTGATTTTTCTGACCACATACGTAAATTGAAAAACTCCCTCTAAAATAATAAATATTAATTTATCGATAAATGGATAAATTATTCATTTATCGATAAATAAATAATCTCGCTAAAGTAATATTTTTTTTGATCCCAAGGGTATGTATTTATTGAGGTTTTATTGTACATAGTTTGTGATGGCTTGCCATTTCTCTCTTTTCTCTCTCTTATTCTGTTTGTATGTACTTTTTTCTCTCTCTCTCTCAGATTTGCACTCTTTTTGCTGTCTTATTCTCTTTATATATACTCTATTCGAATAGTACTTTACTCATATTCTATTCCAATCTTTTTAAAGGTGTTTAAATTCGTACTCGAACTTAAATATAATTTTGTAATCTTTGTTCATATTCGAATTTGACTCGTTCTATTAAACTCGAATTCGACTCGACTCGATTCATTTTTCAGTCGAACTTTTCACAAGTATTTGAAACATATATGAATCATAATCATTAATATTATGATAATTTTTAAAAAAAATTAACTTAATCAACTATGTCTTTCATAATTCAAAAAATGACATAAGATTCATGAAATTATATGCTACATTATTACTTTTGAAACTACAAGACTACTGATTACATACTAGGTACATTACATCAATTTCAAAACAAGTTTTCTTCAATCTAATACGGCAGCAGTGTATCACTTTCATTAGTATATGAGGAAATCATTTAAATATGATATCTCTTCCTTTTTGAGTTTAAATTGACATTAGAGTTCTATTCTAAAATCAAGGTCTGTAATCATTATTAGAAAAATAAAACTCTTACCATTTCAAAATATAGGATCAAATTTTATTTTTTCAAAGTTAATTTAAGATATTTTATAATTTAAACTTTAATTAATTTATTAAACCTATAAAAATAACAAATTTTAAAATTAGTATGACTATTCAGATAGTTTACAGTTTTCTTAATTGTATAATTTAAAATTAAAATAATTTATATCAATTTTTAACTTAAAAATATTTTAAATTAATTCCAAAAAATTAATATTGATCTTTTGTTTTGAAGCATAAGGATTATGTTGTTTCTGAGAGGCACTAAGAGATCTTTAAAAGGGGTTGAATAGATCATTTAAAACCATTTCTTTTTAAGGAGGTACTACCAAATAATAAATTAAACAGATTAATTTAATTATGCACAACAGAATATTAGTTTGAAAAGCCCCTTCAAAAATTTAAGGAAATCTCTGCTCTGAATTTAGTTTACTTGTGGAATTAAGTCACAACAGATATAAAAGATAAATGCAGGAATATAAGAGCAGAAAAATAAATGACACAAGAAATTTTAAGTGGTTCGGAGCACGAATAACTCTTAGTCTACTCTTTTACTCTACGAGTAGGAAATCCACTAAGGATGCTGGGGTGATCACTAAGATCTATTACAATGATGAATCACTAATATTCTTTCAAGTCACACAAACTTGGCAGAGGATCACTAAAACCAGTTCACTAAGAACTCTTCAAGTCACTTAGACTTGGTAACAATAGATCACTAAGAGCAATGAATCACAAGAGCTTAGGTGATTTCTGAGGTGCTACTAAGTGGCGTTTAGCTCAGCTTCTTAAGGACTTAGTAGCAGAACAAGTTGTTCTAATTCGTAGAGTGGAGTGTTCTTGAAGTTTGGGCAGCAATTCAGCTTGATGTTTGTGATTCGTACTGTTTGATTGCATCTTTGCGCCCTTTTATAGACGACCTAGAGATTTTCCCGTTGGGAAGTTGCCGTTGCTCATTTAATACTCCGATCCTAGAAGATCTCTAATGTTGACTTTCAGAGAGATGTGTCAGCTTACTTTCAGCTCTGGTAGGTCACATCAGACTGTTGTAGTACCTGGCACGTGGGTGATGTCACATCAACAAACTAGTTATTAGACATAACTCGATCTAATCTTCATTCCAAACTGAGGATGATCAACAAACATCTCGGGTTCTTCACTCTATAAGACTTCTCAATGTTAGTCTCATGTCAGACCTGACATACTCTACGATTTGCCTGATCGTAGAGTTTTTTGGAGGTCGTAAAGTATTTGACTTTCTACTATTTATACTGCACGATCTGCTTGCTCTACGAATCAATCTGCACTCTATGACATGCTCTACGATTTCTAAGCAGACACTTCGATCTTCATTTCACCTTATGATCTTAGAGCAAACTCTACGGATTTTCTGCAAACTCTACAATCTTGATTTTATTTTACGAACTCCTGCCAGACTCTGCGATCTTGAATTGAATACTCTACGATAACTTGGCCTACTCTGTGATCTTTGATAAAGTTTATGATTTCTCAAAGTTGATTTACGATCGTTCAATCAACTATACGATTGATTTAGTCTTATCATCTATACATTTGTTTAATTCAATAGATCAACCTAACAAGTTTGATCTTCTATTCTAAGTCCTTATACATTAATTTCTCATTTAAGAACTTCACAAAAACTACTGATACAAATATACATTATATTACCTTATCATCATCAAATCAGAATATGCAATTATCCTAACAATCTCCCCTTATTTGATGTTGACAAAACCAGTAGTTTCAAGCATTCATCAATTCTACGATGCAAAATTAATACTTTGAATATAAATATGACTTAAATATAGTGAGCAACTGTATTGGTAGAGTAAAAGAATGAATTTATTGATTGAATTAAAGAATGTTACAATGAATAGAAATTTACAATTTTTTACAACATATACCTATTCTTTATTTACCTTCTTCTTCTACCTTCTCCCCCTCTTGTTCCTGGGAGAATCTTGTTTGCCTAATTTTATACTAGCAAAATACGCAAGTATACGCAGTAAATAAGTAATATAATGATAAGAGAGTGTCGAACCCACAGAGAATTATTTAATAATAATTATCAAGTACTAACTCATAATCAAATTAATAATATTTAAATAATTTGATAATAGTTGTTGAATTTTGAAATGAAGTACTAAACTTACTAATCACTAACTACTAAGAATTGAATTCAGATAAAAAAGCTTAAGATTACAATTTTCCTTAATGTTTCACTTGAATTAATATACTTCTTGTAAAGTTATGTTAACTATTTTAGATTATTAATCAAGAACTCATCAATATTTATAACTATCTCGCGATGTATCATAAACGAATCAACTTAAATCCACAGATGATAGAATTAAGGTGAACACAATAGTTAATTAATTCACTATATCTCTATGTGAATTACAATTAAAAAGGATTTAAAACTTAGGTTCTCTTTCAGATTACATGCGGCGTATAAGTATATCTCTATCCTAAACACAAATCATGAATTCTATCACCATGCAGAAAACACAATCACATGCTATTATGATCATGTTTAAATCTATAATCCATCTCTCGAGTTTATATAGATTACCACAGTAATTGTTGATCAGACAATTAAGCAATTAATCACAAATCATAATAGACAATCCCAATATAATCAACAATAATTAACAATGAAGCATATCAATAAAAGCTACGTAATAAGTTTCATTGTAATCTTAAAAAGAATTAGTTCATAACTGAATTAAAATCCATAATCCACAAGTAAACCATCATCCAAGAATTACAAAATAAAAAAATAAAAGAAGAAAGGAAAAACTCTTTTGAAGCAATCCTTGATATCCTCCTTAGCCTCCTATCTTGATTTTCCTTCGTGATAATCTCCCTTCAAGACTCCAATCCCTTTTCAAATCTAGGGTTAGCAAAAAGTAGCAAGATCCCCTTATTATATGCCTCACATCATGTATTTATAGGTTACAAGTCCAATTTCTAAGTTTAGGAGCAAAAACAATCCAATTTGGAGTCAAAAACATGCAAAAACGCGTCCAAACTTAAAAAATCAACTCTGGTCAACATCCGCTCTGGCACAGCCGCGCCAGAAATGAATTAGGAAAGGGCGCGACCGTGCCCAACTGGTAGTGGACAATTTCTACTTCGACGTCTGTTGGTAAAATGGTCATAATTTTCTCATCCGAACTCCGATTTAGGCGATTCAAGAGTCCAGAAAGCTAAGAAGTAGCTCTACAACTTTAATTCTTTGAGTTTTAAGAGACACGGGCTAGAGCTTGGTCGAAATTGGGCTTCAAGTAGCTGCTATGTAAATGGCAACTCCAAACATTTAATCTTTGTTGATAAAAATGCTATAACTTTTGATCCGTGAGGAGTTACGAGGCGTACCACCTATCAAATCGAAGTTCTCAATGAGCTCTACAATAAAATTCAAATCCCAAGCCATGAGCATGCATCCAATTTTGCATTGAAAGCCCTTCAATCTTTCATTTACTTGCATATTGTACTCCAAAACATGTCCGGATTGCGTTTCCTTTCTTCTTCCTACAAAATAGCATGAAATGTATGAAATGCACACAAAACAACAGAGATTAACAATAATCCAAGTCTAATGAGATCTGATTCGTAGGTATAAAACTCACTCATCAGATCTCTTCTCTCTATCGAATTACTAAAACACCTTGCTTTAATGACTAATCTCCTGACCTCTCTTCATAACCTCTCTTCATAACCTCCTTAGAGCCTTTTTCACCAAAGTCTCTCAACCATATCTATTATTCTTAACATATAGATTCTATTAACATATTTAATCATTCCTCCACTCTCAATCTAGGTTTTAAACTTTAACCTTTATTTAATTATTCAAGACCTTATTTAAAAGTCTTATAAATATCCGGGATATCACATTTCATCAGGGACTTTTGATGCAGTTTTAGCAATATGAGCAAGTCCCTTCTGAATCCCAATAGCCGTTTCTTGAATGCATTCTGTGCACTCATCAACAACAACATCCAGCATTCTCTCCATTTGAACTTTGGACAGCACTACTAAGACTCGATCTAGGATTTGCTCCATTAGGGCTTCAGCTCCATCCTTATTTCCCCGATTTAAGGAATTGAATAATGAATGAGCAAGAGTAAGTTCTAAACTTTATGCATTTAAAGATGAAGGTATAGATATCAGTATGAGTGTATGAAGTTGAAGGATCATCTGTATAAGTATGTGAAGTTGAAGGTATAATCTATATGTACAGTATCTATAGGAGTCACTACAAAAAAGCTTATTTTCTACGAAACATTTCTTCGAAAATAGCCTAATTCCGACAAAAACAACTTATTTTCGACGAAAACGTTCGTAAGAAATTCAGTCGTAACTAAGCTGGTCGAAAATTCAGTTGGAAATTCCGTCAAAATTACTAATTTCTGACGGAACTATTTCCTACGAAAATTTCGTCAGAAATAACTTATTTCCCACGAAATTCAGTTGGAAATTCTGTCGAAAATAACCCTCCTTTTTGTTAAAAAAGAGAGAAATTTACTGCTTTTTCATAATTTTAAACTAGATTCCTAATGTTTAAAATCAAGAACCAGATATGAGCCGTATACCATGATCCAATATCTACACCACTACTGTCTACGTAGTGTGTTTGCAACAGGAAGGTTCAATATTGAAAAGTGTAAATTAAATTCAAGTAAATAACTAACCCAAATCCAAAAATGTTAGGGAAATGATTTACAATACAAGGTACAACTCTTAAACTGAAGTAAAAGAAAAAGGAAAAGGTCCTCTTAATAATATAAAAATAGTTAGTAAGCTATGTATTTAATACTTGGAAACCTCTTTAAAATAAACATAATCAATGGACTGCAGAAGCAATAATAGGCCATGGGTAACAAAGAACATCATTCGCCCTCTTTTTTGCTTTAAAAACAATTTAAAACAGTGATCGAGAATCCTAAAATAACTATAAAAAAAATTGAAGCTGAAGAGTTATAAGAGCGTAAAAATGGTGCATGTGGCTAAGAAAAGACCTGCACCACTACTCTCCATTATTCTAAAATATATGGATAGGGAGATGTCATAGCATGAGATTTCCTACTACTGCAATCACTTTTATGCTATTTGTTTGCAAGGATTATTCTTGGGATAAGATTATTAATCCCAACTGTCTTGTTTGTTTTCAAATTTGAACTTGAGACTATTAGTACATGGATTATAAAATGACTTAATATGGGGGATTATTTAATATCATGTTCAACCAGGTATTATAATCCCGGGATTATAATCCTTACAAACAAACATGGGCCTAGGGTGATGACTAGAATACACAAAATAAAAAGAATGGGAAAAGATAGCTTGACAAAGTAAACATATGGTGCATACAAGCGTCCTATGTGGCTCTCTCCCCCACGTAAATGTCGCCTTAATAGAGGGGGGGGTGGTGGTGGTGAATTAGAAACAACATAAATAAATAAAAAGGAACGAATAATCTTATATCATACCTTTTGATTCTTCCCGTGGTTGAAGGGCGGAAAAAGATCCAAATTAATAAACTAGACACCTGGGCCAAGTTGTTTCTGAAATGTACCTTTTGAAAGACTGTAAACAAGATGTTTGCACAAGCAAAAACCAACGTAAAATGCGTGTTGAATATTCAAAATCTCCTACGTTCTGTGGGAGACAATATTGCATTTGGTACAAGAACAGACTAAACAGATATAATGCAGAAAAAACATGTGTTGGGATTGAATTTAAAAAACTTACATATTCCTTGTTAGCAAACCCATAATTTCCCTGAATCTGTAGAAAAGCAATTAACCACTATAAAAATTGGTAGAAGTAGACATCAAAGAAAAATGTAATCCTCCAAACTCACCTTTTGTAATACCCCGAATATTATGAGACTTATAAATGCGATTATATGTTTAGAATTAGAACGTATAACCTAAAACTAGGTATCGAGAAGTTTAAAACCTCAAGCCCTAATGAGATTCGAATTTTGTATCATATGTGCTTAATAAAGATCGAAATGATATTTTGAACAAGGAAATTTACGATTTTATAATTTGTAATAGACTAATTCAACCAATATTTTTATGGGATCATTGGTTAAGTTACGATAGAAGTACGAGATAACCTCGAACCCTTGTTCGGGAGGCCAGTGCCCGAATTTGGGGGCGTCACATTTTGGTATCAAAGCAATAGGTTATAGTTTCAAAGTAACGAGTACCTTGGAGTATAATTTGATGGGTTAAGATTAAATGGACTTGTGAAGAGTCCGTAGATAAGTAAAAGATATGCAAAAATTGTAATAAATCTTAATGCATAAAAACATTATATGAAAGAAATATACTGATTAAAGAGTAATATTGTAATAAATTAATTGTTATATGATTAAAGTTATGTGTTTAGAATTATGTTTAAATTATATTATTTTGCATAAAACTTGAGTAAGTAGAGGAGTAAACTCATAGAGAAATGTAAGTAATATGGATTAAAAAAATTTATAAGATAGTTAAGAAATGAGTAGGGATTTCAATTGAAAACTTATGTTGTTAGTTGAGTTGAACGACTCTCTTGAATGGGCAGGAGTTTAATATGTGTAAGTGAACCAAACTAATTACACTGTTGGTACAAATGATTCATGGTCAGTGTTTTCAAAGTGGGTTACACACTGAATGAGATCATTTGGGGATAGTGTGGATGAGATGGGGAACTAATTCATTAGTTCTTGGGTGGAGGAAACACTCAGCTGATTATCATGATAATAGATTGAAAAATTGTGTCAAACTATTCCTTGTATATATTTTGAGAAGGTGATTCTTTTCTCATATGTATATTGATTAGTTATTAGTTGTTATGTCCAACTATAGTTTTAAATATATTTGTATGTTAGTTATTGAGCAACGAACCCTTGTATGGGCGAGGGCTATGATATGTCAGTCGAACCGACTTATGAGATGCGGCTAAGAAATTTCATAAAGTGGTGTATTAAAAATGACTAATATGCACTAAGATCTTTCAATCCCGTGTTGATGAGAAGGGGAACTGATATATTTGTTTGTACTTGGTTTTATAACCAATCAGTTTATTATATTACTATATATTTGCAAAACTTGTGTTGTGGTTAAAGGAAAAATGGAAATAATAGAGGATTAGGGGTATTCCAAAATCTTCTAGCTATGCTAGACATATATGCGTATATTCACACTTGGGTGCCTTAGAAAAAGAATTGTTCAAACGATTGAACTGGAAAATTTTTGAACCTATGTCTATGCTAATTTTTCAAGCTAGACATGGTTAATTTTAAAAAGATAAAATGATTTTTATCATCAACAGACGGTAGCCTGAGGTATGAAGATTAACACATTGTTATCTGTGTGGACATGATAAAGTTATAAAATTGATTTAGCAATGTTATTCATAGGTCTATGCTAATTGTTTTGGCTAGACAGATTTAATATGAAAAATAAAAATGAATTTTTCATCAACACACCATTTAACCTGGTGTGGTATGATAAATGACGAGTCATCAACGTACTCTTGCAAGGTGCGGTATATAGTCATAAAACTGATTTTTAAAAGTTTTGAATGGTTTAAAGATGAGTCAATGCCAATTGTTTCGGCTAGACAACCCTTTTAATAAGGAAAATTTGGAACAGACATATGATTCCGGTAGACGCAACATACCGCGTCTTTAAAATTATTATGTTATATGTCACATGTGGTACGATAGGCTGATCACCTGACGTACTGACTATTATGTTTTTCAATCCTGGTGATTGTTAAACTTGTGGGTCATATAATACCCATAGAATATGAAACAGTTCAAGGTCTTAATTGACACCTCGGTATAAATTAGAAGAATTCTCAGTAAGAGAAGAATAAAACTAGAAGTGGAGTATGATTAAAGGTTTAAAACCTAGTGTAAGGAAATGTTTAGATTGAACATTTTTACCTAATTTAAGTACTAGAAATTTGACGTGAGAAAGGATGAATTAAGAAAATTCATATTGAAGACTAAGTTAGAGATAATTTTGAGGACAAAATTCTTATAAGGAGGAGAGAATGTAATATCCTGAATATTTATAAAATATATAAATACGATATTGAATGACTAAAGTTAGCTATAAAGTTAATTTTGAGGACGAAATTCTTTTAAGTATGGGTGAATATAATACCCCGAATATTTATGAGTCTTATAAATGCGATTATATGTTTAGAATTAGAACGTATAACCTAAAACTAGGTATCGAGAAGTTTAAAACCTTAAGCCCTAATGAGATTCAAATTTTGTAACATATGTGCTTAATAAAGATCGAAATGATATTTCGAACTAGGTGTTTTGTGATTTTATAGTGTAAACGATGAATTAGGTCAAATAAAATTTTTTTTCTCAAGCTTCTTAGTCGTGCTTACATTGACAAAATGATTTGTCGTGCTTTCCATGATTTCTCCGAGAAGCATCCTGGCAAAACATTTTTTGACAAGTTGTTGTGTCGTACTTGGGAATGAAAAAGTGATTTGTCGAGCTTAAAAGATATTTTCAGTTGCAAGCTGCATTGTCGAGCTTGGTAGATATTTTCCTTGAGGAGCTTGGAAGATATTTTCAGTTGCAAGTTGCATTGTCGAGCTTGGTAGATATTTTCAGTTGCAAGTTGCATTATCGAGCTTGGTAGATATTTTCCTTGAGGAGCTTGGAAGATATTTTCAGTTGCAAGCTGCATTGTCGAGCTTGGAAGATATTTTCAGTTGAGGAGCTTGGAAGATATTTTGTGGCTTAAAGACCATTTTACCCCAACTCTGGCTAACTTATAAATAGGAGGCTTTGCAAGCTTAAAACTCACCAATTCAGTAAATCAAAAAGTAAAATTACTCTCTCGATATATTTCAAGTATTGAAAGTTGCAAAGAAATAGTTAAAGCTTGCAACTACAAGAGGGTTATTTTAACAAGTTTACGCTTAGTGTTTATTATACTAAACACCAAGGCAAGTCTTCTATTCCTTCAAACTATGTGCACGTCTTCTATTCCTTTAAACTATGTGCAAGTATTCTAACTCTTATTTGTTATTTTTATAAGTTATATATATGTGGTTTATACGCTTTGTGTGACAACGTGATATAAACTGTTGAGTAAAAAGTTATTTGTAATATCAAATTGATAAATGTGATATGTCAAGGCATGTTAAAGTTTATATGAAAGCATAAACTATTTAAGTGTTATTAGTTAGACTTGCTGAGCCGTAGTGCTCATTCCTACGAATAAAACTTTATTTACAGTTAAGAGAGAATGATAAGAAGATCATGAACGTAAAGAAGAAGCATAGATTAGGTTTACCTGTTTTTATTTACTTGTATTTGTATGAAGTCATAATAACTATTATAATACGAACAAACAAACCTTGTAATCGAAGATTTTATTAATAATATCATGTTATTATTATCAGAATGGTGTTATGTCTTGAATTTGTTATAACTTAGAATTGTTAAAGATCTATTAATCTGAATGAGGATATTGGTAATATGGACTGATCATGTTATGCCGATACTCTGAACTTCAGATAAATAGTAAAACATTAATACAATTTTGCTAAAGAACTATACATCTGAGTGAGGGTATTGAATGATATTAGTAGTTCTATAAGCACTGAGGTTACACTTAATGAGCGCTGATAAGGTGCCACCTTTACCGGAATGCGCCCCTCGATTCCAAGAACAATCTTATCATTAATACTGTGAATTTCAGATAGATAGGGAATATCGATATAAAGAGATATCTCTATAATTATATGTATTCAAGTGAGGGTATGGAATAATACGGTATGTTTTGTAAAGAAAAAGAATCTTGTCACGGATAAGGATTCAAATATTTATCGCAAGATTCTTCTGTTCCCAAGAACCATCCTATTATTAATGTTGTGAACCTTGGGTATATGGAAGTATAGAATGTTTAAATCATAAGGTTAAAAATTTAACCAATATATATATGGTGTTATCCATATATACGAATGAACTACAAGTTGATACTTGTATAAAGAATGAGATCGAGATCAAGTTACGATCCAGGGATTTAGTTAAGGAAATTTATGATTTTATAGTCTGTAATAGACTAATTCAACCAATATGTTTATGGGATCATTGGTTAAGTTACGATAGAAGTACGAAATAACCTTGAACCCTTGTTCAGGCGGCTAGAGCCTGAATTCGGGGGCGTCACACCTTTAGCGAATTAAGTTAGTAATATCTAACAATAGCAGCCATGCTTCAAAATAATGAGCTAATGCCTTCACAAACATTTGTTGGTAAAGTTCTTCAAAATGAGAGATAAGAAAATGAATGACAAAAGTATAAATGCATATATATAGACTAATTTAACAGACTACCAACCTGCATGTCCTAATAGAAAAGTAGTTCTGTAATACCCTGAATATTTATGAGGCTTATAAATACAATCGTATATGGTTAGAGGTTAATTTAGTAACCTAAAACTAAGTATCGAGAAGTTTAAAACCTTAAGACCTAATGAGATTCGAATTTATGAGCTTAATAAAGATTCAAATGATATTTCGAAGCAGGTGTTTTGTGATTATATTATGTAAATGATGAATTAGGTCAAATAAAATTTTTTGTCAAGCTACTTAGTCGTGCTTACATTGATAAAATGATTTGTCGTGCTTTCAACGATTTCACCAAGAAGTATCCCGGCAAATTATTTTTAGTAAGCTGCTTTGCCGTGCTTAAACTAATATAGTGCTTTGTCGTGCTTACGGTAACAAGCTGCATTGTCAAGCTTGTAAGATATTTTCATTGAGGAGCTTAGAAGATAGGTTCAATTGCAAGCTGCATTGTCGAGCTTAGAAGATATTTTCATTGAGGAGCTTAGATTGTAAGTTACATTGTCGAGCTTGGAAGATATTTTCATTGAGGAGCTTAGAAGAATATTCTAAGAATATGCTAGCTTGCAAAGTGTAATAAGCCGAGCCCTTAACGTGCAATTAGTGAAACTTGGTTTTCCTATAAATAGCAAGCTTAGTTCTTCATTATTTCCTACCATTTCAAGAGTAGTTCAAGAGAAAAAACACTCTATATTTATATTTTGAGAGATATTGTGAGATAAGAATTACTTTCTAAGCATCGAAGCGCTACGCGATTGGAAGTAAAGCTAGCAATTACAAGAGGTATACTCTAGTAGTTATTATTTTCATTCTTCTTTAAGTATTTAGTAAAAATATACTTTTACAAGCTGTTATAATGCCCAAATTATTTTATATATATAGTACAAAAGTCCTATTTATAAAGAGTTATAATGTCCGATTTATTTCTCTTATATATTAGAAAATATACTTTTATAAGCAGTTACTATGTCCGATTTTCTTCAAGTATTTAGTAAGAATATTCATTTTATAAGCAGTTATAATGCTAAAATTATTTCAAATATTATAGCCAAATATTCATTTTATAAGCAGTTATAATGCCTGATTTATTTCAAACATAGTAAACGAATATTCATTTTGCAAGCAGTTATAATGCTCAATTTATTTTAAATATAGTTGAAAATATTCATTCTATAAGCAGTTATAATGTTGAAATTATTTCATGTATAGTAGAAAAAGTCTTATTTATAAGCGGTTATGATACCCGAAATAAAAATTAAAAGATTTAATCGTTAAATGTTTAATTAGCCTAGCATAATCCAAGGAAAGGAAAAACTTGGAGAATAAAAGTTCTAGAGCTTACACTTCAGAAGATTAAGCTAGGAATGAAAAATTAGCGTTAACATATTATCCATATTCAGGCAAGTCTACTTATTTGTTAAAATACACTCCATGCAATAATGCAAGTCTACTTATTTGTTGAAATGCACTCCATGCAATAACGCAAGTCTACTTATTTGTTAAAATGCACTCCGTGAAATAACGCAAGTCTACGTATTTGTTGAAATGCACTATGTGCAATAACGTGTCTTATTTATGAAGTTTATTTTTATGCAAGTATTGTTTTTTTTGCACCCCGTGCATTAACATGCTTGTTATCTATTATGCGCAACGTGATAGTGATTGTTAAATTTCAATTGAAAACCATATTAGTATCTGAGTTGAATAACTCTCTTGTATGGGCAGGAGTTTAAGATGTGTTAGGAAACCGATCTAACTCACTGAGGTAACATTTGTCGCAGTGTAGAGGTATCATCAAAGCGATATACAATGTTGATACAATTATAGCAGTGTTGATGAGACGCGGAACTAATTCATTAGTTCGTAGGTGGGGAACCACTCAGTTCACTATATTGATAATCATTGAAATCTTGTATCAGCTTATTCTGTATATATATCTTGAAAAGGTGATTCTCTTCTCATATATATATATATCTGTTAGACTTGTTGGGCATTCTTATGCTCATTCTTGTAATTATCTTAAAACAAATTACAGCTAAGGAAGAATTACCAGACGATTCTGGCCGTACAAAGAAAGTTGAAGATGTAGAAGTCATTTAAACTATGCTAGATTAACATTATTGGCAATGTCTAGAAAGTTCTGACGAGGAAATGGGTTAGGTCATTTAATTGCGAGCCGTTTTAACGGAAAGCCCCCTCTTTCTTTGGAACTAGCTGGTTGTTAATACTGCAAGTCTCAAATAGATAAATGGAGATTTGTTTTTAAGTCTTTTAGGACTTATTTGTAAGAAGAGCAAATAATCTGCGAATGTTGTAACAATGAACAAATAATATTTTATAATATTATCATTTTTTCGCATTTTACTCTGATTATTAGAAGTTAAGATTTCTATATATGATTCAAATCCATTATATTGCGAGTTTTTATAGAAACTTATCGTGTACATTACATTTAAGTTAATGAATGTTTTGAATAAGGTTGCACACGTGAGCATGAAGTCCGACTTGGCTAAAAGAAGCTAGCAGGTGGATTTTCGGGGGCGTCACAGGATGGTATCAGAGGATTAGGTTATAGCTCTAGGGTAAGAGTACCTTAGGATATAGCCTGCGTAAAATTTTGGAAATAGAAAAACTCATAAAAAGAAGGTTAAAACTGCTTATACTGGAATTTCGAGGACGAAATTCTTATAAGTAGGGGAGAATGTAATATCCTGAATATTTATAGAACTTATAAATATGATATTGAATGACTAAAGTCAGCTGTAAAGTTAATTTCGAGGACGAAATTCTTTGAAGTAAGGGGTGAATGTAATACCCTGAATATTTATGAGGCTTATAAATACAATCGTATATGGTTAGAGATTAATTTAGTAACCTAAAACTAGGTATCGAGAAGTTTAAAACCTTAAGACCTAATGAGATTCGATTTTATGTGCTTAATAAAGATCCAAATGATATTTCGAAGCAGGTGTTTTGTGATTATATTATGTAAACGATGAATTAGGTCAAATAAAAATTTTTGTCAAGCTGCTTAGTCATGCTTACATTGACAAAATGATTTGTTATGCTTTCAACGATTTCACCAAGAAATATCCCGACAAATTATTTTTAGTAAGCTGCTTTGTTGTGCTTAAACTGATATAGTACTTTGTCGTGCTTATGGTAACAAACTGCATTGTCGAGCTTGTAAGATATTTTCATTGAGGAGCTTAGAAGATAGGTTCAATTGCAAGCTGCATTGTTGAGCTTAGAAGATATTTTCATTGAGGAGCTTAGAAGATAGGTTCAATTGCAAGCTGCATTGTCGAGCTTAGAAGATATTTTCATTGAGGAGCTTAGATTGCAAGTTGCATTGTCGAGCTTGGAAGATATTAGAAGATAGGTTCAATTTCAAGCTACATTGTCGAGCTTGGAAGATATTTTCATTGAGGAGCTTAGAAGAATATTCTAAGAATATGTTAGGGTGCAAAGTGTAATAAGCCGAGCCCTTAACGTGCAATTAGTGAAACTTGGTTTTCCTATAAATAGCAAGCTTAGTTCTTCATTATTTCCTACCATTTCAAGAGTAGTTCAAGATTAAAAACACTCTATATTTATATTCTGAGAGATATTGTGAGATAAGAATTACTTTCTAAGCATCGAAGCGCTACGCGATTGGAAGTAAAGCTAGCAACTACAAGAGGTATACTCTAGTAGTTATTATTTTCATTCTTCGTTAAGTATTTAGTAAAAATATACTTTTACAAGCAGTAATAATGCTCAGATTATTTTATATATATAGTACAAAAGTCCTATTTATAAGCAGTTATAATGTCCGATTTATTTCTCCTATATATTAGAAAATATACTTTTATAAGCAGTTACTATGTTCGATTTTCTTCAAGTATTTGGTAAGAATATTCATTTTATAAGCAGTTATAATGCTAAAATTATTTCAAATATAATAGCCAAATATTCATTTATAAGCAGTTATAATGCCTGATTTATTTCAAACATAATAAACGAATATTCATTTTGCAAGCAGTTATAATGCTCTATTTATTTTAAATATAGTTGAAAAATATTCATTCTATAAGCAGTTATAATGTTGAAATTATTTCATGTATAGTAGAAGAAGTCTTATTTATAAGCGGTTATGATACCCGAAATAAAACTTAAAAGATTTAATCGTTAAATGCTTAATTAGCCTAGCATAATCCAAGGAAAGGAAAAGTTTGGAGGATAAAGTTTCTAGAGCTTACACTTCAGGAGATTGAGCGAGGAATGAAAAATTAGCGTTAACATATTATCCATATTCAGGCAAGTCTACTTATTTGTTAAAATACACTCCGTGCAATAACGCAAGTCTACTTATTTGTTGAAATACACTCCGTGCAATAACGCAAGTCTACTTATTTGTTAAAATGCACTCCGTGCAATAACATAAGTCTACTTATTTTTTGAAATGCACTCCGTGCAATAACGCAAGTCTACTTATTTGTTGAAATGCACTCCGTGCAATAACGTGTCTTATTTATGAAGTTTATTGTTATGCAAGTATTGTTTCTTTTGCACTCCGTGCATTAACATGCTTGTTATCTGTTATGCGCAACGTGATAGTGATTGTTGAATTTCAATTGAAAACCATGTTAGTATATGTGTTGAACAAATCTCTTGTATGGGCAGGAGTTTAAGATGTGTTAGGAAACCGATCTAACTCACGGAGGTAACATTTGTCGCATTGTAGAGGTATCATAGAAGCGATATACACTGTTGATACAATTGTAGCAGTGTTGATGAGACGAGGAACTAATTCATTAGTTCGTAGGTGGGGAACCACTCAGTTCACTATATTGATAATCATTGAAATCTTGTATCAGCTTATTATGTATATATATCTTGAAAAGGTGATTCTCTTCTCATATATATATATATATATATATATATATATATATATATCAGTTAGACTTGTTGGGCATTCTTATACTCATTCTTGTAATTATCTTAAAACAAATTACAACTAAGGAAGAATTACCAGACGATTCTTACGGTACAAAGAAAGTTGAAGATGTAGAAGTCATTTAAACTATTCTAGATTAACATTATTGGCAATGTCTAGAAAGTTCTGACGAGGAAAGGGGTTAGGTCATTTAATTGTGCGTCGTTTTAACGGAAAGCCCCCTCTTTCTTAGGAACTAACTGGTTGCTAATACTGCAAGTCTCAAATAGATAAATGGAGATTTGTTTTTAAGTCTTTTAAGAAGAACAAATAATCTAGGAATGTTGTAACAATGAACGAATGATATTTTATAATATCATCACTTTTCCGCATTTTACTCTGATTATTAGAAGTTAAGATTTCTATATACGATTCAAATCCATTATATTGCGAGTTTTTATAGAAACTTATCGTGTACATTACCTATAAGTTAATGAATGTTTTGAATAAGGTTGCACACGTGAGCACGAAGTCTGACCTGGCTAAAAGAAGCTAGCAGGTGGATTTTCGGGGGCGTCACAAGTTTGACTTGCAGGAGCAAGGTGACATGTGTGCTTAGAAAAGTTAAAATTCTTTAGATAAATAAAGGCAACACTTGTTAGCAAAACCCTTGTCTGCTCACTATTGTGACAAACAAGAAAAGTTCTCAGGATGATAAAGTAATTTATAACAACATAGGGTTGATTACAAAAGAACATGAGTAAAATAGTACAAAAAGATAGTAAAATATTGTGGGGTCTAATAAAAACTAGGAAAGAATAACCAACATTATAATTTATTGGTCTAATATAACTCTCTAAATTCGACGCTATTTGTCCTGCTGAGGTCATTCCTTTTGATAATGGCTAACTTAGACTTCTAATCTCTCTTTGTTTCATCTATTTTGTTCTTCTTGTTCTATTTTTTAACCCAAGTTTGAATAGAAGTCCTAGCAAATAAATTATGTTATGCTGCTGATAGTATTTATCATTTGTGGGAAATATATTTCAATATGTGATCTTGCATTGCATTTTAAAAAGGGGAAACAAAAAGAAATAAATAAATAAAAATTAGAGTCTTATAGTAGACTGTAAAACTGTTTGGTTAATGCAGATGTATGACTGTGTATGTTATGAAATCCCCAGGCATAATCCAAATGCGTGCTTCTCGCCACTCTAACTCGTCATAAAGTAATGTCAAATGAAGTTTCAATCATGGACTTGATGTAACGCCCACGAATCCGGGTTTACCTTTAAACTCGGGTTTGGTGCATCACAGTACTATTCATTAAATATAACACCTATATAATCTTAATACATAAATGTAATTTAAATATATTATATTTTGTCACCTTCTAATCCCAGGTTCTAAGACCTTTATATCTTCATAACATAGAAATAATGAATAATACATCATTTATCTATTACAACATTACAACAGTGACTTTTATCTGTCACAACAAATACATATAAATTAACATATAATCTTCTACGCAAATACTTCATCTCTTCCTTAGTCTTCACCGGATTCCACAGTTTGTTCTAACTTTGCTGAAAATATTTTATTTAAAGCAAGGGTGAGCATTAAATTACTCAACAAGTATAACAGTTGAATAAACAATCAATAATAACATATTCTTTGAAACCTTCAACAACTGAACAATAGTTATGAAACAACCTCGAATAAATAAGAATAATATATTCTTCTCTCGTTTAAACACTTTTGAAACTACATACTGACAAGTCCTCAAGACTTTAATCTTTTCTTTTGCTCTTTCTTAGATTTGACAACATCTATGTCCACCTCATAATGACGACACAACCTGTGTCTAGTTCATCTCGTGATTCTAAACTTTCCTATATTAGGATTTCTCCTCTCATACTCACACTAGTTTCCTTAAACTCATTAACTCATCTCAACACTTGTCCAACTGAAAATAAATGGCATTGACATTCTTCTTAAACAGTTCATGAATAACAGAACTTTAATAACTTAAACAGTTCAATAACAAAATAGTTCATCTTAATAACACATAAGTCCAGATATTGGCACATAGCACCATCAATAGCTAAACATCATGTACAAACATAAAACAGTTGCACATAGACAAAAATCTTACATACCATAAAGTTTAGACAAGAGTTAGAAACTCGCCTTAAGCGTTGCTTACAACTTGAAGCTATATTGCTCTTCGAACGTCCTACACATGTTAATGTATAACGACACACCAATTAACCACATAATGATGTTCTAAATTGGTTTACATTAAATCTATTTCATATTTTATAACATTCATTTCATTTGAATTGAAACATTTTTCATGTTTATTAACACTTGGCGGTGTCTTGACGTTCGTACGTCGCATGCCCGACTTGCCTTACGCGAACGCCCAAACGACACGCTATTGTGTACGATTGACACGTCCAATTCATCTACCACTCCTTATTTTACATTCTCTAAGACCATATTTTCAAAGTCCAATGATTAAAACTCAGAAATACTTGACATACATGGCTTGGCGTCACGACGTTCCGAAGAAACCACCACTCATTGCCCATGATTACACAACAGCCCTAAAGAGGCTTGATTTCAACCTTGATCCCGACCTTTTCTCTCAATTCTTATTGAATGAAAGTTGTAGGTCTACTTCTTAGCTTTTTAGATCATCTTGAATCATCTAAATTGGAGTTCATACGAAAGAGTTATGCTCATTTTACTAAAGCACGTCGGAGCTAGTTTTGGCCTAACACTTGACCGGTGTATCTACGCCCAAAATTTGCCTTTAGGTTGCGTATCTACGCCCAAGGATAGGGATCTGGCATATATCCAGCATATATACGCTCGACCCTTGATGCCAAAATTTAATTTTCTCAAGTCTGTCGCACCTACTTCATAGCTTTATAACTTCGTCATCCGATATCGGAATGAGTCCGTTCTTGAGCTATTTTCTAGCTCGTAACATTCTTTACTACTTCATCAAAATAAAATAATTTTTGTGATTCTCGAACAAGCCTAAAAATTAGCTCAAAAGTCCCTTGTGAACTAGTTTTTTTTGTTAAATGACGTTTTTAAATGTCAGATTTTCAAATTGACGTAACTTACTTATCCGAAGTCAGATTGAGCTCGTTTTTGAGCCTACAGATCACTTTTACTATATGTTCTACAAAACCCCCATAAATTGGACTTTTTCGAAAACATTACTTAACCGCTAACTTAGCATGAAAGTCATACCAAGTTAGGGTTTTTGTTTTATGACGTCTTTTACGGAAAATTTCGACATAACTTCGTTATGGCGTATTTTTCCTCCGCTCCACTTGGAATATCTTAACAACTTACTTATCTATGATTCCATCTTTTTGGAATCCAATAACACATAGATAATCATTTACAGAGGTTCATTTATAGTCCACTACTTTAGTCTTTTCATCCTCACACTTAGGTTTACGGTTTTAATACTTTGTTCACTTGACATGCATATTTAAGGTAGTTTACAAGGGTTTACTCCTTAACAACCACCTTATACCTTCAAGATCCACCATTATCTTCTATTAATCAACAACCTCCAACAACTACCAACTCAAAGAAAAGAAATTCAAAGAGATGAAAAGTTAGGGTTTTAGGCTTACCTTTTTGTGTTCTTCTTTTTCTTCTTAGCTAGCTATTGGATGATCAAAGCTTGATCTTCCTCTCCTTCTTCCTTGATCCGCCCAAGCTATCGCTCTCTCTTTCTCTCTAGAGTTCTTTTGCTCTCTCAAATGACGTGGTGAAATGAAGGAAGAATGATGACTTTCTAAGACTTAATAACTAAGGAAAACAAAAGGGTAGACAAGAGACTAGAACTTACTATAAATGGTAAGTTTTCACCCCCCCCTTGTCCCCTCCTTATCCACCGGGCATCCCCCTTTCCATTCTCCTTTTTGGCCTTCTTTACCCCACATGCTTAATAAACTAACACATGACACATGTCCATTTCTTCCTCATTAAGAAAGGTGAGTCACCACCTTATCCACCCATAGGTGGCCGGGTACTCCCCCATTTCCCTTCCTTTTTGCTTCCGTTATCCCACATGGGATAATCATCAACTTCCTTGGCTTTGGCTCCAAGTCTTTAGGGTTTAACCCTAAGTCTTAGGCCATGACTCAACCTTAGCCAAGCCTCTTCATAACCTAAGCTTTACCCTTGGCTTAAACCTAGCCAATTCTTAAATTCTTAGCCAAGCCTTAAAATTCTTAGGCTTAGTTAGTCCAACTAATTCTAGTTAGACATTTTCTTATCCAGTTAGGTTTTTTAACTTTTTCAGTTACGTTTCGTAACTCGTTTGATTAGCTTACAAAAGTCGATTTTGCTCTTTCATACTTTCGATTAGGGTTTACGTCCCCGAACTTAGTCGTTTACTTGATTTTTTTCTAGTTAGATTTTCCTAACGACATGCTAAAATCATGAAATGTCTTTCGTTGATTTTATTGGAGATTACGTCTCCCGTCCCCAAATAAACGCTATTCCATGTTTCGAAAATTCGAAAAACGAAAAAGGTATTTTAGGTGTGAATAGTATTTTTATGTATTTTTCTCATAAATTTTTTATTAGAGATTTCATCTCTCTTTCTCAAATAAACACTATGACGTAATTCGAAATTCTCGAAAAAGAACGTTTATTAGCGTTTTCTGCATTTTATGAATAGTATTTTAGCGTTTTTCTCGGGAAAAAAATATTTTCTCCCCAAAACTCCTAACACTCATAAATAATCACATAACATGTAAACTAAGTCATTAATCGATCTTAAATCACATAACACATAATAATATCAATAAAATTTTATTTTATTAGATATTCACCTTACAAACCTATTATAAGGTCATCTGATTTCTCGGGTCGTCACACTTAACTGCAATAGTATTCCTGGTATGACTAGACATAATTTTGTTCAATATAATTATGGTTTCCTTTTATATGTAATGTAAATTTACATTGCATATATGTAGGCAAAAATGAGTGAAACCACCAAGCAGTGGAATAATACAGAATGAGAAATAACTAACTGTTGTACCTTTCTAAATGTTGTCCTTTTCTCAGTTCCAATTATCAATAAAGATCAAGTCTTTCCCAACAGAAATAATAATTAATCCAAGAACTGAATTTGAACAAACCCAACTAATAACCCTAAATTACTCATGAAAAATAATATCAAACACCAAATAAAAGTTCAAGTTCAAAGTTTCATTCACAAAACTAACTGTAATGACCCCAATACAATTCATCAAACTTACCACACGTTATCAGTTCAGGAACTTGCCACAATAATATGAGTTTAGGAACTTGTCATATTAATATGTAGTCTAAGAACAAATTAGGGATTGTCCATACGCTTAGGGGCTCAAAAACATTCCATATGATTATGAGTCACAAACTTACCATAAGCATGAGTTTTAAGAAGTCACACCTAATCTTAATATCCTCTAATTATCAAATATACATATATGAGAAAATAATCACCTTCTCACCATACCTATATTGATAGCGCGACACTAACATTTCAACGATTATCAATGTGGTAAACTAAGTGGTCGTTAAACCAAGTGCAAAACCCCTACCCATACAAAGGTTTGTTCAACTCAGCTACCACATGAATTCTCAATTGAAATCCCACAAAATCCTAGTTTTCTCTTTACTCAATACGAATTTTCTTTAATCCGTATTTTATCATTTATAACTATTCTTGAGTTTACCTCGTACTATTTCATAGTACATTCTCTTTATAACGTAAGGCTATAACTTTTCAATCGTTTAACAGATCATCTGTCATTCCACAACTCAATCTGATTATGTCGTGATTTTATTTTACAATCGTTTTACATTACGATCTTCCTTACCCTATGATCGTTTTGTCCTACGATCTTCTTACTTTTCTCTTTAATCATATTATATTATGATTTCATTTATGTTTTTCATTTTATAGACCTCATCTATTTATCCTCACTTATCATTTTTATTACTGGAGTCAGGTAACTCCCGATTCTTATTGTTTTTTTATAACTCTTCAAGATTCTTCTTTGAATCTTTGCATATTATTTTAACTCATACTTTATGAATTTTCTGAATTCATTTACTATCTATTAAGCTCTGTACGAGTTTATTCTTATCATCTTCATTATTTTCATCTTTCTTCTTTGTGGTTATAGCCTAAGGTACTCTTGCCTAATGTTTATAATATATAACTCTGATATCAACTGTAACGATCCTAAAATCCGGCCTATTTTCAATCTCGATCTTGTGCGTTATAATATATTCTCATTCTAACTCTACATCATCAATCAATATTATAATTGATAAAATACCTACAAATTTAAAACTTTTATAACTCTCTTTTATTTCCTAAATTGCAACATTTACAATTCGTCTTATCTCAAAATCATATATATATATATATATATATATATACTATAATTCATTTCAAAAGATTTCATATGAGTATATCAAACTCAAACTTCCATACTTAACTTATTCTTTTATTCAATATTTTCAAGTTTAATACAACTTAACTCATATTCAATACAATATTTATGAATAATCACAATTAATAATCTAACTTTAAACATCTCTTGTATACATTTATAATATCTGATCACGTCAGAACTTATAACATACAACTCATCTAGTATAGCGAAAAACTTTACTAACTTAACCATATTAAGTTCTTAATATCAATACGAAAGACAAACATCCGATGTCTTGCAATGTCACCCCTATTTTCTTCACTTACCGTATCTTCTAAACTTCTTCTCAACTACAAAAGTATATTTTGCAAGTATGAGCATGATGTTAAGTTTGTATATAGTGCGACTCATGCAATCAAATTACATAAATCGTGCGGAAGCGCGATAAAACGGATTTTAAAATTTTTCATACAAACCATCACCATGATCATCATTGTGTTCAATTATCAATTAAAACAAAAGAGATAGAGATAGAGAATTATACCCTCGTAAATCAAAGCTTCCTCAGGTACAAGTTCACCTCCAATTCCTTCGCGTTCTCCTTGAATTTCACCGATTAAATTCCTTCTTTTGATCAACGTTAGCCACCCAAGTGTTTGGCCTCTAGAGGTGATCCACCAAGGAATAATATCTATTCAAGAAGATGGGTGTTAGCAAAACCATAGTTTCTATCTTTATAGAAATTGCAAGTACTCTCCACAATCTAATGCAAGAGTGTGTAACCCCAATCTAAGATAAGACTCTTCTTATTTATAGATGTAGGAAAACCCTTCCCTAAACTATTTAGGATTAGGGTTTTTATTATAATTAAACTCTTTTAATTAATTATTCTCATAATCCAATTAGGAATTCATGAGAGAGTACTTCTATTAATTAATTCTCAATCCCTATTAGGAATTAAATAATAGTAATAGTAATAATAATAATAAGACTCCTCTTATTAATTTATATTTAATATTTCTAAAATATGAAATAATAAATATTAAGTTATTTAATTTATTCTATCTCCATAGATTAAATTAAATACATTTAACTTATTATTACAATTATGACATTTACTTCTTAAATAAATATTTTTTTTTGCGGTGTGACACTTTAGGTTCTCCATATTAAACCGGTTGTCAATAAATCAATTAGAACAATTCTAATCTTATTTAAATAAATAAATTAAACTATTTAATTCATTTAAATAAATAATATTTATTCTACAATAAGGGTAAGGCCCCTTAGCGATCAACGACTTTCCAGATAATATAGATTTCAACATTAATCACAAAAGAACCTTTCAGTGCACAGTTACCGTACAATTCAATCCTGCTACCATCCAATGTCCCAATTAAATATAAGACATGGAATTACTGTCAAGTCTTATTTTATTTAATTATATTCATTTCGATTCTCAAATGAACAACTCTGATAATGCAAATTAAAAACTCCTTTCTAATTTCATTCTGCTTTGGCCAAAGACTTCTGAGTTGTCATTTATCGAATCACATAGGACATTCACATCTTTTACTAGACGTGGTAGATTCTTTGTTGATCATTCACCTATCTCCATGCACAACTTATTATACCCAATCATACCCTTTGATATACCCTAAAGGTCTTAAGGGACATGTCAAAGTATAACTCATCATACACAAGATACTATGATGATCTCAAGTCTAAGGATCACTTGTACTACTATCACTAGAGAAATTCCTATTGATAGGCGAGTAAAACTCCATTAGGTATTCCTTAGCGAGCCACGTTCAGTGAACTTATTCTCTAATAAGCACCTACATACTTTTTTTAGTGTCTCCACACAAATGATTGTGAGATCAATTATTCTCTTCATAAGAGCAATCCATCGATTAGGAACGATTTTAGTTGTTGAGCTATATAGAATTTAGATCTCATTAGCATGATCACCATCATGATTCTAAAAGCATTGCTCAAAACTATGGGTTTATCACATTTAATATAACAGCACCATGTAGATAAAGTAAAATGCCTTTAACAAACGAACAAGATTACAAAGTATATGCTACATCATATCAAATATGATTGGCTTGTGTGCATACTACTTTCAATCTCCCACTTGCACTAAAGCTAATCGTCATGGTATCTAATACCCTTCCCCTCTAAGTGACGATCATCTTGCTGTTGGAGAAAGCTTCAGTAGATGGATATGCAATGTTGTTCTCGAGAGTCCACTATCTTTATAGTGACTTTTCCTCTTTCAATGATTCCACTAATCAAATGAAAGTGCCGCAACACTTGTTTGAATCCAAGATGAGACTTAGGAACTATTCCTAGTTCTGTAATGAACTTTTCATCAAAATAATCAACTTGCAGCTTCATTTACAGCTATATACTTTGTCTTTGTCACTAAACCAGCAACTCTTTGCTGTTTGGAACTTTTCCAATTCACTGCACCACCTTTCAAGGTAACGATTTACCTTAAAGTGGATTTGTTATCGTCTTGGTCAGTCTGAAAAACTTGAGTCTGCTTAACCCTCTAGTTTTAATTCAGACCTACCATGAATCATGATCTCATCTTCAGTACCGGTTAAGTACCTAAAGATGTTTATCACTGTCTTACAATGATCATCTCCAGAATATGGCTGATCAACATTAAGCCTTGTATATTCATTGCATACATGATAGTAACTCATGCGATCTCTCTTTCAATTGGGGACAATTTTAGAGAGATACACTCCATAGCTCATCATCATGAGACCTCTCTTGGAGTTTGCCATGCTAAACGCCTTTAGCATCAAATGAATATACGTTCCTTGGGTCAAGCCAAACATCCTTTTAAATCTATCTATATAGATTTATATCCCCAATTTATAGGGTGCTCCTCCCAAGTCATTCATGGAGGAATGTTTAGATAATTTTATCTTTACTGATTGTAGCATTTGTGTGTTATTCCTCATCAGTAGTATATCAACATATAATACCAAGAAT
The DNA here is from genome assembly GCA_034770075.1 of Aralia elata. Lineage (NCBI taxonomy): Eukaryota > Viridiplantae > Streptophyta > Magnoliopsida > Apiales > Araliaceae > Aralia > Aralia elata. Next base: position 72,873,059 of record CM068388.1, on the reverse strand, counting down.
GTCACAGCGCTCCCACTAATCCTTTTGTACACACAAGGTTCATTCTTATTTTTGATAAAATCAAACTCTTTTGATTGTCTCATCAAAATGAATGTTCCATCTTTGAGAAGCTTGCTTCAATCCATAAATGGATCATTGAAGCTTACATACATGATTTGCTTCAACCTTTGAAACAAATTCCTTTGGCTGTATCATATATACATTCTCCTCAAGTCTTCATTGAGGAAGGACGTCTCCACATCCATTTGCCAGATTTCGTAATAAGCTGTAATCGCAAGTAAAATCCAAATGGACTTGAGCATTACCCGATAATAAGGTTTTATCACAGTCAACTCCTTGACTTGAAAAACCTTTTAAACAGGTCTGATCTTATAGGTCTCTACCTTGTCATTTGCCCCAGTCACCCTCTAGGCACTATGCCTTTTGGTGGAGTAACCAAAGTCTATACTTGGTTCTCTTACATGGAGTCCATTTTGGATTTTATGGTCATCTGTCATTTCTCTGAGTGTCTATTACTCATAGCCTCATTGTATAAAACTGGATCATCATCCTCTATGATGCGTACCTCATCATCATCCTCTATGATGAATGCATACCCCAGATATCTTCGGTACTCTTCCAGATTTACGATTCGGTTGTGGTACAATAGGTCTATCTACAGGTTCCTCGGTTCGACTTAAAGTGCTTTGTGGTTCTTGAACTCCTTCAAGATCTATTACCCTCTCACTAGCTCCTTTAATGATAAACACCTTTATCTAAGAAGGCAGCATGTAGTATTATAGTAATAATACCCTAAACCTTCTTTAGGATATCCCACAAATCTGCACTTGTCAGATTTTGTCCCAAACTTATCTTTGAAACCTTTTCACATAAGCTGGACAACCCCCTTATCTTAACATACTTAAGAGTAGGAATCTTCCCTATCCATAACCTTTATAGAGTCTTGGGCTTGGATTTTTGAGGTTACCTTATTTTGTAGATATGCAGCCGTTTCTAGGGCATAACCCCAGATAGATACTAGAATGTTGGTAAAATCATCATGGACTGCACCATGTCCAACAAGGTACAATTTCTCCTTTTAGATACACCAATCAATTATTGCGTATCAGGAGGTGTTCATTATGAGAAAATACCATTTTGAGATGATCTAGAAACTCATTGCACAAGTATTCTTTCTTCAATCTGATTAAAGAATCTTAATACTTTGTTAATTTGTTTCACTTCTGAATTCTTTAAACCTTTCAAATAATTCAGACTTGTATTTAATCAAATACACATATTCAACTCTTTAAATAACTATCTCCTTTTCTTTTATTAGTTTGTTCAATTTGTAAAATGTTTTTCATGTAAGTCAAGTATACAAAGTCTATCAAGTAATCTTCCAGTTTCAAACAAAACATTATCATTATAAATAGAACAATCATTGTTCTTAAATATTATACCAGAACTTTCTTTGTCTAACAACGGAAAGAAATAATGTTTCTAATGAGAACTGGAACATAATAATAACTTATTAACTTAATAGACTTGCCCGTAGGTAACGCTAAACTATAAGTTCCTATGGTTAATGCAGCAACCTTTGCTCCATTCCTACACATAAGATTACTTACTCTTTGTTTAGCTTTCTACTTATGCTTAGTCTCTGCATTGGATTGCATATGTGAGAACTACAGCTGGTATCCAGTACCCAAGTAGAACTTTGACTTACAGAAATATTTATTTCAATCATGAACAAACCTGTATCTATAACCGAAGCTTCACTAAGCTTCTTCTGATTGGCCTCTGTAAGATTCTTCTTACAGTTTCCTTTCCAGTGTCCAGGCTTATTGCAGTGGAAGCAAACTCCTTTGTTATCTGCATCAGTTTTGTTCTTAGTGTCCTTAGTTATTACCTTTCCATATACCTTCTTTGAATTGTTCTTCTTTTAAGAAGATCCTTTAGCCCTCTTTCGCTTCTTGGAAGAATCATCTACCAGTAAGACTTGGTCTTTCTTGGTTGGAAAGTGACTCTTTACAGTTTTCAACATGTTTAAGCAACTCAGGCAGGCTGACATATTACTTGTTCATGTGGAAATTCACAATAATTTGTGAGAAAGAGTCCAAAAGTGATTGCAAGATCAAATTTTGGATCAAGTCTCCATCCATTAAAACCAGTTGTCCCAATTGTTCAATCAGATTGATCACTTTAGGACATTTGTCTGTACTGTAGTGCCATCGGTCATTCTAGATCGGAAAAGCTCCTTAGATATCTGATATCTAATAGTCCTACTTTCCTCACCTTTCAACTCCTTGAAGGTGCAGGAACACAGTAGCAGCATCCATAGTTTCATGCTGATGCTGAAGCTCGTTACTCATGGATGCGAGCATAATGCATTGAACCAACTGTGCATCATCTTGCTACTTTCTTAAAGTAACAATCTCTTCCTCAGAGGCATTGTCTGCAACCATTGCAGGGATAGACATATTTAGGACATAAGATAACTTTTCAGCCTTGAGAACTATTCTCAAATTTCTTAACTAGTCCGTTTAATTTGGTCCGATTAATTAGCATCTAATATGCTATATAGTGATAGTAAATTAGACATCGTAAAATTCTATAAATGAATTTGTAATTTAACAACATTTTAGCATACATTCATTTAATTAATTACCAAAATAAATTAGGTCTTTATTTAAATTGGTATCTCCCACTATTTTCATCAAACTATATTACCCTCCCTATATAGTTCGGCAAATCTAATTAAAGATTTGCTAGTGAGAATAAGGATCCCATTTCAAATGTGTATAGCCTTGTGTGACACAACAAACTATATATAAATAAATAGGTAGACAACTATTGTCAATTACATCACTATGTAATTCCTTGTATTTTGCCTCTTAGATTATTTTGCTCAAGTGTGACACATCCGAATCAAAATTATCCAAGTTAAGTCCAACCTAGCACTTCCATATATTCAAAAGAAAAACACTGTGCTTGTGTGACACAACAAAACAGCATCGTTTAGTCTATTTATAAGCATCAAATGTGATAAGGCAACATCTTAAATATTTAATACTTGCCTTGTGGTGACACAACAAACTCATATTAAATATTTAATACTCTATCGATTTACCATGCTAGAAGGCGACGTTCGATATTCCTAATATCTTTGAACGTTTAGGACTTAATATATTTCTTTGAGGGTTTGTTATTATTTGTCTCATCTTGTTTAGCGTGCATGCACATATATATAAAATACGCATCATATTATTTAACATGCGAAACATGTTGTATAATATATAATATATACATAGTAACCATGCACATATAGAATATTATATTCTATCTGGATTGATTATGGACTTTTATTCTAGTTTGGTTCACTAGAGCCACCAAGTGAACCAAAGGTCAAACCTAAGGTGCAAGAACAAAATTTAAATATAACTATTACATTTAAATCCGGGCTCCATTACAAACGGGTCTTCAAGCGTTCCTTACTCCTTTGTCTCCAATTCTTCAAGTAATTCTAACTAAACCTATTACATAAACTATTTATAATAAATAGAAACCTTGATCAGCAGTCAAGGGGAGGTACATAGGAGGAAGATAGAATTTACATCAAGAAAAACTAGAAAAGACGAGGTACGCAGACCACATTTATAAAACCCATTCATTCAAGCATCCACTAAAATAAATCCAATCACGCATTGGTCAGTAGTCCATAATCAATCACTATTTATTATCATGCATATCTCCATATGCAACAATAAATAACATTCATCTCATGAATAATAAAACCATTCCATATATGCATTGCTATCATTTAATGGGCAATTATAAGTTTACTAGAGATCCAATTTTGAAACAAAGATAAACTCTTTTATTTTAATTAAAATTTAAATCATAATAAACTTCTTTATTTTATTTTATCCAATTTTGAATAAAAATAAACTCCTTTATTTTTTAATCAAATTCCCAATCAAAATAAACTCTTTTATTTTAATTAACATGGAATCCAATTTTAAGTTCAAAATAAACTCTTTTATTTTAACTTAAAATTGATGGAAAATAAAATATATTGAATCCTATTTCTTAACAAAATAAACATCTTTATTTTTTAGGAAACATGGAATTATATTCCATATGTGAATAAACTCTTTTATTCTAGGAAACATGGAATCCTATCCCAAAAATAGAATAAACTCCTTTATTCTAATTAACGTGGAATCCAATTCCAAGTTAAAATAAAAACTTTTAATTTTAATCATATTCCAATTCAAAATAAACCTTTTATTTTAATTGAAAATAAATAAAATCAAAATAAAAAAATTTCAAATTCTGCAGATTGGCGCGGCCGCGCTGCGCCCCCAGAAACAGTTTCTGGGTTTGGGCGTGGCCGCGCTCCAGAATGACCTGGAAGCGGCGCGGCCGCGCCGCGTAGTAGAGTTCGAAATTATTTTTTTCTTTGCCCAGAAAATCGATCCAATCGCATACCCATACATATATGGAATCATCATAATTGATAATTAGCACAAGGTTTGGCTCTGATACCGCGGTTAGGTTTGTATATTGCGCGAATCATGTAATCAAATTACATAAATAGTGCAAAAGCACGATAAAACAGATTTTAAAATTTTTCATACAAACCATCACTATGATCATCCTTGTGTTCAATTATCAATTAAAACGAAAGAGATAAAGATAGAGAATTATACCCTTGTAAATCAAAGCTTCTTCAGGTACAAGTTCACCTCCAATTCCTTCGCGTTCTCCTTGAATTTCACCAATTAAATTCCTTCTTTTGATCAACGTTAGCCACCCAAGTGTTTGGCCTCTAGAGGTAATCCACCAAGGAATAATATTTATTCAAGAAGATGGGTGTTGGCAAAATCCTAGTTTCTATCTCTATAGAAATTACAAGTACTCTCCACAATCTAATGCAAGAGTGTGTAACCTCAATCTATGATAAGACTCCTCTTATTTATAGATGTAAGAAAAACCCTTCCCTAAACTATTTAGGTTTAGGGTTTCTATTATAATTAAACTCTTTTAATTAATTATGCTCCTAATCCAATTAAGAATTGTAACGATCGGGAATTCTGAAATTGCCTTGTAATTTGAATTTTTGAATATTAATGAATATATTATATTTTATTAATATTATTTTTGTGTTGCATGTTTAAAGGTTATGTGACAACCTGGATTATGTGAATGAATGAAATTTTTCGTGTTATGGTTTTGTTTAAGTGAATGATTGATTTCGCGTAGCATCGCTAAATCACTATTCACGGGCACGTTTCTCGAGGCATTATTCATGCCATAATATTTTTGTGTCTTTTTTAATTTTAATAAATTTCATAAATACGTGTATGCGTACGAATAATTTTTCCAAGTGTCGGAAATTTTATTTGAGCTGATACGTGATTTTATCCGTATCCGAAACGTATTAAATAGGTGTTCCGAATATTTGGATAAATCCCATAATAATTATTTTACCCATCCCAATAATTATGGTAATACCCATTTTAATTTTGGGTAGAGTTATTTACCAGTTTTGGTACAAAAGTGGGAGGTTTCGGGTATATTTTTGGTGTTTTCTGGTATTTATTTTGGCTTGTATACTAAGTGGGATCCAACCAAACCATTTTCCACCAATCAAATTACTAGGAATGAGTGAGTGGGGGGAGTATTGCCGGCAAGTTAGAAAATTGGCCACCTTTTCCATTTTTCTTCCACTTCTCCCTAATTTACTCCACTTCTCCCAAATAATGCAACCATTTCATTTATATCTTGCATTCCACATTCCTCCCATTCCCATCAGCTGATAGAGAGAGAGAAAGAGAGAGAGCTGCAAGGAAGGAGGAGAAAGAGGTCGCCGGAGCTCGTCGGAAAAAAAAAGAGAGGAGGAAGAAGCTACGGTAGAAGAGAAGAAGAAGAAGAAGAAGGAGCACGGGAGTAAGAGCAAGAAGAAAAAGGGCTCTAGCAAACCCTCACAACCTACAAGAACAAGAATCAAGAGGTAACCATCTTCTCCAAGATCTTTTCCTCCATTGTTGAGCTTTGAAGCTTTCTTGGTTGGGTTTTGAGTTTTCTTGAGATTTTTGCTATGATTGTTGGTTTGTGTTTGGTTTATATTGTTAACAAAACACCTTGTAAGCTATTAATAACATCAAAGTGGAGCAAAAATGCAAGAAATCCGTACCTATGCTTAAGGAGGATGAAGAACATGAAGAACAATGGATAAAACATGGACTTTGGACATTTGAACCATTTTAGAGGACTTTGTAGCTATGTTTTCGTGTGTGTTTAATTTATTTGTTGTTATGGTATTGTAATTCCATGGGTTACAGAGTTAACCCAACTGGAATCGAGTAAAAAGGTGTTAAAACAAAGATTTGGTGACGATTTTAGTGAAGAACACCAAGAACACCAAGAACACGAAAATAAAACGTGATTTGATACTTTGGACAAAGATTTCAACATGTTAATGTTAATGGATAGCTCTAAATATTTTATATGTTGTAGCCCTATGTCTTAGGAGTCCATAGAGTCCAGAACGGACCAATTTGAACGTGCATTGAGGGAGTTATGGTGATTGGAAGCAAGATAGGTTTAGAACACCAAAACAGAGCATTCCGGGAAGCAAAACGGGTTGGGGACTCAGGCCTAGCGCCTACGGTGCTGGGTAGGCGCTGGCCATGAGTCCAGCTACTGCAAGAGAGCTCTGTAGGTGCTGGCCATAGGCCATTTTGAGCGCCTACGGCGCTGGACAAGAGACTGTGCAAACAGCTTCGACGTCCTTTAGTAGAATGGGCATAACTTTCTCATACAAACTTGGATTGAGGTGATTCAAGATAATTCGGAAAGAGAACGAGTAGACCTACAACTTTCGTTCTTTAAGTTTTTCAATTTGAGGTCTGTAGCATGGTCGAAATTGGCCATTTATAGGACTAATATGAAATTGGGGGCAACCAGAGGGCGTCGGGCATGCGCGTAAGCACATGTAATGCTCCTGACAATGTAAAATGTTGTTCTAAGTTCTAAAACATGAATGCTATAATTTATTATGATACTTATCATTAACCAATGAGTATTAGATGAATCGAATGGGCGTGTTAGGTGTACACAATTACGTGTCGCTTGGGCATTCGAATAGGCAAGTTGGGCGTATAGACATGCAAGCGTCGTAACGCCGTAACTAGTGGGTATAACCTTGTTTAATATTTTGTTTCTAGTATGAATGAGACATTATAGAGTAGTATAAGACATTATTTAATATCCGGTATGTGACTAATTGTTATGTGGATATATGTACTTAATTGTGTAGGATATTAAGGCGCGTGTGTTGTAATATTGTAGCAGACGCACCAGGCAAGTTTCCTAACGCTTGTCTAACCCTTGTGTTGGGCAAGTTCTCTAACTTCATTCTTTCTATATATTGAATGCAAGTTTCCTTACTCTAGCTCAATTTAATATTGGGCAGGATTTCTCAACCGTACAACTTTTGTTTATTGTGCGAGTTATTTATTGATTGAGCAATCATTCTATATTATTGCAAGTTTCGTGACTCAATTGGAGTTATTAATTTCAAATTATATTAGTGGATTAATTACTTTCAATTACCCCACATCAAGGATAAATTATTGATATTCGCAGCTTATACATATTGTTGGACTGTGAAACATTTAAGTCTTTCATTCATGAACTGTTTAAGGAGATAGTCTATGCCATTTGTTTCGGCTAGACACATACAGGTTATTATTTCAAAAGCTATCCAAACCAGTAGTTGGTACGGATTCTTGGACTGAGAGAGCAACCCTTATTAGGGGATTATAACGTGTCAGTTATTCAATGCAGTCAGAGTTAAATGTTATGCATATACATGGTGTACAAGAGGCTGATCCCCTCGAGTACAACTGACGGGGCCAGGTTTTTAAAGAGTTAGTCGAATGATTGACTCTTTGGCCAAAAGTTCATGGTCAGTTGGACCACTCAGCAGTAAATAATCATTATTCATTGTTTCATTTGAACTTTGATTATGTCATTTCAGCTATTTCATCAATGTTCATAAATTGTTGATCTATGCAGCAATTATTCTTATTCATTCATGATATATCTTCATTCTTGCTTTTAAACTTGCTGAGCAAAGTAGTTGCTCACCCTTGCTATATCATGAACCTATTGTAGTTAAGCCGGGGAGTTCCAAAGCGGACAAAGGCAAAGGAAAGCTTAAGGAATAGTTATATGTACTATCCCGTTATGTAATCGTGGAATATTTTTGTATTATTAATGTATTCTGCGATGTATTTATTTAAGGTTATAAACCTTGGGACCGTAGTAAACCTTTTGTAATGAACAACATATGTTTATTTATTCCGCATTAGTTAATTTATGTTGTTTAGAGGTGTATGGATGTATTTTATCGTGAGCACCAAATTCGAGGTATTAGTACCTGAATTTGGGGGTGTCACAGGTTGGTATCAGAGCTTTAGGTTATAAACTTTAGGATTTGCGAAACCTAAGTTATAACCTTAGTATTAAACTCGTATTGAGTACGCTAGGTGATGGGTCGAGGAGATTCATTTGATGGTCATGTCTGGAGGTGGATTATGGAAATCCATCGAGCCGAGTTGTGCATGATAAAATATCATTTCATTTTATCAATGAATATATTTTATTGTGGCACTGACATCTTGCTGTCTATTTGTTTCTGTTTGTGGCTGTAGGATGTCTGAGATGGGAGAGTACAGTCCTGCTGGAGAGGTAGAGTTCACAGACATTCATGTTGACGCAGGGCAGTTAGTGGAGGTGCAGCCGAGTGAGCCAGAAATAATGGACACTAGGGCTGAGTCTGAGGCCGAGTATGGTTCTGAGGAGGACCCCGAGGACCCAGTGACGGAGGATGAGGAGCCGCCTGAGTATGCAGATGGCATGGGCACTACTGCTAGTGACATCATAGAAGAGCTAACAAATAAGAACGAAGAGCTCAAGAATCGAGTAGCACACTTAGAGGAGCAGAATCAGGATCACCAGGACCGAGAGGAGCAGTACAGGTCATTGGCATATCAGACTTTAGGAGAAAAGACTGAGTTAACCCAGAAGCTGCAGGAAAAGGACCATCGGATTGCCGAGCTAGAGGCAGTGGCTCACGGTCGGCGTGGGGTTTCTGTTCAGCTTGGTGTGATGGTTTATGACCTCTTAGAGAGGAATGTGATGCTGGTAGGACAGATAGAGCGGGTAGAAGATCAGCTAGAGACTACTCGTCTGGAGCGAGATGAGGCTATAGGGCAGTTGGCAGCCCGGACTGCAGAGATAGATTCCCTCTGTTTAGGCTTAACCACTTCCATCGGCAGACTGAGGGACAAGGTGAGGAGGTACCCCAGGGATGAGGGGAGTAGCAGGCGCGTGATTAGGCCCCGAGTGGTCGACAGGCTGGCTCGACGGGAGCTCAGGGTTGCAATTCGCCGCAGCAGGCGGTGATGTGTTATTTTAGTAGTATATTTGCAGTAAGTCCCACTTTTGTTATGATAGGGGCTTACTTATGTTGTAAATCTCTATGCTTTCAGCATGCATGGGATAGTGGTTGAACCCCCAATTTTGTTTCTACTAGAGGGGTGGAAGGTTATTATTCCCCAATTTTGTTTGTTAGGGGATATTTAATGATTGGCAGACTATGTCATTTAGCGTTTATAGAAGTATGCCACATGTTGACTCTGGTTGTATAAAAACAGTGGTGTATGATTATAAATACAGTTGTTTTATTTAAATCAAACGTGTTTGATAGATGCTTTTACTTTTAATTGTTGACTTAAATAACTTATTGCATGAGGCCTAGATCTATTAGTAATAGCCGACGGTTTTCTTTTAGCAGATCATGGCGCCAAGAGGACGACCGCGTAACCAAAGGGTTGAGGAGTCGGTGAATAACGAGGAGGGTCAGGCAGACCCTATGAGGACTTTTGTTAACTTATTAGCAAAAGCAATGCAGGGCAGACAAGCCGCTACAGTTGATCAGCCAGGAAGTCACACGACGAATTTTAAGGACTTCAAATTAGTAGGACCACCGGAATTTCGTGGGACTACGGATCCGATTGAAGCCCAGACATGGGTAGAAGAAATGGAGAAAGTTTTTGAGGTCGCAAGGGTGGCCGAAGAACAGATGACGTCGTTTGCCACTTTCATGATGAAAGGTGAGGCAAATTACTGGTGGAAGGCGAACAAAGGTCGAGCCGGGGAAGGTACGATTACATGGGCTCGTTTCAAGGAGCTGTTTTTCGAAAATTACTTTCCAGCGAGCATGCAGGCAAGTATGGAGATAAAGTTCCTGGAACTAAAGCAAGGAAGCATGTCAGTTGTGGAGTATGCCGCAAAATTTAACGAGTTACGTAGGTTTGCTCCACATCAGGTGTACACCGAAGCTAGGCGAGCAAAGAGATTTGAATAACAATTGAAACCTTGGGTGTATAGTAAGGTTGCGGTTTTGCAGATCAACACATTTTCTACGTTACTTGAGAAAGCAATCATTGCTGAGGGAGGTAGCAAAACTTTGGCAAGGTACAACCAAGACCAGAAAAAGAAGAAGAGCCATGATGGTCATAAGGAAGGTAGCAGCGGGGGAAGTAACCCAAATAAGAGAAAATGGAACGACAGTCAGATGACAGGAAGCAAATCCGGAGGGGATGTAAAGAAGGGCAATAAATGCGAGAAATGTGGAAGGAATCACTTTGGAGAATGCATGAAAGGAAAAGGAGTTTGTTTCAACTGTGGTCAACCGGGGCACATTGCCCCACAATGCCCAAAGGCGAAAGCAGGAAGTTGTTTTTCTTGTGGCGCTTCAGATCATCAGAAGAAGGATTGCCCAAAGAGGAAGAGCGATGCAGGCAGTGCTAACCAAGGGAACAACAGTAAGCTGACTATCGGAGGACCAGCACAGCAGAACAGACCAGTAGCACGCACCTTCAACATGACTGTGCAGGATGCGATGGAATCAAAAGACGTGGTGTCAGGTATTATTTCAATCAATAATATCAGTGCATATGTGTTATTTGATTCGGGTGCTACCTGTTCCTTTGTTTCGGAAGATTTTGCTAAACAGTTAAATTTACCTCGTGAGAAATTAGAGAATCCTATGAATGTGGAAGTAGCTAATAAAGAAGTTATTCCTGTGGAATACATCCATAGAAATTGTTGTGCTGAGATAAACGGGTATAAACTAAGCATAGATTTGATTCCGATACGACTAGGAGAATTTAATGTAATCCTTGGGATGGATTAGTTATCTAGTCACGGGGCTGTGATTGACTGCCAGAAGAAATGTATACACCTGAAGACTCCAGATAAGTCGAGGGTCGTATTCTACGGTAGTAAATCGCCGAGACAATCTTGTTGTCTGACGATGATGCAAGCGAAGAAATTGCTAAGGAAAGGTTGTATAGGTTATCTGGCTCACGTGGTTGATACCCGAAGAGTAGAGGGTGAGCTGGGTCAGATACCTGTAGTAAAGGAATTTCCAGATGTTTTCCCAGATGATTTACCGGGATTACCGCCAGATAGAGAAGTGGAATTTGTGATCGACTTGGTACCGGGAACCGCACCAATCTCAAAGGCACCGTACAGGATGGCACCAGTGGAAATGAAAGAACTGATGGTTCTACTGTAGGAGTTACTAGATAAGGGGTATATTCGTCCAAGTGTATCTCCATGGGGAGCGCCGATACTGTTTGTAAAGAAGAAAGACGGATCGCTTAGGCTTGGTATTGACTATCGGGAGTTGAACAAAGTCACGATTAAGAACAAGTACCCGTTGCCCAGAATTGATGACTTGTTCGATCAATTGAAGGGAGCAAAATACTTTTCGAAGATTGACTTGAGGACGGGATATCACCAACTGAAAGTGAGGCAAGAGGATATTCCAAAGACAGCATTCAGAACTCGATATGGACACTTAGAGTTTTTGGTGATGTCATTTGGGCTGACGAACGCGCTAGCAGCATTTATGGACATGATGAACAGAGTATTCAAGCAATACCTAGATAAATTTATTGTGGTTTTCATAGATGACATTTTAGTCTACTCGAAGACGGAGGAGGAACACGTCGAGCATTTGAGAATGGCCTTGGAAACACTTAGAAGAGAGAAGCTTTATGCAAAGTTTTCCAAGTGCGAATTTTGGCTACAAAGGGTGCAATTTTTAGGGCACATGATTGACAAGGATGGTGTATCAGTGGATCCTGCCAAAGTAGAAGCAGTAATAAACTGGGAGCAGCCAAGGACGCCGACAGAAGTTCGAAGTTTCTTGGGATTAGCAGGTTACTATCGGAGGTTTATTCAGAATTTTTCGAAGATAGCGACACCGTTGACGAATTTGACAAGGAAGATTGTGAAGTTTGTGTGGACGGATAAGTGCGAAGAGAGTTTCTTGGAGTTGAAGAAGAAACTTAGTGAAGCACCTGTGTTGTTACTACCAGATAATATAGGGGGATTTGTGGTGTACAGTGATGCGTCACACAAAGGCCTTGGGTGTGTATTGATGCAACATGGGAAGGTCATTGCGTACGCGTCACGACAGTTGAAGGACTATGAGAAGGGGTATTCGACTCATGACCTGGAACTAGCGGCAGTGGTGTTTGCTCTGAAGATTTGGAGACACTATCTGTATGGGGAGAAGTGTGAGATATACACAGACCACAAAAGTCTGAAGTATATCTTCACCCAAATGGAACTAAACATGAGGCAGCGACGATGGTTGGAGTTGATCAAGGACTACGATTGTGAGATTCTATACCATCTCGGCAAGGCCAATGTAGTAGCTGATGCTCTAAGTAGGAAGGGCAGAGATAAGTTGATGACGTTGACAGCTCAAGAGGAACTGATCAAAGATATGGAAAGACTGAAGTTGGAAGTCAAATATCCGACGAATGCAGATGAGAAACTGTTCACAGTGGAGGCGAGTCCGACTTTATTAGACAAGATAAAAGAGGCTCAAGAAAAGGATGATGAATGTGTCACCATAAAGAAGTGAATCTCAGAAGGAGAGGAATTAAAGTACAAGTCTGAGAGCACGGGACTGCTAAGATTTGAAGGGAGGATCTGGATACCGATGGTTCTGGAGTTAAGGGAAGAGATTCTGCAAGAAGCTCATTCTACAAAGTATTCGATACACCCTGGTAGTACCAAGATGTATCAGGATTTGCGCCAACACTTCTGGTGGCCGAACATGAAGAGGGAGGTCGCGGAATGTGTTGGGCGATGTTTAACATGTCAGAGGGTAAAAGCGAAACATCAGAAACTGGGTGGACTGCTACAACCGCTAGAGATTCCGGAGTGGAAGTGGGAGCATATCACTATGGATTTTGTAACGGGGCTTCCACCAACTCAGAAGGGTTACGACGCGATCTGGGTGATCGTGGATCGTTTAACTAAATCTGCACATTTTCTACTGATCAAGATAAGGTACAAGCTGGAGCAGCTAGCAAAGTTATATGTGAAAGAGATTGTGTCACGACATGGAGTACCGGTATCTATTGTATCTGACAGAGATCCGCGCTTCACATCGAATTTCTGGAAGAACTTACAAGAAAGATTGGGAACTCAGTTGAGATTGAGTACGGCGTATCATCCTCAAACGGATGGGCAAAGTGAACGAACGATTCAGACGCTTGAGGACATGCTTAGAGCATGTGTGATGGACTTTAAAGGCAGCTGGGACGAGCACCTACCATTGGTGGAGTTTGCCTATAATAACAGTTATCATGCAAGTATTGGCATGCCGCCATATGAAGCATTATACGGAAGGAAGTGTCGAACACCTCTGTGTTGGGACGAAGTCGGTGAACGGAGACTGTTGGGACCTGAATTGGTACAACAGACTGTGTATGTCATTAAAATGATAAGAGCTCGATTGGTAGCAGCTCAAGACCGACAGAAGAAATACGCCGATTTGCATCGTCAGAAGTGAGACTTTGAAGTTGGCAGCTTTGTGTTTTTGAAGGTATCACCATGGAAGGGGAAGATCAGATTTGGAAAGAAAGGTAAATTGAGTCCCAGGTTCGTAGGACCTTTTGAAGTTTTAAGGATGGTAGGTGAAGTGGCGTACGAGGTAGCTTTACCTCCTGAACTGGAGCATATTCATAATGTGTTTCACGTTTCTGTGTTACGACCATATAAACCTGACTACAAACACGTGATATCCTACGAACCAATTCAAGTTGAACGAGATTTGTCATATGAAGAGATTCCTATCCAGATATTAGATAGGAAAGAGCAGACATTAAGAAACAAGGTTATTCATTCGGTCAAAGTACTTTGGAGGAACCATGCAGTTGAAGAAGCTACGTGGGAGCTAGAAGAGAAAATGAGGAAGAATTATCCGCATCTTTTTGAGTGAACCCATGTTAAGTTTTCCGTACCTATACTGTAATTCTGGGGACAAAATTCTTATAAGGGGGGAGGATGTAACGACCGGGAATTCTGAAATTGCCTTGTAATTTGAATTTTTGAATATTAATGAATATATCATATTTTATTAATATTATTTTTGTGTTGCATGTTTAAAGGTTGTGTGACAACCTGGATTATGTGAATGCATGAAATTTTTCGTGTTATGGTTTTGTTTAAGTGAATGATTGATTTCGCGTAGCATCGCTAAATCACTATTTACGGGCACGTTTCTCGAGGCACTATTCATGCCATAATATTATTGTGTCTTTTTCAATTTTAATAAATTTCATAAATACGTGTATGCGTACGAATAATTTTTTCAAGTGTCAGAAATTTTATTTGAGTTGATACGTGATTTTATCCGTATCCGAAACGTATTACATGGGTGTTTTGAATATTTGGATAAATTCCATAATAATTATTTTACCCATCCCAATAATTATGGTAATAACCATTTTAATTTTGGGTAGAGTTATTTACCAGTTTTGGTACAAAAGTGGGAGTTTTCGGATATATTTTTGGTGTTTTGTGGTATTTATTTTGGCTTGTATACTAAGTGGGATCCAACCAAACCATTTTCCACCAATCAAATTGCTAGGAATGAGTGAGTGGGGGGAGTATTGCCGGCAAGTTAGAAAATTGGCCACCTTTTCCATTTTTCTTCTACTTCTCCCTAATTTACTCCACTTCTCCCAAATAATGCAACCATTTCATTTCTATCTTGCATTCCACATTCCTCCCATTCCCATCAGCTGATAAAGAGAGAGAGCTGCAAGGAAGGAGGAGAAAGAGGTCGCCGGAGCTCGCCGGAAAAAGAAAGAAACTTGCCGGAAAAAAAAAAGAGAGGAGGAAGAAGCTACGGTAGAAG
Source organism: Aralia elata (assembly GCA_034770075.1). Taxonomy (NCBI): domain Eukaryota; kingdom Viridiplantae; phylum Streptophyta; class Magnoliopsida; order Apiales; family Araliaceae; genus Aralia; species Aralia elata. The sequence goes on along the minus strand of CM068388.1, from coordinate 72,857,773 downwards.
AGAAGAAGAAGAAGAAGAAGAAGGAGCACGGGAGTAAGAGGAAGAAGAAAAAGGGCTCTAGCAAACCCTCACAACCTACAAGAACAAGAATCAAGAGGTAACCATCTTCTCCAAGATCTTTTCCTCCATTGTTGAGCTTTGAAGCTTTCTTGGTTGGGTTTTGAGTTTTCTTGAGATTTTTGCTATGATTGTTGGTTGTGTTTGGTTTATATTGTTAACAAAACACCTTGTAAACTATTAATAACATCAAAGTGGAACAAAAATGCAAGAAATCCGTACCTATGCTTAAGGAGGATGAAGAACATGAAGAACAATGGATAAAACATGGACTTTGGACATTTGAACCATTTTAGAGGACTTTGTAGCTATGTTTTCGTGTGTGTTTAATTTATTTGTTGTTATGGTATTGTAATTCCATGGGTTACAGAGTTAACCCAACTGGAATCGAGTAAAAAGGTGTTAAAACAAAGATTTGGTGACGATTTTAGTGAAGAACACCAAGAACACCAAGAACACGAAAATAAAACGTGATTTGATACTTTGGTCAAAGATTTAAACATGTTAATATTAATGGATAGCTTTAAATTTTTGATATATTGTAGCCCTATGTCTTAGGAGTCCATAGAGTCCGGAACGGACCAATTTGAACGTGTATTGATGGAGTTATGGTGATTGGAAGCAAGATAGGTCTAGAACACCAAAACAGAGCATTCCGGGAAGCAAAACGGGTTGGGTACTCAGGCCTAGTGCCTACGGCGCTGGGTAGGCGCTGGCCATGAGTCCAGCTACTGCAAGAGAGCACTGTAGGTGCTGGCCATAGGCCATTTTGAGCGCCTACGGCGCTGGACAAGAGACTGTGCAAACAGCTTTGACGTCCTTTAGTAGAATGGGCATAACTTTCTCATACGAACTCGGATTGAGGTGATTCAAGATGATTCGGAAAGAGAACGAGTAGACCTACAACTTTCGTTCTTTAAGTGTTTCAATTTGAGGTCTGTAGCATGGTCGAAATTGGCCATTTATAGGACTAATATGAAATTGGGGGCAACCAGAGGGCGTCGGGCATGCGCGTAAGCACATGTAATGCTCCTGACAATGTAAAATATTGTTCTAAGTTCTAAAACATGAATGTTATGATTTATTATGATACTTAGCATTAACCAATGAGTATTAGATGAATCGAATGGGCGTGTTAGGCGTACACAATTACGTGTCGCTTGGGCATTCAAATAGGCAAGTTGGGCGTATAGACGTGCAAGCGTCGTAACGCCGTAACTAGTGGGTATAACCTTGTTTAATATTTTGTTTCTAGTATGAATGAGACATTATAGAGTAGTATAAGACATTATTTAATATCCGGTATGTGACTAATTGTTATGTGGATATGTACTTAATTGTGTAGGATATTAAGGCGCGTGTGTTGTAATATTGTAGCAGACGCACCAGGCAAGTTTCCTAACGCTTGTCTAACCCTTGTGTTGGGCAAGTTCTCTAACTTCATTTTTTCTATATATTGAATGCAAGTTTCCTTACTCTAGCTCAATTTAATATTGGGCAGGATTTCTCAACCGTACAACTTTTGTTTATTGTGCGAGTTATTTATTGATTGAGCAATCATTCTATATTATTGCAAGTTTCGTGACTCAATTGGAGTTATTAATTTCAAATTATATTAGTGGATTAATTACTTTCAATTACCCCACATCAAGGATAAATTATTGATATTCGCAGCTTATACATTTGAATTCATTATCTATTGTTGGACTGTGAAACATTTAAGTCATTCATTCAAGAACTGTTTAAGGAGATAGTCTACGCCATTTGTTTCGGCTAGACACATACAGGTTATTATTTCAAAAGCTATCCAAACCAGTAGTTGGTACGGATTCTTGGACTGAGAGAGCAACCCTTATTAGGGGATTATAATGTGTCGGTTATTCGATGCAGTCAGAGTTAAATGTTATGCATATACATGGTGTACAAGAGGCTGATCCCCTCTACTATAACTGACGGGGCCAGGTTTTAAAAGAGTTAGTCGAATGATTGACTCTTTGGCCAAAAGTTCATGGTCGGTTGGACCACTCAGCATTAAATAATCATTATTCATTGTTTCATTTGAACTTTGATTATGTCATTTCAGCTATTTCATCAATGTTCATAAATTGTTGATCTATGCAGCAATTATTCTTATTCATTCATGATATATCTTCATTCTTGCTTTTAAACTTGCTGAGCAAAGTAGTTGCTCACCCTTGCTATATCATGAACCTATTGTAGTTAAGCCGGGGAGTTCCAAAGCGGACAAAGGCAAAGGAAAGCTTAAGGAATAGTTATATGTACTATCCCGTTATGTAATCGTGGAATAGTTTTGTATTATTAATGTATTCTGCGATGTATTGATTTAAGGTTATAGACCTTGGGACCGTAGTAAACCTTTTATAATGAACAACATATGTTTATTTATTCTGCATTAGTTAATTTATGTTGTTTAGAGGTGTATGGATGTATTTTATCGTGAGCACCAAATTCGAGGTATTGGTATCTGAATTTGGGGGTGTCACAAGAATTCATGAGAGAGTACTTCTATTAATTAATTCTCAATCCCTATTAGGAATTAAATAATAGTAATAGTAATAATAATAATAAGACTCCTCTTATTAATTTATATTTAATATTTTTAAAATATGAAATAATAAATATTAAGCTATTTAATTTATTCTATCTCCATAGATTAAATTAAATACACTTAACTTATTATTACAATTATGTCATTTACTTCTTAAATAAATATTTTTCTTTTGCGGTGTGACCCTTTAGATTCTCCATGTTAAACCGGTTGTGAATAAATCAATTAGAACAATTCTAATCTTATTTAAATAAATAAATTAAACTATTTAATTCATTTAAATAAATAATATTTATTATACAATAAGGGTAAGCCCCTTAGCAATCTACGACTTTTCAGATAATATAGATTTCAACATTAATCACAAAAGAACCTTTCAGTGCATAGTTACCGTACAATTCAATCCTTCTACCATATAATGTCCCAATTAAATATAAGACATGTAATTACTGTCAAGTCTTATTTTATTTAATTATATGCATTTCGATTCTCAAATGAACAACTCTGATAATGCAAATTAGAAACTCCTTTCTGATTTCATTCTGCTTTGGCCAAAGACTTCTGAGTTGTCATTTATCGAATCACATAGGACATTCACATCTTTTACTAGACGTGGTAGATTCTTTGTTGATCATTCACCTATCTCCATGCACAACTTATTATACCCAATCATACCTTTTGATATACCCTAAAGGTCTTAAGGGACATGTCAAAGTATAACTTATCATACACAAGATACTATGATAATCTCAAGTCCAAGGATCACTTGTACTACTATCACTAGAGAGATTCCTATTGACAGGCGAGTAAAACTCTATTAGGTATTCCTTAGTGAGCCACGTTCAGTGAACTTATTCTCTAATAAGCACCTACATACTTGCTTTAGTGTCTCCACACAAATGATTATGAGATCAATCATCCTCTTCATAAGAGCAAGCAACGTATGTACTAATCTATCCGGATTCACTAATTCCCTTTTTAGTAATCCATCGATTAGGAACAATTTTAGTTGTTGAGCTATCTAGAATTTAGATCTCATTAGCATGATCACCATCATGATTCTAAAAGCATTGGTCAAAACTATGGGTTTATCACATTTAATATAACAGCACCATGTAGATAAAGTAAAATGCCTTTAACAAACGAACAAAATTACAAAGTATATGCTACATCATATCAAATATGATTGGCTTGTGTGCATACTACTTTCACACGACGGCTCAACAAGTCTAACAGTTAACACATTTCATGCTTCACATATCATGCATACACTGCGTTTCATTTGTGCGTCATATATTTCATGTTATGTATTTTGTAATGCAACATACTTCTCATGTGATGCATCATGCCAACTAGATACTAACAGCTATTCAAAATTTGTTAACTGATCATTTTCGATCAAACACACATAGATGCACCAAGTGCACACTTTAAACATGCTTACAAGAAAATCACATAATATCAACATCTTTGCACATAATTGAGCAAGCAATTCATGTAAATCAACAGTATCTCATTTAATTCACATAGAACTGAAAGAACTTGCCTCGTTCGTTGTTTACGCAAATCAAATGTCCATTATATCACTTCTTTCATCGGCTAACAAAAATCCCTTCGTTTTCCTTCACCATATAACCTATATATTATAATTCAAGTTATAATATGTTTAATAATCTCATGCGATATTTTAATTTCATAATCTTAATTCATACCATGTTTGATGTATCAAACCTCATGTAGGTTAATGAATACATTAAACATATCCTAATCCATTTCATTTAGAACTTAGTTCATATACTTTCCCAAGTTTATATATTTTGATCTAAACATAGCATGACATAATTTCTTGAACGTTTTATACTATAGGTAGTAACATAAGTCAAACCATGCCTTTTTCCATGGTCATATCCCATTTTTCAGTCAAGCTCAAAAGTGTAGAAAATATGATTTTCCAGCCCAATTTGGAGATTTTTAGAAATTTTTGTATTAACCCATTTGCTTCCAAGTTTGAACAAGCTTTTAGACCATATAACATAGTATTTTATTTCATAGTTAGTTAACTAAAACAACATCTTAAGACTCCCCAAAATAGTGGCTCAAAAAGCATGTTCAGCACAGTTGCCTTGCTGCAAAAATTGCAGTTTTTATGATTTTCTAGGCTACTTTGGGGATTTTTTATGAATTTTTGTGTTAACCTATTTGATTTTAAGTTTAGGCAAGAATTTAGTCCACATATCATAGTATGTTTATCCATCCTTTACTTGACTAAAACATCTCATTCAAGCTTCCAAAATAGAGGCTCAAAAAGCATGTTTAGAGTCGTTCTAGACTTGGAATATTTTCTAGGCAGTTTTGCGGAAATTTGGCTCGCTCGTTATAACATTGATTGCCATCACTCTTAGACATAATTGTACATCTTGCTGCATAGTATTTTAGAAAAATATTGGCTGACCAAAAGGAGTTTTCTAAGGTATAGTTTCAAAGGCTCAAAAGTGGCCTGCGAACACAGTTTTTCATTCGAAACCAATTTAATAGAAAACTTATGAACTCACTTTAAACCTGATTTGAGACACCCAAATGACTTAAGTTATCTTATAACTTATGTATGCATTTTACTTAGTCCCAAACATTAGTCAATTCTCAATTTTTAAACACATTAGCCTCTTTGAGGTATTTTAACAAACACCTTGTAAGCATAGTTTGAAAACTCAGATATCATATGTATTTAAGCATGCTTTGTGACACCCCCAAATTCAGGTACCAATACCTCGAATTTGGTGCTCACGATAAAGTACATTCATACACCTCTAAACAACATAAATTAATTAATGCGGAATAAATAAACATATGTCGTTCATTACAAAAGGTTTTACTACGGTCCCAAGGTCTATAACCTTAAATAAAAACATCGTAGAATATATTAATAGTACAAAACTATTACGCGATTACATAACGGGATAGTACATATAACTATTCCTTAAGCTTTCCTTTGCCTTTGCCCGCTTTGGAACTCTCCGGCTTAACTGCAATAGGTTCATGATATAGCAAGGGTGAACAACTACTTTGCTCAGCAAGTTTAAAAACAAGAATGAAGATATATCATGAATGGATAAGAATAATAGCTGCATAGATCAACAATTTATGAACATTGATGAAATAGCTGAAATTACATAATCAAAGTCCAAATGAAATAATAAATAATGATTATTTACTGTTGAGTGGTCCAACCGACAATGAACTTTTGGCCAAAGAGTCAATCATTCAACTAACTCTTTTAAAACCTGGCCCCGTCAGTTGTACTCGAGGGGATCAGCCTCTTGTACACCATGTATATGCATAACATTTAACTCTGACTGCAACGAATAACCGACACATTATAATCCTTGCTCTCTCAGTCCAAGAATCCGTACCAACTACTGGTTTGGATAGCTTTATAAATAATAACCTGTACATGTCTAGCTGAAACAAATGGCGTAGACTATTTCCTTAAATAGTTCATGAATGAAGAACTTAAACGTTTTCACAATCCAACAACAGATAATGAATTCAAATGCATAAACTGCGAATATCAATAATTATCTTGGAGGTGGAGTAATTGACAATAATTAATCCACTAATATGATTCAAAACTAATAGCTCCATTTGAGTCGTGAAACTTGTAACAATATACAACACCTGTATAAAATATGAAACCTGCTCAAAATATAATTCGAGTAAGGTTAGGAAAACTTGCCCAACACAAGGGTTAGACAAGCGTTAGGAAACTTGCCTGAAGCGCTGCTACAATATTACAACACACGCTCCTTAATATCCTACACAATTAGGTACACATTCACATAACAATTAGTCACATAATAGTTACCAAATATTTATTTATACAACTCTATAATGTCCCATTCAAATAAGAAATAAAATATTAAACAAGGTTATGCCCACTAGTTAAGGTGTTACGACGTTTGTACGTCGGTACGCCCGAACTTGCCTATTCGAACACCTAAGCGACACGCAATTGTGTACGCCTAGCACGCCCATTGAATTTATCTAATACTCATTGGTTAAGGCTAAGTATCATTATAATACAGAACATTCATGTTTTAGGACTTAGAACAATGTCTTTATTGTCGGAAGCATTACACGATGCCCACACGCATGACCGGCGTCTTCTGTTTGCACAACAGCCCTAAACACGGTCAATTTCAAAATTGTTCCAGGTAATAAATTTCAATTCTAATTAATGGATGTTGTAGGTCTATCTCTAAGCTTTACGGATCATCTTGAATCGCCCAAATCCGAGTCCGTATGAGTCGGGCAGAGCACACGCGGGCGGGCGGCACCAGGCGCACGGCGTGCCGCGCGGGAGGTGGGTGCGGGCGCGCGAGCGGCCTGCTGGGCATGTCAAACATCGCGATTTTCACCCTCCTTCACTCCAATCCTCATAACTTCTTCTCTAGACCTTCAAATTGGTCCGTTCCGGACTCTATGGACTCCTAAGACATAGAGCTACAATATATCAAAAATTTAGAGCTACCCATCAACATTAACATAGCCAAATCGTAGGCCAAAGTATTAATTCATGCTCTGTTTTGAATGTTCTAAGTGTTCTTCACTAAAATCATCACCAAATCTTTGTTTTAACACCTTTCTACTCGATTCCAGTTGAGTTAGCTTGGTAACCCATGGAACTACAATACCATAACAATAAATAAATTAAACACACATTAAAACATAGCTATAGAGTCCTCTAAATTCGTCCAACAGTCCATATTCATGTCCAAAGTTCATTGTTCTTCGTGTTCTTCATCCTCCTTAAGCATAAGTACGGATTTATTGTGTTTTTGTTCCACTTTGATGTTATTAATGGCTTATGTAACCTCTTAACAATATATATAAACATCTAACATAAACAAAGACAACAAGAATTGCCACAAGAACTAACTCACAAGCACAAAAGCTTATAACCCATGAAAACTTTGAAAAACCTCAACCAAATCAAATGGAATGGATTGAGTTAAAGTTTTACCTCTTGTAGCTACTTCTTAGATGGTAGAACTCCTTTAGAGCTTTGTTAGAAACTCTCCTCAACCTCCTTGAGTTCTCCCGAAGCCTTTAATTCAAGTTATCTCACACCCACTTCTTTCTCTCTCTAGAAGCTTTGAAGGTTGAAGATGAAGATGGTGAAGATGGTGTAGATGCTTAGCTTGCTATTCCTTCTTCCTCCTTGCTCAAAACCTGAACCTATCCCTCTCTCAATATGCAATGGATGAGTTTGTGAAGGAAAACTTGATTCTCCTCTTCTCCCTTTCTTCTTCTTCTCCAAACCTTTCTCTTCTCCTTTCTTATTTTCTGCAGCAACTTGGAAATAGAATGGGACACGGGAGGATGGAATATGGGGAATGAATATGAAAGTGGAGATGGTGCAAGGTTGCTATGGCTCTCCTCCTTCTTTCTTACTCTCTCTTGCAATATTCAGATTTTCTAACTTCCAAACTCTTTCTCTCTCTATTTTCTATCTCTCCCTCTTACAAATTCTGCTGAAATTGGAAATGGAGAGTAGGTCTTCTAGGTGCCTTGGAAAGAGATGGGAGGAATATTGAAGAGCTCAAGACATTTGTCTAAGTTGGGCAACTAAATGTTTGGCATGCTTGTGTTTGGGAAATGAATCTCCCAACACTTGGTCTCCTCCCCTCCCAACCGTGCATTCCCCTCCCTCTTACACCAAAAATGCTGATTTTTGTGCCCACACCCCACATGGGTCAAGTCTTGGGTCATGGGTTGGGTCATGGGTTTGGGTCACCCTTAATAAACATTTGGGCCCCCCTTAATAAACATTTGGGCCCCTAAATAAATCACCAATGACTCCAAATAAAATTCTAACACTTGAAAAAATCCTATTACGCATATACGCATTAACTAAATTACTCAACATCGAAAAAGACACAAAATTTTATGGCGTGAATAGTGCCTCGAGAAATGTGCCCCGTGAATAGTGATTTAGTGACGCTTCGCGAAATCAATTATTCACTTAAACAAAACTATAACATATAAAATTTTATGCATTCACATAATTCAGGTGCTCACACAACCTTTAAACATGCAACACAAAATAATATTAATAAAGTATAATATATCCGCTAATATTCAAAAATTTGAATTACAAGGTAAACCCAGAATTCTCGGTCGTTACATCCTCCCCCCCTTATAAGAATTCTGTCCCCAGAATTACAGTCTAGGTATGGAAAACTTAACATGGGTTCACTCAAAGAGATGTGGATAATTATTCCTCATCTTTTCTTCTAGCTCCCACGTGGCTTCTTCAGCTGCATGGTTCCTCCAAAGCACTTTGACCGAATGGATGACCTTATTTCTCAACGTCTGCTCCTTCCTATCTAGTATCTAGACAGGAAGCTCTTCATATGACAAGTCCCGCTCAACTTGAATTGGTTCATAGGATATCACATGCTTGTAGTCGGGTTTATATGGTCGTAACACAGAAACGTGGAACATATTATGAATGTGCTCAAGTTCAGGAGGTAGAGCTACCTTGTATGCCACTTCACCTACCCTCTTTAAAACTTCAAATGGTCCTACGAACCTAGGACTCAATTTTTCCTTCTTTGCAAATCTGATTTTCCCCTTCCAAGGAGATACTTTCAAAAATACAAAGCTGCCAACTTCAAAATCTCGCTTCTGACGATGTAAATCGGTGTATTTCTTCTGTCGGTCTTGAGCCGCTACCAATCGAGCTTTTATCACTTTGACGACATCCACGGTTTGCTGCACCAATTCAGGTCCCAACAGTCTCCGTTCACCAACTTCGTCCCAACACAGTGGTGTTCGGCACTTCCTCCCGTATAATGCTTCGTATGGTGGCATGCCAATACTTGCATGATAACTGTTATTATAGGCAAACTCCACCAATGGCAGGTGATCATCCCAGCTGCCTTTAAAATCCATCACACATGCTCTAAGCATGTCCTCCAGTGTCTGAATCGTTCTTTGTTTTGTCCATCCGTTTGAGGATGATACGCCGTACTCAACCTCAACTGAGTTCCCAATCTTTCTTGTAAGCTCTTCCAGAAATTCGACGTGAAGCGCGGATCTCTATCAGATACAATAGATTCTGGTACTCCATGTCGTGACACAATCTCTTTCACATATAACTTTGCTAGCTGCTCCAGATTGTACCTTATCTTGATCGGTAGAAAATATGCAGATTTAGTTAAACGATCCACGATCACCTAGATCGCGTCGTAACCCTTCTGAGTTGGTGGAAGCCCAGTCACAAAATTCATCGTGATATTCTCCCACTTCCACTCCGGAATATCCAATGGTTGTAGCAGTCCACCCAGTTTTTGATGTTCTGCCTTTACCCTCTGACATGTCAAACATCGTCCAACACATTCCGCGACCTCCCTTTTCATGTTCGGCCACCAGAAGTGTTGGCGCAAGTCTTGATACATCTTGGTACTACCAGGGTGTATCGAATACATTGTAGAATGAGCTTTTTGCAGAATATCTTCTCTCAACTCCGGAACCATCGGTATCCAAATCCTCCCTTCAAACCTTAGCAGCCCTGTGCTATCAATTTTGTGCTTTAATTCTTCTCCATCTGAGATTCGCTTCTTTATGGCAACACATTCATCATCCTTTTCTTGAGCCTCTTTTATCTTGTCTAATAAAGTCGGACTCGCCTCCACTGCGAACAGTTTCTCATTTACATTCGTCGGATATTTGACTTCCAACTCCAGTCTTTCTATATCTTTGATCAGATCCTCTTGAGCTGTCAACATCATCAACTTATCTCTGCCCTTCCTACTTAGAGCATCAGCTACTACATTGGCCTTACCGGGATGGTATAGAATCTCACAATCGTAGTCCTTGATCAACTCCAACCATCGTCGCTGCCTCATGTTTAGTTCCTTTCTGAGTGAAAATATACTTCAGACTTTTATGGTCTGTGTATATCTTGCACTTCTCCCCATACAGATAGTGCCTCCAAATCTTCAGAGCAAACACTACTGCCGCCAGTTCCAGGTCATGAGTCGGATATCCCTTCTCATAGTCCTTCAGCTGTCGTGATGCGTATGCAATGACCTTCCCATGTTGCATCAAAACGCACCAAAGGCCTTTGTGTGACGCATCACTGTACACCACAAATCCCCCTGTATTATCTGGCAGTGATAACACAGGTGCTTCACTAAGTTTCTTCTTCAATTCCAAGAAACTCTCTTCGCACTTATCCGTCCATACAAACTTTACAGTTTTCCTTGTCAAATTTGTCAATGGTGTCGCTCTCTTTGAAAAGTTCTGAATAAACCTCCGATAGTAACCCGCTAATCCTAAGAAACTTCGGACTTCTGTCGGCGTCTTCGGCTACTCCCAGTTTATTACTGCTTCTACCTTGGCAGGATCCACCGATACACCATCCTTGTCAATCACATGCCCCAAAAACTGCATTCTTTGTAGCCAAAATTCACACTTGGAAAACTTTGCATACAACTTCTCCCTTCTCAGCGTTTCCAGGGCTATACTTAAATGCTCGACGTGTTCCTCCTCCGTCTTCGAGTAGACAAGAATGTCATCTATGAAAACGACAATAAATTTATCTAGGTATTGCTTGAACACTTTGTTCATCATGTCCATAAATGCTGCTGGCGCGTTTGTCAGCCCAAACGACATCACCAAAAACTCAAAGTGTCCATATCGAGTTTTGAATGCTGTCTTTGGAATATCCTCCTGCCTCACCTTCAGTTGGTGATATCCCGTACTCAAGTCAATCTTTGAGAAGTATTTCGCTCCCTTCAATTGATCTAACAAATCATTAATTCTGGGCAACGGATACCTGTTCTTAATGGTAACCTTGTTCAATTCCCTGTAGTGAATACAAAGCCTTAACGATCCATCCTTCTTCTTCACGAACAGTATTGGCGCTCCCCACGGAGACACACTCGGACGAATATATCCTTTATCTAGCAGCTCCTGCAGTTGAACCATCAGTTCTTTCATCTCTACCGGTGCCATCATGTACGGTGCCTTTGAGATCGGTGCGGTTCCCTGTACTAAGTCGATCACAAATTCCACTTCTCTATTCGGCGGCAATCCCGGTATCTCATCTAGGAAAACATTTGGGAATTCCCTTACTACAGGTATCTAACCCAGCTCACCCTCTACTCTTCGGGTATCAACCATATGAGCCAGATAACCTATACAAACCCTTCCTTAGCAATTTCTTCGCTTGCATCATCGTCAGACAACAAGATTGTCTCGGCAATTTATTACCGTAGAATACGACCCTCGACTTATCTGGAGTCTTCAGGTGTATACGTTTCTTCTGACAGTCGATCACAGCCCCGTGACTAGACAACCAATCCATCCCGAGGATTACATCAAATTCTCCTAGTCGTATCGGAATCGAATATATGCTCAGTTTATACCCGTTTATCTCAGCACAACAATTTCTATGAATATGTTCTACAGGAATAACTTCCTTATTAGCTACTTCCATATTCATTGGATTCTTTAACTTCTCACAAGGTAAATTTAACCGTTTAGCAAATTCATCTGACGCAAATGAACAGGTAGCACCCGAATCAAATAATACATATGCACTGATATTATTGATTGAAATAATAGCTGACACCATGTCCTTCAATTCCATTGCATCCTGCACTGTCATGTTGAAGGTGCGTGCTACTGGTCTATTTTGCTGTGTTGGTCCTCCAATAGTCAGGTTACTGTTGTTCCCTTGGTTAGCACTGCCTGCATCACTTTTCCTCTTTGGGCAATCCTTCTTCTGATGATCTGAAGCGCCACAAGAAAAATAGCTCCCTGCCTTCGCCTTTGGGCATTGTGGGGCAAAGTGCCCTGGTTGACCACAGTTGAAACAAACTCTAACTCGGGAATCCTTTGGTCCTTTTCCTACAACTTCTAGGACAACTCAGCCTTTTCCCCTAAAGTCTGATAAGCCAATGACCTGTACTGATCCTCTCGGTCCTGGTGATCCTGGTTCTGCTACTCTAAGTGGGCTACTCGATTCTCGAGCTCCTCATTCCTATTTGGCAGCTCTTCGATTATGTCACTAGCAGTAGTGCACATGCCATCTGCATACTCAGGTGGCTCATCATCCTCCGTCACTGGATCCTCCTCGGGGGTCCTCATCCTCCCCCTCATCGCTTAACAGCCTCAGCACTTCTCCAGTAATTGGCTCCTCCTCGGAACCATGCTCGGCCTCAGACTCATCCCTAGTGTCCATCATCTCTGGCTCACTCGGCTGCACCTCCACTAACTGTCCTGCGTCCACATGAATGTCTGTGAACTCTACCACTCTAGCTGGACTGTACTCTCCCATCTCAGACATCCTACAGCCACAAACAGAAACAAATAGACAGTAAGATGTCAGTGCCACAATAAAATATCTTCATTGATAAAATGAAATGATATTTTATCATGCACAACTCGGCTCGATGGATTTCCACAATCCACCTCCAGACATGACCACCAAATGAATCTCCTCGATCCATTACCTAGCGTACTCAATACGAGTTTATTACTAAGGTTATAACCTAGGTTTCGCATTCCTAAAGTTTTATAACCTACATCTCTAATACCAACCTGTGACACCCCCAAATTCAGGTACCAATACCTCGAATTTGGTGCTCATGATAAAGTACATTCATACACCTCTAAACAACATAAATTAACTAATGCGGAATAAATAAACATATGTCGTTCATTACAAAAGGTTTTACTACGGTCCCAAGGTCTATAACCTTAAATAAAAATATCGCAGAATATATTAATAGTACAAAACTATTCCGCGATTACATAACGGGATAGTACATATAACTATTCCTTAAGCTTTCCTTTGCCTTTACCCGCTTTGGAACTCTCCGGCTTAACTGCAATAGGTTCATGATATATCATGAATGGATAAGAATAATAGCTGCATAGATCAACAATTTATGAACATTGATGAAATAGCTGAAATGACATAATCAAAGTCCAAATGAAACAATGAATAATGATTATTTACTGCTAAGTGGTCCAACCGACCATGAACTTTTGGCCAAAGAGTCAATCATTCAACTAACTCTTTTAAAACCTGGCCCCGTCAGTTGTACTCGAGGGGATCAGCCTCTTGTACACCATGTATATGCATAACATTTAACTCTGACTGCATCAAATAACCGACACATTATAATCCCCTAATAAGGGTTGCTCTCTCAGTCCAAGAATCCGTACCAGCTACTGGTTTGGATAACTTTTAAAATAATAACATGTACATGTCTAGCCGAAACAAATGGCGTAGACTATTTCCTTAAACAGTTCATGAATGAAGAACTTAAACGTTTTCACAATCCAACAACAGATAATGAATTTAAATGCATAAACTGTGAATATCAATAATTATCTTGCACGTGGAGTAATTGACAATAATTAATCCACTAATATGATTCAAAACTAATAACTCCATTTGAGTCGTGAAACTTGTAACAATATACAACACCTGTATAAAATATGAAACCTGCTCAAAATATAATTCGAGTAAGATTAGGGAAACTTTCCGAACACAAGGGTTAGACAAGCGTTAGGAAACTTGCCTGAAGCGCTGCTACAATATTATAACACACGCTCCTTAATATCCTACACAATTAGGTACACATTCACATAACAATTAGTCACATAATAGTTACCAAATATTTATTTATACAACTCTATAATTTCCCATTCAAATAAGAAATAAAATATTAAACAAGGTTATGCCCACTAGTTAAGGTGTTACGACGTTTGTACGTCGGTACGCCTGAACTTGCTTATTCGAACACCTAAGAGACACGCAATTGTGTACGCCTAGCACGCCCATTTGATTTATCTAATACTCATTGGTTAATGCTAAGTATCATTATAATACAGAACATTCATGTTTTAGGACTTAGAACAATGTCTTTTATTGTCGGAAGCATTACACGATGCCCACACGCATGACCGACGTCTTCTGTTTGCACAACAGCCCTAAAATGGTCAATTTCAAAATTGTTCCAGATAATAAATTTCAATTCTAATTAATTGTAGGTCTATCTCTAAGCTTTCCATATCATCTTGAATCGCCCAAATCCGAGTCCGTATGAGAAAGTTATGGCCATTTTCCCAACGGACGTCGAATCTGAGTCGGGCAGCGCACACGCGGGCGGGCGGCACCAGGCGCACGGCGTGCGGCATCCCGCCGCGCGTGGGAGATGGGTGCGGGCGCGCGAGCGGCCTGCTGGGCATGTCAGACATCGCGATTTTCACCCTCCTTCACTCCAATCCTCATAACTTCTTCTCTAGACCTTCAAATTGGTCTGTTCCGGACTCTATGGACTCCTAAGACATAGAGCTACAACATATCAAAAATTTAGAGCTACCCATCAACATTAACATAGCCAAATCTTAGGCCAAAGTATTAATCCATGCTCTATTTTGAATGTTCTAAGTGTTCTTCACTAAAAACATCACCAAATCTTTGTTTTAACACCTTTTTACTCGATTCCAGTTGGGTTAGCTTGGTAACCCATGGAACTACAATACCATAACAACAAATAAATTAAACACACATGAAAACATAGCTATTGAGTCCTCTAAATTCGTCTAATAGTCCATATTCATGTCCAAAGTTCATTGTTCTTCATGTTCTTCATCCTCCTTAAGCATAGGTAAGGATTTATTGTGTTTTTATTCCATTTTGATGTTATTAATGGCTTATGTAACCTCTTAACAATATATATAAACATCCAACACAAACAAAGACAACAAGAATTGCCACAAGAACTAACTCACAAGCACAAAAGCTTATAACCCATGAAAACTTTGAAAAACCTCAACCAAATCAAATGGAATGGATTGAGTTAAAGTTTTACCTCTTGTAGCTACTTCTTAGATGGTAGAACTCCTTTAGAGCTTTGTTAGAAACTCTCCTCAACCTCCTTGAGTTCTCCCGAAGCCTTTACTTCAAGTTAGCTCACACCCACTTCTTTCTCTCTGTAGAAGCTTTGAAGGTTGAAGATGAAGATGGTGAAGATGGTGTAGATGCTTAGCTTGCTATTCCTTCTTCCTCCTTACTCAAAACCTGAACCTATCCCTCTCTCAATATGGAATGGATGAGTTTGTGAAGGAAAACTTGATTCTCCTCTTCTCCTTTTCTTCTTCTTCTCCAAACCTTTCTCTTCTCCTTTCTTATTTTCTGCAGCAACTTGGAAATAGAATGGGACACGGGAGGATGGAATGTGGGGAATGAAGATGAAGGTGGAGATGGTGCAAGGTTGCTATGGCTCTCCTCCTTCTTTCTTACTCTCTCTTGCAATATTCAGATTTTCTAACTTCCAAACTCTTTCTCTCTCTATTTTCTATCTCTCCCTCTTACAAATTCTGCTGAAATTGGAAATGGAGAGTAGGTCTTCTAGGTGCCTTGGAAAGAGATGGGAGGAATATTGAAGAGCTCAAGACATTTGTCTAAGTTGGGCAACTAAATGTTTGGCATGCTTGTGTTTGGGAAATGAATCTCCCAACACTTGGTCTCCTCCCCTCCCAACCGTGCATTCCCCTCCCTCTTACACCAAAAATGCTGATTTTTGTGCCCACACCCCACATGGGTCAAGTCTTGGGTCATGGGTTTGGGTCACCCTTAATAAACATTTGGGCCCCCCTTAATAAACATTTGGGCCCCTAAATAAATTACCAATGACTCCAAATAAAATTCTAACACTTGGAAAAATCCTACTACGCATATACGCATTAACTAAATTACTAAACATCGAAAAGGACACAAAATTTTATGGCGTGAATAGTGCCTCGAGAAACGTGCCCTGTGAATAGTGATTTAGTGACGATTCGCGAAATCAATTATTCACTTAAACAAAACTATAACATATAAAATTTCATGCATTCACATAATTCAGGTTGTCACACAACCTTTAAACATGCAACACAAAATAATATTAATAAAGTATAATATATCTGCTAATATTCAAAAATTTGAATTACAAGGTAAACCCAGAATTTTCGGTCGTTACATGCTTAGCCACAAACGTTTTATAACAATCCGTCGTTATTACTCCACATTCCATGTTATGCAACCTCCCACAACCAAACAGAGCATTTATAATAATACCAAGCATTATTTACTCAATTCTTATGAACATAACCAAAAACACATGACTTACCTCTTGTTTGGTGAATTCTTTAAATTCTTGCTTCAAGTTTGTTTTTAATTCCTTTTGATAGCACCTTGTGCGAATTCTCCTTTAATTCCAGTTGCTATTTTCAGCTTCATGAGAATTTGGTGGTGATTTGGGAGTATGGAAGTGTGAAGTTTAGATCAATTAGAGAGAAATAAGGAACAAATGGAGCTGGGGAAAGAAAGAGCTGAGAATGATTTGAGTTTAATAAACTTCTTAGTCTCTCTTTTCCCTTATCAGACTTATACTTGGCTTAGTGTCCCTTATAATAGCCTAACCAACTTACAACTCTTGCTTAATATCATATGACTCAACAATCATATGCATTATTTTTTAATTCTCAGCATCTGTATACAGTACCACACTGCATCCCATATAAATACATAATACATATTATATAATATTGCATCATACATACATTATATACATTACATTTCCATACAATTTAATAACATGTATTTCAATCAAAATTGGATAATTATGCATTATAATATGTATACAAATTATTCCACTAATTGTAAAATTAAATTTCATAATTAAAATAAACAATCGCAATATAACGAATCAATTATTTAAATAATTAATATTTATTCCATTAATTATTTAAACAACTCATTTAAACTTTATAATTAAATTCTCTTGCTTCCTTCCATAAATTATTTTTAAACAATTTATTTAATATATATATATATATATATATATATTCATTAATCAAATAATTAATTTAATTTACATTCACTTGGCATATTTATTTTGCCACTAACATTATTACCTAATTATAAATTACTTCTTCATATAATTAAATAATTTCTTATTTAATTATTACATTAACAAGACTTAATATTTTAACTTTATTGATTAACTAATATAAGTTAATCGATTTCCCACCTTATTTTCATTTCTCAATCAAACCAATAATATTAATGGTTCCACATAACATACATATAATTATATTAATCATAATTTGTCCATATACATATTTTGTAATAAAACATTTATTTTATTTACAAATATATACAGTGCAATATCCTCGGATATTACATCAATTAATTAATTTCCTTCACCTTCATATCTCATTTCGTAATTAACTCAAACTAACTAATTCAATAGTTTAATTAACTATTAGTTCTTTCGCTCCAAATATATGTATATATTTCATACTTATACATACCTATTAAATTCACCACATAAATCACATAAATATACATAACACATATATATTTATACATTCAAACCCGTCATATCTCATAATAAGATTTTTGTTTATTAAATTCTTATTTTAATAGTTTCCGACAAATCCGGGTTATCACACTAACAACCCAATAACTCAAACACTAATAAAAACTATTACTTGCTAGATAAAACCATCAATTACCATAACCATCAATTTCTAGTTCAAATTAAAATGTTCTCCTACATTTCACGTAGCTTATCATCCGAGGACTCGTTAATATTTCCTGATTACTTCAACTTCATACTCTGCTCACTTCTCATGAGACTGAAAAAATGTTATTGCACTTATCACTAAAAACTGCACAAATCTAGCACCTCCTTTGTAACGAATGCAAATTTTGTGATTTAATAGAAATATTTATTGAATTATATAAATATTTTTATTAATTTATTGGGCTAAATAAATAATTTATTAAGTTTTGTGGAATGGGTGTATGTTAAGTTTAATAATGTTAAATATTATTTGAATGTGATTTGTTGTGTTTTTCTAATTTAATTTAATAATTAAATTAGATGATGAAAAGATTTATTTGAATAAATGATTTATTTGAATAAGAGAATTCATTTGGTGTTATTGTTATTTGTTAAATGAAATTATTAATTTAGTTAGTAAGGTTTAATTGAATTTATTTAATAATAAGTTCAATTAAATTAGAAGTGTGACATTTTAAACTATATGTTATAATGGTTTATTAAAATAAATGAGAAAGTGTTTAATTCAGTTTTACCAAACAAGGCCTTAAGACCTTTAGTTAGAATAATGGGTTATTTTATTTAGTATTTGCCAAACAAGCCTTATGGCTTTTGAAATTTTATAACTGATGATACGTTATTATTATATTAAGTATCAGTTTTTATTTGTTTTTAATTTTCATCAGTTTTATATTTTTAAACTACGTCAGTTGTAAAAAGAAAAGAAAGAAGAGAAGAACAGAGTTTGAGAGAAAAAAAAAAGAGAAAGCAGAGCTTGAGAGTTTGTGAGAAAAAGAGAGAAATGGTGAGAGAAGCTTGGAGATTGGAGAAAGAATTTCCAAAATCAAAGAAGGTTAATCAAGTTTTAAGCAATATAAGGTATAACTCTTGCTAAATTTTGTTCTTCACTGTATTTTGTTTCTCGGTATAAAAACTTGTTGGTTCAAAACATGAATTATTAGATTATAGTTGTTGCAATTGATATAAAGCATATATTAGAGATTATGTGATGATTATAAACTAGTTTGAAGAAATAATTCATGAAAACATGCTTTAGAATTGAGTTCTTAAGAATTGAGTTCTTAATTTTACAGAGCTCTATTTCATGTATGGCATATTTGTATGAAAATTGATGATTTAATTTGGTTATTAATCAGTGATTTAATAATTGTTTATGATTATTTGATGAAAATAAGAATAATGCAAGAAGAATGGTTTTAATTAGTTGAAAAATGAATTTACAGAGCTTGATTTCATGAAAATGGTTAAAACTTGAATATTTGGTTTTAACAATAAATTTTTGGTTTTAAATTGGTTGATTATGTGTTTTATAATGCTTAGATTGATTAGAAACATGTTGGGTAATTATTTTATATCATATTTGATGTCTGGGTATGTTTAATTTGTATATTGGATGGTAGAATTCGGAAAATTTTGGCCAAATTTGGCCTAAGTTTTCACTAGTTCGCGAACTGTAGAAGGTGTCAGTTGCGTCTACCGCCCCGGCGGTAGAAATGAGCTAGGATTGTCGCCCCGGCGGCTCTGTCGCCCCGGCGGCTCTGTCGCCCCGGCGGCTCTGTCGCCCCGGCGGCTCTGTCGCCCCGGCGGCATAATTACACTAGATTCTTCGCCCCGACAACAGCCTCGCCCCGACGACGATTTTGTTAAGTTTTTTCTCGCCCCGACGAGAATCAATGCTGTTAAAAAAAATTATTATTATTATTTTGTTTTCTTTTCTTGGAAGTTATAATGCATAATTAAACTTATATTAATGTGACTAATGTATTACCAAGATGGTTGCTAAACTAGTACTTGTTGATTATGGTATGCTAAATGAGATGTTATAATAAAAGGATAAGAGCAAACCTAAAAGTGATTATAATTATGTGACTAATTATGTTACCATTTTTATAATTAATGTATAGGTTGTTTAAGGATCGTGAATTACTTAAATTTGTAATCTACGCTTGAGGCAAGTTCTTTATCTCAATTTAATACTTTTACGTTGAGAAAGTTGTTCTTTTCCTGTCTTTTAACTTGTTAATTTATTCAAAACAAGTTTATTTATATTGAGCAAGCTTATGGACCTTAGCTTATTGATATTCAAGCAAGGTTACTATCATGTTACGTACTTAAGATTTATTCCAATCATTGTTTATTATTCAAATTTCGAGTATAGTTTCTATTGAACGAACTCTATTGATGAATTAGACTAGCAAACACTTATTGATTCAGTTAGTCCTTAGTTGATGAGCGATTTCAAAGACTTAGAATATTTTCTATACTTGTTCCAAGCCAAGTTCCTTTTGGTACGGATTCAGACGATAAACTGAGATGAACAACCCTAATATAGGGGATTACTTACGCGACAGCGTTAAAATGTTTGTGCACAATACATTGTACAAAGGGCTGATCCCCCTGAGTACGAGATGTTTGGTCCATAGTCTATATGACTGTTAAAGGTTATAGTAGAAATACTTGTTAACCTAGGACATAGTTCGAGGTCTTGTGACCCTCAGATATAATTTCTAAATCTTGAAATCTATTTTTTTTCCTTGAACCTAGCATTTAAACGAGCTTTTAGACTTTGATCATTTATTGACTGAGATTCAGAAAACTATTGTTCCTCAGTTGAAATCCATTTCATTTAAATATTATTGTTATCGTACTTGTGAGCAATTGTTTGCTCACTCTTGCACTAAAACATTGCAGCTAAGCCAGAAAAGCAGGACGAGCCGTCCACGAGCAAAGGCAAGGGCAAGATGCATAAATAGTTAAAGATCTGCTATTTACTTGATGTTTGATTGTAATAAGACTTGTTTAAAATTATTTTATTCCGCATTTGATGTATTAAGGTTAAGATAACTTGAGATTTGATTATTTAATAGTTTGGTGATGTAACCCATTTTGGGAAGATGTTTCTTTAAATTTATTTAATTGTTATTGATTATGGGTAGTTCGATGTGAATGAATGAGATAGTGAACACTAAAACTGTGGGAATTAAGTACCTGGATTTGGGGGTGTCACAGGTTGGTATCAGAGCTGTAGGTTATGAACCTTTAGGTGGGGAAAACCTTAGGGTAGTAGCATTTTAGAAGATAGAGAATATAGTGGTGATAAACTCTTATCGAGTTCTAAGGAATGAATTACGGAAATTCATAAAAGACAATAAAATGATTATGTGCTATGTATTTATTTGATAACAAACTTATGCGCTCGCAAGTATTATCGATTAGTAATTAAAACTTAAAATTTTGTTGTCAGGATGACTGATAGAGGAGAGCCCAACCAGGCTAGGGAGGAGGAGCCCCGATATATTCACGTAGTCAGTGAGCAGCTAGTGCAGAGGGAGCCATCTCCATTGGTTACAGTTACAGGTCACGAGTATGAGCCTGAGACTGACCCTAAGGAGGACCCTGAGGAGGATCCTGAGGAGGAGGAGGAGGAAGACCCTGAGGGGATATCACTATCTACTTTGGGTGTTCAGATGTACGAGCAGGTGTATGATCGCAACATAGAGTTGTAAGATAGAGTGGAGGAGTTAGAGAGGCAACTGGCCGAGCGACAAACTGCCTTGGAGCAGAAGAGCAGTGAGATTGAGGAGCTCGATATACGTCTTGGAGATGTGGAGTGGAAGCTGGTTCATGTAGAGAGTGAAAAGGAGGAGTTAGAGGAACAGGTTACGGAACGTCAGGCCACTCTAGAGCAGAAGGATGCTGAGATCCAAGACCTTTCATCACGTCTTGCAGGGGCTGAGCAGAGGCTAGCACAGTCTGAGTATCGACGCGGACAGTTGATAGCCAGGGATGAAATTGTCCGAGATGAGTTGAAAGAGGAGTCAGCTAAGCGGGCGAGAGCTGAAACTACTTGGTTAAGAGAGGCTGATCGTGCAGATAGAGTTGAGTGTGAGGTGCGATCAAAGAAGGCTAAGATTGATGAGATGGAGTACATTTTTCACACCACGATAGACAGAGCTCAGGATCGAGTTCATCGTCATCCAGATATGATGGATCGAAGGATGATGACACGCATTATGGAGCAGGAACGCCAGGAAGCTGTGCGTCGTGGAATGTCATCATAGTTTGTGATTAGTTATGTTATTAGGAAACTATGAAGTGAATAAATTGTTAATCCCAGTTTCTATAATGGGATAGAATAATGATGTAGTCCTGGAACTTTGTGATTTCAGGATAGATGATGTAAATAACTACGATGTTATCTCTATTATGTTTTGAAGCAGTAAATGAATAAAAATGTGAAAGTTTATCAGATGTGCTGTGTGTTAAGTGTTGTTTATAAATGTTTAAGTTAAGACTTAAATGTTTAAGTAATTGAATAACAATCTAATAACGCGAATTCTTAACAGTAAGATGCCGCCAAGAAGACAACCAACACGTTAACAGACCCCTGAGGGATCGACCAACAACTCAGAAGAAGCCAGTGCCAACCCAATGCAACAGTTGGTGGATTTACTCACGGGAGCATTTGCTAATCGACCCCAAGCCCAGGCCACGACTTTCAAAGATTTCAAGGCCGTAGGACCCCCAGAATTTCAAGGGTCTATGAATCTGATAGAGATGCAAACGTGGATTATGGAAATGGAGAAGGTGTTTGATGTCGCTAGGGTCAGCGAGGACCAGAAGACGGCATTTTCAACCTTTATGCTGAAATCAGAAGCTAGTTACTGGTGGCAAGCAAATAAGACGCGAGGAGGCTAAGGGATTATTCCGTGGGAGCGATTTAAGGAAATATTTTTCGAGACCTACTTTCCGACAAGTGCTCAGAATTAGATGGAGGTGCAATTTCTAGAATTGAAGCAAGGTACCATGACGGTATCTGAGTATGCTGCGAGATTCAACGAGTTGGCGAGGTTTGCGCCTTATCAGGTCAACACGGATGAGCGAAAGGCCAGAAGGTTTGAGCAGGGATTGAAGCCCTGGTTGTATAGCCGAGTTTCAATGTTTCAACTGAACTCGTTTGCGGCAGTGCTGGAGAAGGCAATTATCGCTGAAGGAGGCAGTGATGCTCTGTCCAAGTATAATCAGGAGTAGAGGAAGAAGAAGAATGATAGTGAAAATAAGGCAAGTGGTAGCCATGGGGGCAGTAGCCAGAAAAGGAAATGGAATGATAATAACTCTGCGGGAAGTCAGCAGGGTAATCAGAAGAAGAAGATGGAGGTATGCAGCAACTGTGGAAAGAGCCATATGGGTGCTTGTTTGAAAGGTAAGAGGGTCTTCAACTGCGGGCAGGAGGGGCATATCGCGCCGAATTGCCCTAATCCGAAGAAAGGAACATGTTTCATCTGCGGGTCGAAGGATCACTTTGCCCGAGACTGCCCTAAGAAAGCAACGATAGGTGGAGCCAGTTCAGGAAAGGGAAACAGCGGTGGTGGAGGCAATCTGCCTATCACAGGACCCACGCAGCCCAACCGACCTACTGCTCGAACGTTCAACATGACGGTGCAGGATGTTGTGCAGTCAAAGGATGTAGTGTCAGGTATCATTCCAGTCAATAATGTTAATGCTTATGTATTGTTTGACTCTGGTGCAACTTGCTCATTTATATACGATGATTTTGCTAAGAAATTAGGGTTACCCCAGGAAGAATTAGATTACCCTATGAATATAGAAATTACGAATAGGGAGGTGATTCCTGTTAAGTTTGTCCAAAAGAACTGTCAGGTAGATATTAAGGGTCATGTGATGACAGTAAACTTGATCCCAATTCGACTTGGGGAGTTTGACGTTATTTTGGGTATGGATTGGTTGTTCAACCATGGGGCACTTATTGACTGTCAAAAGAAATGTGTAAACCTTATGACTCCGTCAAAGGTAGTGTTTTATGGCAGCAAGTCGCCTAGACAAATGAGTTGTCTGACGATGATGCAGGCCAGAAAGATGTTGAAACAAGGATGTGTAGGATATCTAGCCTACATAGTTGATACCCGAAAGACGGGTGCAAAGCTGGAGGAGATACCAGTAGTTAGGGATTTTGCGGACGTGTTTCCTGACGATTTGCCAGGATTACCGCTAGATAGGGAAATCGAGTTTGTAATTGATTTAGCACTGGGAACGGCCCCTATATCAAAAGCCCTATATAGAATGGCTCCAGTAGAAATGAAGGAGTTGATGGTGCAATTACAAGAATTGCTGGATAAAAAGTATATTCAACCGAGCGTCTCGCCGTGGGGAGCGCCGGTATTGTTTGTTAAGAAGAAGGATGGGTCAATGCGTCTTTGCATCGATTATAGAGAGTTGAACAAGGTCACGATTAAAAATAAGTATCCATTGCCAAGGATTGATGACCTGTTTGACCAACTGAAGGGAGCAAGATATTTTTCGAAGATAGATCTACGAAGTGGATACCATCAGTTGAAGATGAGAAAGGAAGACATACCGAAAACGGCATTTCGAACTAGATATGGTCACTATGAGTTTTTGGTCATGTCATTTGGATTAACAAACGCACCTGCAGCGTTTATGGACTTAATGAACAGAGTATTCAAACCATTTCTGGATAAATTTGTAGTGGTTTTCATAGACGACATTTTGGTTTACTCCAAAACTCAAGAAGAACACGTGGAGCATTTGAGGGTGACATTGGAGGCGTTAAGGAAAGAGAAATTGTATGCAAAATTTTCGAAGTGCGAGTTTTGGTTAGAGCGTGTTCAATTTCTTGGACATGTGATTGATAAAGACGGGATTTCAGTGGATCCAGCGAAAGTGGAAGCTGTGATGAACTGGGATCAGCCAAAGACACCGTCAGAAGTGAGGAGTTTCCTAGGTTTGGCAGGATAGTACAGGCATTTTATTCAAGATTTTTCTAGGATTGCCACTCCGTTAACGAATTTAACAAGAAAATCAGTGAAGTTTGTTTGGACGGAAAAGTGCGAAGAGAGTTTCCAAGAACTCAAGACGAGACTAAGTTCGGCACCTGTGTTGTCTTTACCAGATGATACAGGAAATTTTGTGGTGTATAGTGACGCATCACATAAAGGACTTGGTTGTGTGTTGATGCAGAATGGTAAGGTTATTGCATATGCATCGCGCCAACTAAAAGACTATGAGAAAGGGTATCCGACCCATGATTTGGAGTTAGCAGCCGTGGTATTTGCTTTGAAAATCTGGAGGCACTATCTCTATGGGGAGAAGTGTGAAATATACACAGACCATAAAAGTCTGAAGTATATTTTCACACAAAAAGATTTGAATATGCGGTAGAGAAGATGGATAGAATTGATCAAAGATTATGATTGTGAAATTCTATACCATCCGGGAGAGGCTAATGTGGTTGCCGACGCTTTGAGTAGAAAAGGTCGGGAGAAACTATTCTTGCTAACTGCTCAGGAGAAGCTCATTGAAGATATGGCTAAATTGGAGCTAGAGGTGAAGTGTATGCCAGAGTCTAATGAAAAATTGTTACAGATGGAAACTCAACCAACTCTAGTGGATAAAGTCAAGGAAGTGCAACTCAAGGATAAGGAGTGTATTAATATACGCAAAAGAGTGCTTGAAGGTGAAGAGCTTAAATATAAAATCGATACCGAAGGGTTGCTGAGATTTGAAGGCAGAATCTAGGTACCATCAGTATTGGCAATCAGAGAGGAGATTTTGAACGAAGCTCACAGTTCACGATTTTTGGTTCACCCGGGAAGCACAAAGATGTACCAGGATCTTCGTCAACATTTTTGGTGGCCAAACATGAAGAGAGAGGTTGCTGAATATGTTGCGAAGTGTTTAACTTGTCAGAAAGTCAAAGCAGAACATCAACGACCAAGTGGTTTGTTTCAGCCCTTGGAGATACCAGAATGGAAGTGGGAGCATATCACAATGGACTTTGTGGTAGGGCTTCCAACTACTCAGAAGGGTTATGACGCAATATGGGTCATAGTTGACAGATTGACAAAATCAGCGCCTTTCTTGCCGATCAAAATCAGATTCACTTTGGATCAGCTGGCGAAATTATACGTAAAGGAGATTATCTCAAGGCACGGTGTTCCAGTGTCAATAGTGTCAGATAGAGATCCACATTTCACCTCAAAATTTTGGAGGAGTCTACAAGCTTGTTTGGGAACGCAGTTGAGAATGAGTACAACCTATCATACCGATGGCCAGAGCGAAAGAACAATTCAAACGTTGGAGGATATGCTTCGAGCATGCGTTATGGATTTTAAAGGCAACTGGGATGATCATTTACCTCTGGTCGAGTTTGCCTATAACAATAGTCATCACGCGAGTATCGGCATGCCACGCTACGAAGCATTGTATGGAAGGAAATGCAGAACTCCATTGTGCTGGGATGAGGTTGGTGAACGACGACTATTGGGACCTGAGCTGGTACAACAAACTGCCGAAGTTGTCAAGGTAATAAGAGCCAGACTGATAGCCGCTCAAGACAGACAGAAGAAGTATGCTGGTCAACACCGACAAAATCGCGAATTTGAAGTCGGGAGCTTTGTGTTCCTCAAAGTATCTCCCTGGAAGGGAAAGATCAGATTTGGTAAAAAGGGTAAACTCAGTCCGCGATTTATTGGACCCTTCGAAGTACTAAAAAGGGTGGGTGAGGTAGCTTATGAGGTAGCTCTACCTCCTGAGTTAGGCCACATTCACAATGTCTTCCACATATCAGTGCTACGACCGTATAAGTCTGATTATAAACATGTCATAGAGTATGAACCGATACAGTTTGAGCAAGATTTGTCTTACGAAGAGATACCTATTCAGATAGTGGATAGGAAGGAGCAAGTTCTTAGAAATAAAGTGATACCTTCTGTTAAGGTAATCTGGAGGAACCACAGTGATGAAGAAGCAACGTGGGAACTCGAAGAGCAAATGATGCAAAATTTTCCTCAATTATTTGTTTAATCTTTGTATTGCGATTCTGGGGACAGAATCTTTGTAAGAAAGGGAGAATGTAATAGGCGATTTAATTGCGTTGTGATTCTGGGGACAGAATCCTTTTAAGGAGGGAAAGATGTAACGAATGCAAATTTTGTGATTTAATAGAAATATTTATTGAATTATATAAATATTTTTATTAATTTATTGGGCTAAATAAATAATTTATTAAGTTTTGTGGAATGGGTGTATGTTAAGTTTAATAATGTTAAATATTATTTGAATGTGATTTGTTGTGTTTTTCTAATTTAATTTAATAATTAAATTAGATGATGAAAAGATTTATTTGAATAAATGATTTATTTGAATAAGAGAATTCATTTGGTGTTATTGTTATTTGTTTAAATGAAATTATTAAATTTAGTTAGTAAGGTTTAATTGAATTTATTTAATAATAAGTTCAATTAAATTAGAAGTGTGACATTTTAAACTATATGTTATAATGGTTTATTAAAATAAATGAGAAAGTGTTTAATTCAGTTTTACCAAACAAGGCCTTATGACCTTTAGTTAGAATAATGGGTTATTTTATTTATTATTTGCCAAACAAGCCTTATGGC
Organism: Aralia elata; assembly: GCA_034770075.1. Taxonomy (NCBI): domain Eukaryota; kingdom Viridiplantae; phylum Streptophyta; class Magnoliopsida; order Apiales; family Araliaceae; genus Aralia; species Aralia elata. Next base: position 72,830,051 of record CM068388.1, on the reverse strand, counting down.
TTTTGAAATTTTATAACTGATGATATGTTATTATTATATTAAGTATTAGTTTTTATTTGTTTTTAATTTTCATCAGTTTTATATTTTTAAACTACGTCAGTTGTAAAAAGAAAAGAAAGAAGAGAAGAACAGAGTTTGAGAGAAAAAAAAAGAGAAAGCAGAGCTTGAGAGTTTGTGAGAAGTATAGAGAAATTGTGAGAAAAGCTTGGAGATTGGAGAAAGAATTTCCAAAATCAAAGAAGGTTAAACAAGTTTTAAGCAATAGAAAGTATAACTCTTGCTAAATTTTGTTCTTCACTGTATTTTGTTTCTCTGTATAAAAACTTGTTGGTTCAAAACATGAATTATTAGATTATAGTTGTTGCAATTGATATAAAGCATGTATTAGAGATTATGTGCTGATTATAAACTAGTTTGAAGAAATAATTTATGAAAACATGCTTTAGAATTGAGTTCTTAATTTTACAGAGCTCTATTTCATGTATGGCATATTTGTATAAAAATTGATGATTTAATTTGGTTATTAATCAGTGATTTAATAATTGTTTATGATTATTTGATGAAAATAAGAATAATGCAAGAAGAATGGTTTTAATTGGTTGAAAAATGAATTTACAGAGCTTGATTTCATGAAAATGGTTAAAACTTGAATATTTGGTTTTAACATTGAATTTTTGGTTTTAAATTGGTTGATTATGTGTTTTATAATGCTTAGATTGATTAAAAACATGTTGGGTAATTATTTTATATCATATTTGATGTCTGGGTATGTTTAATTTGTATATTGGATGGTAGAATTCGAAAAATTTTGGCCAAATTTGGCCTAAGTTTTCACTAGTTCGCGAACTGTAGAAGGTGTCAGTCGCGTCTACCGCCCCGGCGGTAGAAATGAGCTAGGATTATCGCCCCGGCGGCTCTGTCGCCTCGGCGGCATAATTACACTAGATTCTTCGCCCCGGCGACAGCCTCGCCCCGGCGACGATTTTGTTAAGTTTTTTCTCGCCCCGGCGAGAATCACTGCTGTTAAAAAAAAATTATTATTATTATTTTGTTTTCTTTTCTTGGAAGTTATGATGCATAATTAAACTTATATTAATGTGACTAATGTATTACCAAGATGGTTGCTAAACTAGTACTTGTTGACTATGGTATGCTAAATGAGATGTTATAATAAAAGGATAAGAGCAAACCTAAAAGTGATTATAATTATGTGACTAATTATGTTACCATTTTTATAATTAATGTATAGGTTGTTTAAGGATCGTGAATTACTTAAATTTGTAATCTACGCTTGAGGCAAGTTCTTTATCTCAATTTAATACTTTTACGTTGAGCAAGTTGTTCTTTCCTTTTAACTTGTTAATTTATTCAAAACAAGTTTATTTATATTGAGCAAGCTTATGGACCTTAGCTTATTGATATTCAAGCAAGGTTACTATCATGTTACGTACTTAAGATTTATTCCAATCATTGTTTATTATTCAAATTTCGAGTATAGTTTCTATTGAACGAACTCTATTGATGAATTAGACTAGCAAACACTTATTGATTCAGTTAGTCCTTAGTTGATGAGAGATTTCAAAGACTTAGAATATTTTCTATACTTGTTCCAAGCCAAGTTCCTTTTGGTACGGATTCAGACGATAAACTGAGATGAACAACCCTAATATAGGGGATTACTTACGCGACAGCGTTAAAATGTTTGTGCACAATACATTGTACAAAGGGCTGATCCCCCTGAGTACGAGATGTTTGGTCCATAGTCTATATGACTGTTAAAGGTTGCAGTAGAAATACTTGTTAACCTAGGACATAGTTCGAGGTCTTGTGACCCTCAGATATAATTTCTAAATCTTGAAATCTATTTTTTTTCTTTGAACCGAGCATTTAAACGAGCTTTTAGACTTTGATCATTTATTGACTGAGATTCAGAAAACTATTGTTCCTCAGTTGAAATCCATTTCATTTAAATATTATTGTTATCGTACTTGTGAGCAATTGTTTGCTCACTTTTGCACTAAAACATTGCAGCTAAGCCAGAAAAGCAGGACGAGCCATCCACGAGCAAAGGCAAGGGCAAGATGCATAAATAGTTAAAGATCTGCTATTTACTTGATGTTTGATTGTAATAAGACTTGTTTAAAATTATTTTATTCCGCATTTGATGTATTAAGGTTAAGATAACCTGGGATTTGATTATTTAATAGTTTGGTGATGTAACCCATTTTGGGAAGATGTTTCTTTAAATTTATTTAATTGTTATTGATTATGGGTAGTTAGATGTGAATGAATGAGATAGTGAACACTAAATCTGTGGGAATTAAGTACCTGGATTTGGGGGTGTCACATCCTTGATGTTTGGTCCTTACAAGTTTTGTTCAAATTGAAACAATTCAAGCTGAGTTGCTGACTATCTAGTTCAAGTAGACAATTTATCAAACACATTGTGAACTTCCCTAATTATTACCAAACAACATGTACAATGAAATACCCACAATTACGTACCAATAAGATTGAGTTTCTTAACAGTAAACATACAAAGTTAGAAACTAACATCAACAATGGAGGAGGAGAAATCCGAACACACATCCACCACAACAAACCATTTAACTTCTTCTTCGAAATTTAGGGCTTGTTAGAGGGAGGAGAGAAATAGGGGAAAGATAGTGGCAATCAGACGAAAATTAGGGCTAGAGGAGATAAATATGAAAATAAATCGCCAAGACTAAAATTACCGGCTCAAATAGTTTCAATTTGCATAATTGCTTTCTAGGATTCCAATTTGAGTAGGGCAAAGAGACTTACTTTCTAGGTTCCACTTTAAGCGAGCAGAGAGATGGAGTGAGCGAGCGAGATGTATGGAGTTTGGTGGAGCAGAGAGAGATGGAGTGAGGAGGGACGACAAAGAGATGGATGCATCGGAGCTAGAGGGAGGAGGCAGTTTTCTTTTTTCTTTCTTTTCTTCTGCTTACTGGTATGCGTTTTAGTTTAAATGTATCCTTATTCTGACGGAATTAATTCGGTCAATACTAATTCCGTCGAAGATATGTGTTTTTCTTGTAGTGAGTATCAATCGTAGGGTTTTGAGACTCTACAATTGGAGATGATATAGGAGATGGGGTGATGTGCTACCGCAGACAACCAAAAATAAAACCTTAATGCGAAAGATAATTATGTAGTAGTGCAAGTAAGAGTCGATCCCACAGAGAATGATTAGTCTAAATTTATTCTTTGTAAATTAAAATTGGGGGTTTTGGATTGTGATTATTAAAGTAAACTAAAAATAACGCAAAATAATTTATTAAAGTAAATCAGAGAAAACAAACCTTAGATTAAATCAACTTCCACCTCAGAGACTTACACTGATCATTGACTCAAGCATAACCAATTAATATTTTGAATATTGACCGTTAGAATCAATTCACCATTCTGAATCATTTTATCTCTTTCCTTAATTTTAGTTAGATAAAAACAAGCGATCTAAATAACCGTAACTACTAAACAACTTCAGACAAACGCTAAAAGTTTAATCTAGTAGATGTTTTAAGAATTAGAAAAACCGATGAAGCTAAACAATACATGCACAAGTGGTTGCATTTAATTTTGTTGAGTATTCTTCCTAAGATATAGTAATCTCGTGATCTGCAGTCAATTATTAACCTTAGTTGCTTCGCAAATTAGAGTGACCAAACAATTACGGATTTGATATCTAATTTAGCAGTAGATTTCAACACTTAATAAACTAGTGTGCACTCTAGCAATTAAACATATCAATCATGGAATTTAAGCACAAAAAGGATAATCAATACTCAAAATAATAATTGAATGATTAAAACCAATTAGATCGCACAGTGTAATAATCTGAGGTTTCTGTCTCCTTAATCCAAGAATAGAAATTTAGCTACGCAAAGCCATGGAAATCAACAAAGAATATTAGGAAAGAATTGCTAGCCAAAGATGCCTTCTCTAATGCCTAATATCATGTATTTATAGTTTACATAGGAAAACCCTAACTTAGGAGGAAATACAATCTAATTTGGAATCAAAATCTGCAAAAACGTGTGCAAAAATCTGGCAAATCAGACGAACCAGCGCTGCGACCCACTACTATAGCTATGTGGCTCGTAATGCTGCCCCGCGACCCTCAAATGTAATTCTGCGACTCTCACCCTTTACTCCTTCTAGCGTTATGGCCCTCAAATCCATCACCGCGGCTTCCAAACGCAACGCCGCAGCTCTCTTAATCTAGCGTCTCTTCAACTTCTCTATCCAGCGTGCGTCCTAAGTTGCATAATTACAGTTCTGTCCCGCCTTTTGCTTTAAGTCCAAATAATGCTCCATTTATCCTCCAAATCACCTCTAAATTCGCGGACTCTTCAATTGTGCCTTAAATCAAAATATAAACATAATGAGCGTTCTTAGGCACAAAATAGATACAAAAGATTAAGCATTAAGGGATAAAAATAAAATATATTTCATTCTCATCAAATTCTCCCACACTTATCTTTTGCTCGCCCTCGGGAAAAACAAAAATAAATTATAATACAAAAATTCAACTAATAAACTTGACAAACCTGAGCCACAAATTAATATGAACTTCAACATTGACCTCAAAGATTCAAAATAATAACTCTTGAAAAATTTCAAAATAATGTATCATCTAAAATTCGGGCTTATTTATCAATCTTACTTTACTCTAAACCCTTCGTGAGTGTGTGAATCCACATGTACCAACCCAATCAGAACTCCGATAAACTTATGAAATCAAAACCTTGAAGGAAAAGAGAAACTCAAGCACTTATCTTCACATCATTCTCAATTAATACAAGTAGTCAACACCAGAGGATCAAAAGGCTTTTGTTTTTTTTTCTTCGATAAGTGCATTTTATGCTCCATCTTACCAGCGAGTGTGTTTTACGCTCCATCTCGCATGCCATGTGTTTATGAGTGAGTGTGTTTTACACTCCATCTCAACCCACCACATGAATCATATTTATTTTTTTTCTTTATTTCTTTTTTTTTTCAAACTTGCAACATTTGCCTAAATCATTTCCCCTTTCTTAAATAATAACTCATATTCACTTCAAATTATGATCTAACAAGCAATAGAGCTCCAAAATTTCTCCCTCAATTCATTCAATCAAATAAATTCCTTCCAAGTTAAAACTAGGTTGACCAGATGGACACGTGCTCAAGTATGAAGGGTCTCAAATAAAGTAGTAACCAACAAAGAAAACCAAATTCAGACTACCTAATGTCTATCAATCTTCCAAAGAGTTATTAAAAAGAAATCAAAGTTTTATCATTAGTCAAAAATTAAAATCCAAATTAACTTATTACTCAATAAACACATCCTAAAAACTACTCCATTTTCGTAGGAAACACGATTGCACTTAGCATGTGTAACAAGAACCTCAAAGTTATCCTAAGTGGACGAGTTGTGTCTCGTGAGGGTTTGCAGTAAATATACCCACAAAATTTTAAATAAAAAAAACAAAAATAATCAACCTAAATAAAATAAAATAAAAAAATAACAAATAATCTAAACAAAATATAAAAAAATAAATTAACAAGTACCCTAAAATACCCTTAAATCCTCTCCTCACACTTAAAACTTACATTGTCCCCAATGTAAAGTAAAATGAAAAGAAAAGTAAATAAAATAAATGTAACTAAAAAGAAGAAAAGGAAAAGAAAATCAAATCTAATTTCTTGGGTTGCCACCTAAGCAGTGCCTTTGTTTATTGTCATTGGCTCGACTCAATGAGGGCTTTCTTCAATCAGCATAAATTGGATCCACAAGGTCCACGTTGTCCACTTTTTCTTCTCGGCAACCCTTATAGAAAGGTTTGAGTCTATGGCCATTCACCTTGAATACTTTAGAAGTTGTTAAACTCTTTATTTCAACTGCACCGTGAGGAAAAATATTAGTAACAACAAAAGGTCCACTCCAACGAGAACGCAATTTACCTGGAAACAAATGAAGTTTTGATTGATAAAGAAGAACTTTTTGACAAATTTGAAATTCCTTTCTCAAAATCTTTTTGTCATGAAAAGCTTTTGTCTTTTCCTTGTAAATCCTCGCACTCTCGTAGGCGTCATTACGAATTTCTTCTAACTCTAGTAATTGCAACTTCCGATGTTCTCCACTTTCACGCATCCTCATATTGAAGCTTTTGATAGCCCAATAAGCTTTGTGCTCTAATTTTATAGGTAGATGACATGGCTTCCTGAACACTAATCTATAAGGCGACATACCAATGGGTGTCTTGAATGCAGTTCGATTAGCCCATAACGCATCATCCAAACGCAAGCTCTAATCTTTTCTACTTGGGTTTACCGTCTTTTCTATTATGGCCTTGATTTCTTTATTGGATACTTCTGCTTGTCCATTAGTTTACGGATGATATGCAGTTGACACCTTATGAGTTACATAGTACTTTCTCAATAGTGCTCCCATAGTTTGATTGCAAAAGTGAGTCCCTCAATCATTGATTAGAGCTCTTGGAATGCCAAACCTAGAAAAGATGTTAGACTGAATAAAATCTGCAACCACTTTAGAATCGTTAGTCCTAGTGGCCTTAGCTTCCACCCACTTCGAGACATAATCAACAACAAGTAAAATATAAGTATACCCAAAAGACGTAGGAAACAACTCCATAAAATCAATGCCCCAAACATCAAAAATTTCACAATATAGAATAGGGGTTTGCAACATCTCATTACATTGGGAAATATTACCTGTCTTTTGAAAATTGTGACATGACTTGCAAAATAAATATGAATCTTTAAATAAGGATGGCAAAAAGAAACCACTTTCTAACACTTTTCTTGTTGTCTACTTCGATCCAAAGTGACCTCCACAAGCATGAGAATGACAAAAAGTGAGAATAGAAGTGATTTCACTCTCAAGAACACACCTTCTTATCACTTGATTACCACAATGTTTCCACAAATATGGATCATCCCATACATAGTATTTGGCCTCACTTTTGATTCTATCCTTTACAGCTTTAGACAAACTAGAAGGCAATTAGTTAGTAACTAAATAATTCACAATATTCGCATACCAAGGCATGAATGTGTTTGCAGAAAACAGTTGTTCATCGGGAAACTCGTTTTTCAGCTGGAGTTCATCATTTATATTGACTAAACGACTCAAATGATCCGCAACTCTATTCTCTGTTACTCTTGTATCCTTAATCTCCAAGTCAAACTCGCTCAAGAGAAGTATCCATCTTATCAATCTTAGTTTTGCCTCTTTCTTCGTCATCAAATAACGAAGAGCTGCATGATCAGAATAAATAATAACTTTAGTACCAAGAAAATAAGATCAAAATTTTTCTAAAGCAAATACAACAACTAAAAGTTCTTTTTCAGTGGTAGAATAGTTTCGCTAGGCATCATTCAAGGTCTTTGACGCATAATAAATGGCATGGGATGCTTTTTCAATTCTTTGACTCAACACAGCTCGTACTATATAATCACTTGCATCGCACATTATCTCAAAAGGCAGGGTCCAATTAGGCGGTTGAATCACTGGCGTAGATGTTACACAATTCCTTCAACTTATCAAACGTTGTTCGACACTTCTCATCAAAATCAAAAATCATTTCTTTTTGTAGTAGCTTGCACAGGGGTGCTGCAATTTTGGAAAAGTCTTTGATGAATCTTCAATAAAAACCTGCATGTCCAAGGAAAGAACGAATTTCCCGTATGCTAGTAGGATAAGTGAGAGATAAATAACATCAATTTTTGCTTTATCTACTTCAATGGCTCTAGAGGAGATAACATGACCCAAAACTATACCTTGTTTAACCATAAAATGACACTTTTCAGAATTTAAAACAAGGTTAGTTTTTATGCATCTTTAAAGAATAAGTGCAAGGTTATGCAAACAAGTATCAAAGGAGTCTCCATAAACCGAAAAATCATCCATAAAAACTTCCATGATATGCTCAATGTAATATGAAAATATGTTAACCATACACCTTTGGAAAGTAGCTGGGGCATTGCACAACCCGAAGGCCCATGCGGCGATATGCAAAAGAACCAAATGTGTGAGAACCTAGATTTTCGAGAATAATTATAATAAGAATTTAATATAGAATAATTCTTATTATGAGACGTGTCTGTTGGGAATCTGCATGCGATCATCTAATCCATCATCATAGGGGGAGAATGTTATAAGATCTGCATGAGATTACCTTTATTCATTATATGTGATTTGATTGATGACAAAATGATAAGAAGAACATTCACACTATTAAAAGCCTTGTAAAGTCCTTAAATGAATATGATGTACAAGGACTTAGTAGATCAAATATGTTAGGTTGATCTGAGCTGAATGAATATCGATTTGATCAAAACAGGTGTGTAAGATTAGGCTTTGTAAAGTCTTTAAATGAATTTGATGTACAAGGACTTAGAATAGAAAAAGATCAAACTTGTTAGGTTGATCATATATGCTGTAATGATATATGTACAAACAAGGGGCCAAACTAAACGTAGAGCACTGCACTGACTAAGTGAAGGATCGAAGAGCAGTCAGTCAACATCACAGAGCCAAGTATGCCATCACAGGGCGTGCCAGGAAGACGTAGAGCTCTCTCTCTCGGCAGAATGTAAAGTTACCTCAGCCGGACGTAGAACACTCTCGGCAAGACGTAGAGCTGCCTCGACTGGACGTAGAGTTGCCTCGGCATTATAGTGCTAAAATCCAAGATCGTAGAGCTTACTCGGCAGCACTAACAAAGCATCGTAGAGTTGTGCATGCCAACAAAGAGCATGCAAGGCAATCGTAGAGTATGACTTGGCAGATCAAGGGCATACTCAGAATCGTAGAGCATACACTACAAAAAGAAAGTCGTTGTGCTAACATGGGTTCGTAGAGTCAGTTCAAGCAAGCCAATCTACGACTCCCATGAACAGTGTGCAATCAAAGCAACAACGTAGAGCAGTCACTGCTGAAGCACTCAAAGATAAGGTGGCAATCTTCAAGACTACCAAACAAGCTGAGCATGAGCCATCAGACATAACAAGATCTCTGAATATAACCAAATCATCAAGCCATGACAGAGATCAAAGGACAAGGTCAAGTAATCACTCTACGATCCATTAAGGCTCTAAACCTGCATCAAAGCAAAGGTTGTAGAGCATGAAACATTCAACAAGATCAAGTGATCGTAGAGATATGTCTAAAGACAAATAGAAGCACTCATGCAGTCTCAGCGAAACAAAGCAAAAGATCATAGAGCAGCACTCTGTGACTAAAGGAAGAATGTATGAAGATTAAAGTAGAGCAGTCCTCTACATCAAAGGTGCCACAACAAACAAGAAAGATTATAGAGCAGTCCTCTATAACACAGCAGCAGAGCCAACACCTAAAGAACATAGAACAAGTCTTCTATGATAAAGCACACTAGCAATGGCTCAAACACAGATCATAAACGCTATGCTCTGAAATGAAAGGCTAAATGGATATCAAAGAGCATAAGGGAAGAACAAAATGCATTGTAGTAAGGAGCACGTCAAAGAGCAATACAAGTACAGTCAGCCACTCTACGAACTCCAAGAGAGCACAAGGCCACAACTGAAGTTAGCAGTAAACTCTACGAACAAAGGCAATAGTCTTCAGTTGGAAGCAAACAGTTCACTCTACGATTTAAGACTAAGGCTACACCTAAGATGATCGTAGAGCAAGTAAGAAAGTGCCAGCTGGATTAAACATATTAGGGTTACTGTTCCAAGATAAGCGGCTAAATATATAAAGGAATATAATACATATAACCAAGTTGAGTGGAATATAATACAGACAGCGCATGTGACTCCACCACATTGGTACCAGCTAATGGATGTTGACTCAGCCATCACTAGCAGACTTAGGGAAGCAAAATGCTCAGTGGTACAATAAATAAATTTGCAGAAAGTTAGTCTCTAACGGAAAGAAGTGCAACGGGAAGATATCAACAGCAAGCTTCCAACGGAAAGAAAATAGAGAACTACAAAAGAAAGAACAACACTCGAATATGAGTGTGTGTTGGTACGCAGTAAGCAAGAGAGCAAGAACACCAACTATACAATCAGCTAGAAGCTTCACTGCAACAAAGAGGTATGCCAAAGGGCTGACATATGAGCTAAGAGTCGAATGACCAAGAAACCAAGATCTAGAGTAACCAAATTCAGAATGGACAACTCTATGATCAAGCAAGGAACACTATGTGTTGAATAGATAAAGAAATGACTTGGACAAGTCAACCAGTGTTCAACGGAAGTGATCATATACATCTGCTATGTACCAGAAGAAAGAAGGGCCTCAACGATCATCATAAGCAGCATCCAGAAGAAGATCATCAACAACTGTCAAGTACCTAAAGATGAAGGAGATCAAAGCTCATCTTGACAGCACAACTCAACAAACCTTCACCACACCAAAGAGGGCAGGATGTCCTAGTCTTAAGTAACTAAACAAAATTAAGTCTGCTGGACTTGCTGAGTACCAAAGGGTACAAGAGATTCTAAGGCTGCTGGCTTTAGTCTACAGGTTCCAAGGTTGTTGGCCTTAAAGGGTTCTTTGTGAACTGGGTTTCCAAGTCTGCTGGACTTGAAGAGGATTATTGGATCCTTGTCTGAGGGACTAAAAACAACTCAAGTCTGCGAGACACAAGATGGGTCAGAGGATCCGTGTCTGCAGGGGTTGAGGAGGGTCATAGGATCCTTGCCTTTGTGGTTAAAAACAACTCTTGTCTGCTGCACTTGAGGAGGGCGTAGAGTCCTTGTCTTTGTGACTAAAACATTTATTGGATTCCTACTTGTTATAGTAGAAGAGTGGAGTAGGAGTTATTACGTCTCCGAACCACTTAAAAACTCCTATGTCGTCTACTTTATGTCATTTACTTTATGCTCAATAAACTGCTATATATGTTATCAACCATACTATAGGCTTGTAGACTGAACTAAGACTATGCTTGAATCTATGAAGGGTATATTAATGTTTATTCCGATGTGCATGAATTGATTCTCTATCCTATAACTACTATACTTTCATTAATAAACGAAAAAGTTTTAAATGATCTATTCAACCCCCCCTTCTAGATCCACATTGTGTCCCAGGGTACTAACAGTGTCAAGTTCGAATATATATATGTGTTATATGTATTTATGTAATTTATTTGGTGAGCTTAATATGTATATATATAAATGTGAAATATATACATAGATTCAGAATGAATGAGTTAGTAGTTAATTATTGTAACGATCGCGAGTCGTGGGTAGCTTGGTAATTCGAGCTTATGGATATTATTGAATAAAATAGACTTTTATTAATAATATTATGTGTTAAGCGTTTAAAGGTTATATTATGACCTAGATTATGTGTAGGCGATGATTGGTATGTATGAAAATGTTCGTACAAACTAATTTGGCGGTTTCGAAGAATACCGCTAGAGTACTATTTATTGGATTAAATAAATGGTTGATGGATAATAATATTGAACGAGTTATTTTTTGTAAAGACGTTAACCCGAATTATAGGCGAGATATATGTGCGATGACGTATACGATTATGGGGAGTTAATCGTGAAGAGCAGCGATCGCGAATCATGAATACCTTTGTAATTTGGGTTTATTAATATTATTAAATGGATTAAATATTTTTTTTATGTGACGTGTTTTAAGGTTATTTTATAACCCGGATGATGTCAATGTATGAAGTTTTATGCGTTATTGAACCGTAGGATTGAATAATTGATTTCGTGTAGCGTCGCTAAATCACTATTTATGGGGCGCGTTTCCCGAGGCACTATTCATGCCAGATATATTTTTCGTCTTTTTCGATTTTAATAAATTTTATAAATACATGTATGTGTACAAATAATTTTTCCAAGCGTCGAAAATTTTATTTGAGCTGATACGTGATTTTATCCGTATCCGAAATATGTTATATGGGTGTTTCGAATATTTGGACAAATCCCATAATAATTATTTTTACGTGGCCCAATAATTTATGGAAGTACCCATTTTAATTTTGGGTGGAGTTATTTACCAGTTTTGGTACAAAAGTAAGAGTTTTCGAATATAATTTTGGTGTATTTGGGTATTTATTTTGGCTTGTTACTCCAAGAGGGAATCAACCTCCTATTTTAGACCAATTAGAATTGAGAGACGAGGAGTTGCCGGCAAACTCCTTGAGCCACAAACCCATTCTCCCTAAATTACTCCTTCACTCTCCCATCCCATTCAAACCATTCCAATTCTCTCTTGCATCCCATTCAAACCATTCCATCAGCAGATAGAGAGAGAGAGAGGGAGAGAGCTGCAGAAGAAGGAAGAAGGAAGAAGGAGGAAGTCGCCGGAAAAGGGAGGAGAGTCGCCGGAAAAGAAAGGAGGAAGAATAAGAAGGCACGGGTGAAGGAAGAAGAGAATCCAAGCAAGAAGAACTCAAGCCAAGCAAGCCTAGCAATCTTCTTAACCTCTAGAAGAGATTTGTAGAGGTAAACAATCAACCAAAACTGATTTCATTTGATTTTGTGAAGATTTTTGATTTTTGAAGGTTTTTGGAGTTTTTAGCTCATGAATGATCTTTGCTGCGATTCTTGTTGTTTTTATTTGTGTTGGATGTTTCTAAATGTTGTTAAGAGGTTATATAAGCCATTAATAACATCAAAGTGGAAAAAAAAACGTAATAAATTTGTACCTATGCTTAAGGAGGATGAAGAACATGAAGAACAATGAACTTTGGACATGAACTTGGACATTTGGACGATTTAGAGGAATTTGTAGCTATGATTTCGTATTTGTTTAATTCGTTTGTTGTTATGATGTTGTACTTCCATGGGTTATGAGTTTAACCCAGTTAGAATGGAGTAAAAAGGGATTAAAACAAAGATTTGGTGATGATTTTTGTGAAGAACACCAAGAACACCAAGAATACGAAAATATAGCATGAGTTGATACTTTGGCCTAAGATTTGGCCATGTTAATGTTAATGGATAGCGCTGAATTTTTGATATGTTGTAGCCCTATGTCTTAGGAGTCCATAGAGTCCAGAACGGACCAATTTGAACATGTATTGAGGGAGTTATGGTGGTTGGAAGCAAGATAGGTCTAGAACACCAAAAACAGAGCATTCCGGGAAGTAAAACGGGCTGGGAGACTCAGGCCGAGTGCCTAGGCGCTTGGCTAGGCACTGGCCACGAGCTCAGCTACTATGAGAGAGTGCCTAGGCACTGCTCACAGGCCATTTTTGAGCGCTTAGGCGCTGGACAAGAGACTGTGCAAATAGCTTCGACGTCCTTTAGTAAAATGGACATAACTGCGTCATACGAACTCGGATTGAGGTGATTCAAGATGATTCCGAAAGAGAACGAGTAGACCTAAAACTTTCGTTCTTTAAGTTTTTCAATTTGAGGTCTGTAGTATGGTCTAAATTGGCCATTTATAGGACTGATATGTAATTTGGGGCAATCAGAGGGTGTCGGGCATGCGCGTAAGCACGTGTAATGCTCCCGACAATGTAAAATGTTGTTCTAAGTTCTAAACACGAATGTTATGAATTATAATGATATTTAGCATTAACCATTAAGTATTAGACAATTCTAATGGACGTGCTAAGCGTGCGTATGCGCGTGTTGCTTGGGCGTTCGAGTAGACAACTTTGGCGTATGGTCGTGCAAGCATCGTAACGTCGTAACCAGTGTGTATAACCTTGTTTAATATTTTGTTTCTTATAAGAATGAAACATTATGGAGTGTTGTAACCCAATGTAGGAGCATGTTAAACATATGCAAAAGAGACGAATTAGGCGTGTGACGTATAAACGTCAAAACGCAGTGTAAAGTGTTAATGAACTTAAAAAGGGCTTCGATTCAAATGAAACGAACATTATAAGATATGGAATGAGGTTAATGTAACCAATAAGGATTGATGATGATAAGGGTCATAACGTTTTCAAACGACGCGACGCCGAGAAATGTTTTAGAGTTAATCGCGTTTATTAGTTTATAATGCGCGAACAATATGAGATAAGAATTATTATTATAATGTGAACTAATATATGAAGCCTTTTTAGTGGCTAATTAGTGTTTTATTGTTAAACAAATTGTGTAGGATATTTGAAGGACGAGCGATCATAAATTGGTAAGGAACGCTTAAGACAAGTTCTTTCAGTAACTTGTTGACTTGTTTAAGTGTAGCGATATACATGACTTGATTACTAAATCTTTCACTGTTATGTGAATTATATGCCAACATGATTAAAGTGTGCACAATGTGCAATTATGTGACAATATTATTCTATGTGGAACTTGAATTATTGTAAATGTACAATGTGAGATGCATGATGCACATATATAGATGAATTGAATAAGATTTATAATGCATGACTAAGATGCATAGTATGAGAATCATGAAGCATGGATAAAATACAAACTTATGTGTTACGTGAAGCATGAAATGTGAAAACTGTTAGTTCTTGTTAAACCGTCGTGCTCATTCTTGCAAATAAAACTTTTGCAGATTTACGATGCAATGCAATTATCTTGATATCGTGATGATAAGGATTAGAGGCACATGGAAACATGAAGGTTGCTAAAAGTTTTCCTTATTGTAATTATTTAGCTGTGATGACGGTATATGATGTACGTGAAATTTGACTACATAAACCTTGAGTTAAAAATGAAGCTTTCTATTATAATTGTTAAGACGTGATTATGTTAGTTACTTGTTATAATAAACTACAAGGATGACGATGATATATACAGGACAATTTTATAACGGTTGTTTGGTTATTGAATAACCTTGCGTATATTCAGGGATTGAATAAGTCAGAATCTGAACCTTGCGTTCACATATGAGATATTGTAAAGGATCGTGGTATTTATTCGACCTTGAACATAAGTGTATTATTAAAGGTCTTCATGCCTGGGACTGGATTAGGATATGTTGTAATATTATTATAATTGCATTAATGTAGTAAGCCTATATTGTATGGGTAGTACCGTGACACACCGAAATTTGGTTCAAGGTAAGACCCGAGTTTCGGGGGCGTTACAGTTGGTATCAGAGCTGATAGGTTATAAACCTTAGGTAAGAGTACCTTAGGCTATAACTGTAGTGAAGTAAGATGATAATGATGAAGATAGTGAAGAGATAAAACTCAAATAAAGTTTAATTGATAGTAAATGAATTTAGAAAATTCATAGTAAGAGTTGAGATATATATAAGACGATTCAAAGAAGAATCTTGATGGGTTATAAAAGAAGAGAATTAGGAGTTACCCGACTCCAGTAATAAGGATGACAAGTATTGATAAATAGATGAGGTCTATAAGACAAAGATGCAATAAAATCATATATTATGATTAGAGAGAAGAGTATAGAAGATCATAGGATGAAACGATCATAGAGTAAGGAAGATCGTAATGTAAAACGATTGTAGAGTAAGATTACGAAGTGATTGGATTAAGTCATAGAATGGCAGATGATCAATTGAATGGTTAAAAATTTTAGCTCAATGCTATAGATAGATGGTACTATGAGATAGTACGAGTGAAACTCGGAAATAGTTATGGATGATGAAACACGAATTAAATTCTTGTTGAGCAACGAGTAAGCTAGGATTGGGGGTGACTTCAATTGAGGACTCATGTTAGTGGCTGAGTTGTACAATTCCTTGTATGGGCGGGGAATTCGTGCTTGGTTTGAGAACCACTTAGCTTCCTATATTGGTATAGTGGTTGAGTTGTACAATTCCTTGTATGGGAGGGGAATTTGTGATTGGTGTAACAACCGCTTAGCTTCCTATGTTGATTAGTGGCCAAGTTGATCGATTCCTTGTATGGGCAGGGGATTATGATAGGTCCGACAATCACTTAGCTTCCTATATTGATAATCATTAGAACCTGGTATCGCGCTATCGCTATACGTATGACGAAGAGGTGATTCTTTTCTCATATTTATATTTGATAGTTAGAGAATAATAAGATTAGATGCGAGTTCTTTAAACTCAGACATATGGTAAGTTCATGACTCATAACCGTATGGTGAAACCCCTTAGTGAATGGACAATTTTGGTCTGACTAGGATAAGTTCCTAAACCCATATGATTGTGGTAAATTCCTGGACTCATAATGTGTGGTAAGTTTAATGAACTATATTGGGGTATAGTAAGGTTGTGGATTGAGAACTGTGAATTCTCAATATGGTGAGCATTGATGGAGTTAGAAATAGATAGAATTATTAAATAGTGGAGAAATGGGAGAAATTGAAGTTGATGAGGAGACATGAATATTCCAAATCTTCTAGCTATGTTAGACTTTGAAATTTATTAATTTCGTGCTGATATTTGCACTTTTGTGTCTTTGAAAAATGTATGGGGCTAGATTTCTGGACTAAGGATTTTTTAAAAGTACCATTATTCATATGTTTATGCTAATAGTTTCGGCTAGACAAAGATGATTTGAAAATATCAAAATGTATTTTATGTCATCAATGCATCATGGAACCTGGTGTAGAATGACAGATGATGGAGTCATCAATGCAGATTAATCTAGTGTTGGATGTGATCATAGAATGGTCAACCCACAATGGTATGATATAGTATGACAAAGTCACAAAATGACGGAATCCTCAATGGACTGTAGAAATAGTGCGGTATCATGACGTCATAAAATGATTTTTGTTTTCTTTAAAGTATGAAAAAGTATGCCAATTGAGTTGGCTAAAATAATTCGATTGATGTCCGAATTGTTAATAAAAGTCTAAGCTATTTGATTCGGCTAGACGAATGTTGCAATGTGTTTATGAAATTCAAGCATTATTTGAAAATTTATGCCAAACCAAATTATTTTGGTGCGAAATTTTGTAGTAAGCTGAGATGAACAATCCTATTATTGGGGTATTTGATGTCAAAAAATCCCGACCGACCCTATGGTGGTCAAGCAAACGCATATAGTCGTTTGGCCAGAATGTTGTGCACAACGTCAGAGTACAAAAAAGGCTGATCACCTGGCGTACGGAGGTAGATTACCTTTTTCTTAACTGAAATCGGTAGCGGTAGTAATACCCGTAAACCTCTATGTTCATGGTCTTTATGAGGTAGATTACCTTTTTCTTAATTGAAATCGGTAGGGGTAGTAATACCCGTAAACCTCTATGTTCATGGTCTTTATAAGGTAGATTACCTTTTTCATAATTGAAATCGGTAGGGGTAGTAATACCCGTAAACCTCTATGGTCATGGTATTTATGGCCCCTCAGCATAATATGAAAAGTTTTTAAGGAATATTTTATTTCCTATTTATTCAAGTTACTTCACAATTATCGAACAATTGTTGAAGGTCCCATTTATTTAGAAAACTGATTGTGGGAAGGGGGGTAATTTTTCCAAGGAGAAGTAGTCGTAGAATGCGACAATTTTAAGTGAATCCATGAAAGAGGATAGTGTAAAGGTTAGATTGAATACCTAGTTTTGATGGGTAGAATGAGCAAAGATGAATACGTTAAAATTTCGAGGACGAAATTCTTAGAAGAAAGGGTGAATGTGATATCCCGGATGTTTATAAGTTAGTAAATCATGATATTAAATTATTATGATGATTGTGGCATGCAATGATCCTTAAAAAAAGGAAATTGATGGGTTAAATAAAGGATAATACTCGGAGTATAATTGAGTTGATAAAGGTTATAGAATAAAACCTACAAGAATTTGTTAAGGAAATGGATTAAATAGTAATATAAAACCTATGTTATAGTAATACGTTGAAATTATTCAACGATAAAATTTTGGAAGAATTTAGATGAAAACCGAGTAAGAGAGGTTTGATATTTGTGATTCCGAGGACGGAATCCTTATAAGGAGGGAAGGATGTGAGAACCCGGATTTTTGAGAATAATTATAATAAGAATTTAATATAGAATAATTCTTATTCTGAGACGTGTCGAGTTCGAATATATATGTGTTATATATATCTATGTAATTTATTTGGTGAGCTTAATATGTATATATATAAATATGAAATATATACATAGATTCAGAATGAATGAGTTACTAGTTAATTATTGTAACGATCGCGAGCACTACAAAAAAATGGGGCTTCAGTAACAACCGATTTTCGTTGCTAAAGGTGTCCAAATTCGTTGCAAAAGGGTTTTCCCAACGACTTTACTGTCGTTGCGTCTTTCGTTGCGCAATGAGCGTTGCTAATTGTTCCGCAACGAACGTATTGTGTTCGTTGCCAAAAGTAATACTTTTTGCAACGACATTTGTCTTTCGTACAGAGACAATTATCCTTTAGTGACAAAATGTATTGTTGCAGAATAATTTCAACTTCGTTGCTCAAAACCCCATTTCGTTACAAAAGCCTGCTAATTGGCAACGAAATGAACTCTTTTTGTTTGCAACGCCTTGCATTTTCGTTGCAATTGACATCATTTTGCAACTACATTTTGCGTTGCAGTAAATTATGAAAATTGTTGCCTAAGCTTGCGTTCGTTGCGGAATGTAAACTTTTTAGCAACGATTTTCGTTGCTAATTGTATTATTAGACGACATTATGCTGAATCAACAATGAAAATATTTGTTGGTGGTTATTTTGCAATAGCAACGAAAGTCGTCGATTAGCAACGACATTATATGTTGTCGTTTTTTTATATGTGCAACGAAAGTTGATATGATTTGCAACGATAAAAAATGTTACCTTTTATTTTTGTATTAGCAACAATATCCTCTCCGTTGTTATTAGGTTAATTTTTCGTTGCCAAATATTATATTTTTAATGCCATTAGTAACGAAAATTTGTTGCTAAATGTATAAAAAATTGTTGCTATATTAAAACTTGGTCAATGCTTTGGTAACGAATTATATTGTTGCCAAATCAAAATTTGACATTCTTTTTGTGTACCTGGCTGGCTCAAATATGTCCTCCCATTGCAAATAATGGCAAAAATACAAAAAACTAAAATATTATTTATTTAATAAAATCATCCACTACATAATCATTCATTATCTTTACAATTAACCATCTAAAGCTACCACAGTTCTTCAATCAAAGTATATATCTACATATATAAAGAGAGAGTACACTTCATAATTTCGTCCTCAGGTGGTCTGATTTCAATACTGTATAGGAATATAGAATTAACCCTTTCATTTACTTCTCTGTAGTCATCGCCCGGGTCCACAATTTTTGAACCGAGGATCAGCACTGGTCCAGTTAATTTTTTCAACATTTTCTAGAACAAGATGTATATTCTTTGTGATCTACATAGGAGCTTATCAGCATCCCTAAGATAAAGCACAATAGGACTGGTTTTCGATATTGAAACAAGAACCTGTAAGAGGTCACAGTTGTTATACTGCATAAAAGCTTATACAAAATCGTACACTGGATTGATAAGCTGACATCTATGATGGAGGGAGATAAGTGACCTTGTATAGCGTCTCTATAAAAAGCTTTTCATCAAAGGACAAGCTACTAGTACGCTTAAGAGGAGCTAAAATATAGATATCATCAGTACAACTGAAAAGAAAGAGAAAATATGTTAATCTTTGAGATAAATAAGCAAATTCTTAACTGGATGTGAAACCAAATTTGTCTGAAATGCATGATTCATTTATATGAGGAAGGTCCTACAAATTCCAAAGTTTTAAGATATATTTGATCTAGTAATGTTTGTTCAAAAAAATTTCACCAACTGTATGAATTAGATAAAGAATCTTAGAGTTAGGAGGACATAAAAGAACAGAAACAGATGAGGCAATTATAACGAATCTGAATTGGTACAGCGAAGTTATTTTCTCAAGGTAAGACTATAAAAATTTCCTGTTTGGGCTATCTTCGTCATAGCTCTCTTCCTTTGGACATTGCATCTGAGTTTGGGTTAAGAATATGCAAATAAGAACCAAAGTGAAAGGACAATTAAAAAGAATAAAGCAAAAGGACTGACTGGTTAGACAGACCTATGTTCTTATCTTGATGTCTTGACTTGACTTATCTGCTAAAGCAACATACATAATCAACGGCTAGTTATAAACGCATTACGACTGTCATGACTTGACTTATCTGCCAAAGCAACACACATAATCAAACAGACATCTACAATAATATGAAAGGAAACAATGAATTCATATCTATTCAATTCATCCCTTAAAGCAAGGAAAATGAAAATATCCAAGAAATAAAGGGCATATTTACATACCTACACACTATAATAACTGGCAATGGCTTATTCTTAAAGATTACTTCAAGGTCCTGTTGAGGCCTAAAGTTCTTCACACAATCCAGCATGACCTCAACTATATCTGCCCCTTCTTGTTTAGCCTTGTACATATCGTCCATCATCTGTTAAACGGAATGGCTCATTAATGGGGCACAAATCATTGCTGTATTTTTCAAAACCTAATTAATAAGCAACATTAGTTGCCAATTATTGCTTACTGAATTGAAAGGCAAAAATAGCATAAAGTGACATTAGGGCTTTAGACTTGTATCTGTGGAAAAACTTTCAATAAAACCCTATAAACTGAATTGAAACCCATCTTCAACAACTAGAGTATAAACCTGCAGAAATATCAGAAAATTATCTACAAACCAATAATGAACATCTCAAAAATTAAACAAAAATAAATAAATAAAACCAAAATAAAGAGTACTATGGCCAACACACAAATATTCACTTAAGTGCCCATATTTCAAATTCCAAACCAAAAGGATTATTTAATACCTGTTATCATTTTGCAAGTTGCCATCTTACTACACGGTGAACAATATCCTTCCTAATATGTACATCAAAAAATTCACCAGCCAAAACCATAGCCTTTATCTTCATTATGAAAATTTGTTACAGGAATTACCAACTCCTAGTAGAGTCCTTCAATGAAATAAAAGAATAATCAATAAACAGTACTAGTCTACGACAGTTTGTATGAAAAAGAAACCATATGCAATCCTTTCCAAGGCAGTAATATCTATACGATGACAAATGCTCTTGATGCTAGTTCATTCAAATGTTTCAAGTTTGATATGACAAAAGTCATACCTTATTTGATGCTAGTTCTCACTATCTTCCTCGTCCATACTTCGTTCTTCCTGGCTACGATAATCCGCAGTTATATCATCCTCGCTATACCCCTCCTCATCGAATTCCTCCTCCTCAAAATCATCCTCGTCGACATCATCATTAATGTCTTCATCCAATAAAATATTTTGTTCAATGTTATTTTTGTGATTTATTTGTATTAAGACACTGCAATTTATTATTTCTGGGTCCACGTCAACTCTATCCATTGACCCTATTTCCCGATCCTCAACAACAATGTCAATATCGGGTGAGTCATCATCAAGGTTAACAACATCGTCAGTGGTATAATTTTCAATGTCGTCCATTTCATCCTCCGGAACATCAAATACATGTCGGTGGTTAAACCTTTGGACAATTTTCCAGTTGCCTCCTAATTTCAAATCATCCAGAAAAAAAACCTGTTTTGCTTGAGAAGCTAATATATATGGATCATTTTTATACCATGTGCCACTTACGTTTACACTTATAAAGTTTGTATCCTTCCTAATACCCAATCGTCGATTAGCTAAATCAAACCACTCACAAGAAAATATGAACACATTATAACCTTTTCCATACTCTATTTTGATAATACCATTTAATAAGCCATAAAACTCAATACTTTTTCTATCGTGTTCTCCTTCACATGTTATTCCACTATTTTGGCTTTGCCTACGATTGTCACGATCTTTGACAAGAAACCTCACTCCATTGACAATGCATCCTTTATATTTCATACTCGTAAATTTGGACCACATGCTAATGCAAATAGTTGATCACTAATGACATTTGATGTGGTATTCCAAATATGATGAATCTATTAGAGGGAAAAAAATAAAATTAATCATTGTATTTCAAATAGCAACAAACAGATTCAAAAGGGCAAAGAAAAACAAATTTTACCTTCTTTTAAAACCATTGAGGAAATCTTTTTTCCAAATCGATGTTGATTTGGTAATCTCGTTTCAATTCCTCCTCACATTCCCTACCAGAATAGTATTAGTACATAAACTTAGTAGGAAGCAATAATCATTTGAATAATATAATGATATAATATTCAACTTACTCGAGATAAGGTTGCACCTCTTCACAATTATTCAAGACATACCAATGAACCATTTGAATCTCAATTGAATCAGCATAATCGAAAATAAAACCACCCAATGGATGAACATTTTGAGAAAACACAGAAAGAGCATCTTTTCTAACTTTTCTATCAGGATTACGTTCCTTTTTATTGAACTTTCTCTCACTTCGTGGTAAGTACAAGGAACAAAATGTCAAGCATTCATCTGCGACATACCCTTCAGCAATTGATCCTTCTGGGTGTGCTTTATTCCTTATGTACTTTTTTAAAGTGCATAGATACCTTATGTACCAAAAAAATACGCATTTTAGTATGAAACAACTACAGAGTGCATAGATAACCAGAAAGATTTAATTATGTACCTTTCAATTGGATACATCCACGAATAGCATACAGGGCCTGTAAACATTGTTTCTTGTGGTAGATGAACAGCCAAGTGCACAAATATCTATGAAGGCCGGTGGATAAATCCTCTCAATCTTACATAAGATAATTACAATATCCTTCTCCATTTTTCTCAAGTCATCCACTTTGACTGTCCTAGAACATAAATTCTTGAAGAATGCACCCAACTCAGTTAATGTTGTTGCCACATCGTCATTAAGATTCCCTCGAACTCCAGCAGGGATTAATCGTTGTAAAAGAACATAGCAATCATGCGTCTTGTATCCCGACATACTACTGTCACTTTTATTGACACATCTAGCGATATTTGATGCATATCCATCAGGGAATTTGATAGACTGTATAAAGGACAAGAATTTGTCTCTCTCTTTCTTGGAAAAAGAAAAGGCTGGTTGTGGTTTGTCAAACTTATCTCCCTGTGCTCTCAAATGCAGCTCTTTACGTATATTCAAATCCTGTAAATCTTGTCGAGCCTTGTACGTATCCTTATTTTTACCTTCAATCTTTAGTAATGTCCCAACTATATTGTCACAAATATTCTTCTCAATGTGCATTACATTAAGCTTATGCCTCACCTTTAAATATTTTCAGTATGGTAGCTTAAAAAAATACTTTTCTTTATCCAATTAGAGTTGGACGGAGTTGCTGTCCTTTTTCGCTTTCTTTCTCTATTCTTGCTTACATTATCCGAATGCTTGCCAAAATCTCCAAATGTTATTGATTCTAATTGATGTAAAATTTCTGATCAACTTAGGATTTTAGGTGGTCTACGGAGTTCCTCATTTCCATCATACTCTAAACTCTTTCTCCACCTACAAGGGCAATTAAAAGTATATGACGTAAATGATACTAAACATATGAGGATGAAATGAAAATAAGATGAATATTAGTAATACCTATGATTAGGAGCGAGAAATGCACGATGCCCCCCGTAAGAGATTTTACTTCTCAACCTAGTCGATAGTGTATCAACATTACAGGTCGGACAAGCCATTTACCCTTTGGTACTCCATCCAGATAGATTTGCAAGTGCAGGAAAATCGTTAATGGTCCATAAAACAGAAGCATGCATGTTGAAATTGCACCCAGTATAAGAGTCATATGTTTGAATTCCTTCTTCCCACAAATCAACAAGATCATCTATTAAAAGACGTAAATAAACATCGATTTCATTACCTGGTGCTTTTGGTCCAGGAATTAACAGTGACATTATGAAAAAGGGCTCCTTCATGCACATCCATGGGGGCAAATTATAAGGAGTGAGTATTACCGGCCACATGCTGTATGAACAACTCATATTTCCAAATGGATTGAATTCGTCCGTGGCTAGGCCGAGACGAATGTTTCTTGGATCATTGGAAAACCATTCGTACTTTCTATCAAACTCCTTCCACGATATAGAATCTGCTGGATGCCTCAATTCACCTTCAACTGAAACAAGTTTTTCCTTATGCCACCGCATGTCTTTCGCAATTTTTTTTGACATAAAAAGTCTTTGCAGTCGCG
Organism: Aralia elata; assembly: GCA_034770075.1. Taxonomy (NCBI): domain Eukaryota; kingdom Viridiplantae; phylum Streptophyta; class Magnoliopsida; order Apiales; family Araliaceae; genus Aralia; species Aralia elata. Next base: position 72,805,998 of record CM068388.1, on the reverse strand, counting down.
GTTTTATAGGAAAGTATCTTAAAATCTTGTGTGGGATTTTCTTCCCCTTTCCATCATTAAGTTTCCATCTTGATTCCTCGCATACTGGGCACTCTTCTAAATCCTTACTTTCTTTCCAAAAAAGTGCACAATCATACCTTCAAGAAAAGGGAGAAAGATTTAGTAATCATATATAGAAGCATGTGCTAAGGAATTTTTGATGTGTGATGGAACTTACTTGCATGCGTGAATTTGCAGGTATCCAAGGCCAATTTCACGTAGCATTGTCTTTGCCTCGTAGTATGACTTTGGCAAATTCACAGCATCAGGAAGAACATCTTTCATCAACTCACGCAGCATGTCTATTGACTTATTTGTCCAATGGTTTAAAACCTTTAAATGTAGTAATTTAATAACAAATGATAAAATGGAGTACTTTTTGCATCCCGGATATAACTCCTTGTTTAATATATACACCATTTTTTCAAATCTGGTATGGTTTCGATCTTGGAAGGTATCTTCTTCATTCCCATTAACAGTATAGTTTCCTCGGTTAATATCTTCCATTAATGTTTCAAATTCATCCTCATCACCATCTGAATCATAGTCCATAAACTCCTCATTTTGAGAGTTAATATACTCACCATGTTCATTACTTTTATGTGGAATGGGTTCGCCGTGGTAAATCCACTTATCATAAGTAGGCATTATTCCATTGATGTACAAATGTGCAAACACCTCTTCTTGGGTTATAGTGTACAAGTTCATACACTTAATACAAGGACATCTAATGTCAACGGTTGGGCCCATTGTTGCACGTACATGATCAATGAATGTTTTGACCCCATTGCGATAAGTCGCAGATATACACTCATGATGAGTCCAACTCTTATCCATGAAAATGTGTTAAACCTGAAATTTATTCATAACCACAATTACATCAGCTCGACCAAATAATCCATATTTAGTATTAAACCTTAGAAATTTTGAAAATTAGACTCCAAATAACAAGCAAAGTAGAGGATTGAATATAGTGAGAGCAGAATATAGTGAGAGCAGCCACAAACTTCTTGAAAACCAAACTTGTCCGTTCTTCCACTTATTACGAGTCATCAACAAATTTCTGTTCCTTAGGCATTTAAATATTTATGTGATACAAATTTACTTCAATGCAACTTTAGTAATTAACTTATGCCCAGCTACAGTGAACAATGAGGACGTGTAACTATGCAGTAAAATTCAGGTGCAATGCTAAGCTAGTTGTTGAATGAACATTAAAGCAGGAAACTCTTATGCACTGACATCTCCTTCTTGCAACAATCAAGTTATCATGCCATTTCACTATTAGCAATTACTAAATCTAATGAATCAATCTTAGTACTTGAACGTTGACAGATGATAATTTGTGGTCCATTTTTAATGTTTTCCAAACTAGAAACTGACTTCATGACTTAAACCACCGAAAGCAAAAGCCTCCAACTTTCTCATGTTATCTTATTTCTGAATAGACATAGATCTGCACAAGCACACACATATCCAGTCATACGTATGAGGGGACCTGACCAGGAACATATACATAGGAATTCATTTGTTTGCATTTCTTTCTTAACAACCATACACATGAATGCATGATGATTAATGTGGATCAACAGAAGCCTATGAACTGTGTCAACCAATTACCTTAACTTAGTAGGTAACATTTCTAAATGCTTCAAAAGGATCCTAGGTTACGAAATACTGTTAAAGTTGGCACATTTTGCATTCAGTTGATACATAATACATTGTACCCATTTACTACAGTTATATGAGAGGGACTCGTAGATGTATCACTTTTATTTCTGAAAATATTATTTTTTTAATTTTAATTGTCACATTTAATTATTTATGAACTTAAACTAAAATAATATGATTTTAAATATTTTATAAATAATAGTTTTATTATCTCACTAATGATACAAAACCACAACAACACATTTTTCTTATAAAACCTTATTGTTGTTAATTTATTTATTTATTTTTTAAAAAAAATAACTTTAAACTTTTGAATTAGTGTTTTTGAGTACAAAAATGAACAATCAATTAGGAGCTTCTGTTAACAGAACTTCTGTTATTTAACACAAACATTTGCCACTCCCTTAACAGATAAACCAAAACAAATGAAATGAAAGAAAGATTAAAGGGGAGATAAGAAGTGAAACAAACACTAACCTCTAGAGGAGCAAATGAGAGATAGTTGGATTGAGGCTGCAAAGTTTAATTATTGAATCCAGGTATTTGAATTACAAATTTGAAACATGTAATGGTCTGACAGTTCTGGATAGCCTGCTACATGGCATGGGGAACCTCTACATAATGAGGAAGTGGTGATCTGTCATGGCATAACAGAAAGCCATTAAAAATATTAGAAAAGCTGTCATTTAAATAAGTAATGTCTTCCCGATAACAATCTGTCCATCCCTATTTCCCATCAAAACATTATTGGTAAAACAATCGGCATACAATGTTGATTTTCACCTTATTTACCAAAAAATCTCAAGTAACTTATACACCCAATAAAAAAAATCTTCTCGAATTAATCAAATGACAATGCAGTTTGGTCAACTTGGTTAATATTGTAAAATTACACCATAACTCCATAAACAACTGGCCTTTCACAATGGAAAAGAAACAAAAACTTCTTCTGGCATCGAATTAAAAATGTAGCTAGAGTCGAGGCTCTAATTGTTATTATCTTTAATATTCAATAAATTTTTGAACCAGCAACTTTGTTCCACGTTTTATGATTAAAAATGCAGCTAGAACGATATATATATACACACACACACACACACATTATATCTAAGTTACATGAACTCGAATGGAGTATTCGGCCAGACAAGGGTATAGTGATTTAATACAAAGTAGTGCTCTGCATAATATAGTGAGAGCAGCCAAGATAGAAAATGGCAAATGAAGCAAGGATACCCAGTACAGGGATTTCCAAGTGTGACAAAGGTTCAGTGTAAAAAATATTAAATTATTAAGTAAATCTCTTTTTTAATGTAATAAGAACCAATTTCAAGTTTATTGAACAGAGTCGTATATAACATTGTATATAGTCTTACCAACCAATTAAGTCGGCTAGTATGTTAATGATGAAGATCATCATACTACAATTTCAACACAAATCAAAAAGAAGCAGACACTTTTATTACATAAAAATCAATGTTTACCAAGGAACGACCTGTGGGAATGTTTCAAGATGCCTTTAACTTGGTGAATGAAGTAATAAAATAGGGCAAATCATGTAGAATTCTAGCTTCTGTCTAAATACTAACAGTTACTCTGTGACTAAGCTTCATCATATTCATTGAAATCGAAAACAATAACTATCATACTAAAAAGTCAATATATAAACAAAGTAGAATACCGATTTTTGCTTCTGATACTTAGATATAACGATCCTTTGTTGTCTCATTGCTTCTAGGTTTCCATCGCTTTCTCAGTTTCTTCACACTGCTCAATTATTTTCTCGGTTTCCTTTGCTACTAATCCAGTTGAGGGTTTCTCAGTGAGAGATCAGATTGAATTGGGGGAGAGTTTTGGTCTCTATCGATTTTGGCAATAATATTTTCCTGTTTTTTTTATAAAAAAAATTGTAATAGAGTCCATTGATGTTTTGTTATTTTTATTATATATATTTATATATATATATATATATATATATATATATATAAATGATAAAAATAATAACCAATAATACTAAGGACGTATATTTGTTTATTGTTTATTTTTATAAATAAAAAGTTATTAGGTTAATAGTAATAATATGATAATGAACTTATGTTAATTACTTTAAGAATATTGCATCATTTTTAATTGTTATCTAATAATAACTAAAAAATTATAACATAAAAATTAAAAAATTAAACTCTTGTTTGAAATAAAAAGAGCTAATTATGTAAATTTCAAAAGAAAAGTGTTACAAATCACAAATATTATACACACATCATCCGTCTCTAAAACAAAATTAAATTTAAATGAGTACTTGATTTTCTAGATATCTTAAGTTTATTTAATTTAATTAATAATGTTGTTAATACATGATAAAGTTGAGGGGATACTTACTCTATCTAAAATAAAATTTGAATTACAAATTTTCATGATCTAGGCAAAAAAATAATATAACAATAAGAAAATAACCACTGTAGATATGTTGCATCCCGCATCGTGTATTCAATTAGCATATCTTCAATCACCTATCCATCACCGTTGATGAAATTGACTCTCTACATAGAGAGAATTCAAATTCCTATAAAAGGAAAAAAAAGATTCCCACAAGAGGTGAAAGAACAAGAGATATAACCTCAAACTAAGAGAAAATAATATCACACAAAAAAGAAAAACAAACTCCAGAAAGGGAGAAAATACAAATCAAATTAATAATCGGCTAATGATAACCAAATGATTTACAGGAGGGTCTCTCCATAAGAGAAAAAAAACCCTCCCTAATTCTAAGTATGAACTTTTGAAAGCTAGTGTTTCTGTCCAGAGAGAAAAGAGAAAAGAGGAAAATACGTCACAATTAGTCTGAAAAGAGGAAAATTCGTCAAATTAATCTAGCATCGACTGTTTAAAATAAAACATTTGTCAATCAATTTCTTTGAAATAGCCCTTCAACTAATTTAGAAACACCCATTAATAGTGCGTTAAAGTTCACTATCACCATTGCAACCTACAAATTTCGTACAAGCATATCTAGTACTTACAACTAGATATGCTTGTACGAAATTCCGTACAAGCATATCCAGTATTTTCATCTTATAACAAACAAGGCATAAACAATACTCCCCCCGTCCCAAATTAATTGCTCAATTTTGACCTTGTAAAGTCAAATTGACCATTTTTAAAACTAATCTTTTTATTATTTTTGCTAAAATATAGGTGAAGAAATTATAACCAAAAGAAAGTATATACAATTTACTACTAACTCCAATTTTTATAATTTTAGAAATATATTTATATATGCTTAATTATTAATTCTATTTCATAGTCAATTTGACTTAAAAAAGTCAAAATTGAGGAATTAATTTGGGACAGAAGAAATATTATTCTTAAAATAGCAAAAAAAAATTAAATATATATAATTCATGTACCCATTAAACATTAATGAATATCATTATAATAACATGTACATACATTACATTTTAATCCTATGAAATATTTAGGAACAAGTAACTTAATGACATTTCAAGTTAACAATAAAAATTTGAGTCAATGATGAGATAATGTAAGATATTCTAATATTCAGGATAAATGTTCACGTTATTCTTCTTTTTTCCCGCTATAATTTTCACTCTAGTATATTATATTTCCCTCCCAATTTTTGTCACCCCCAATTTCTTTCTCCAGTCCATGCCCTAAACTCAAATCCCCCAATTTCAATCGAGGTCGTCCCGCTTCGAAAGTGTTCTGCCCTTGCATAATATTATTGTGTCAATATCTTTTCGAGTTATTCCCGATTTCTTCCCCACTGCGTAACAGAGAAGTGACCTTGCTGGGTGTGTGACTTTAACGAAGATCGACAAGCAGTAACTCATAGTTCTTCGGCTCAGGTTAGTACTCTGAACCGTTTATGATGTTATCTAGAGCTCTCAGTTTGAGTATCATTCAATTCCATGCCATAGTTTTTTTAGGGTTTATGGTTTGTAATGTTTTGAGTATACTGAGTTGACTAGTTCTTAGATCGGGGATTTTTGGTTGTTTTTGGGAATGAATGTGCTGATAAGTTTAAAGTTGAAGTAAAAATTAGGCTTTGTAGATGCTATTTCAAGGATGGTTTTTTGTAATTGATTAGAACTATTGAATGAAACAACAAACTTAAATTTGGTAAAAATGTTATTTTGTCTCTTATCTATTTGTTTGGATTTTGGGAGGATATGTTTCCAATTTGAAATGAGTTTCAGTGGTGCATTTTAGCAAACGTTTATGTGATTCTGATTTCTATTTCTTAGTTTGGGATTTTGGTTTGTTTTTGTGAATGAATTGGCTGATTAGTTGATTATTTGAAATAGAAATTAAGGCTTGTTGATGTGATTTCAAGTAATTTTTTGAAATGAACTGTAAGCTCATTTTGCACATTGTCTTCTCGTGTTAAGCTCTCCTTGTATATGTAAAGTACGTGATTTTTCAGCTGAGAAATGTTAAATGCATCTTATTGATGGAGGTGGCCACGATGAGTTCTACATACTTGCTCATTTCCTACATGTTTTTTAGAGTCCCAAGTATTAGCTTGTTAGCAGCAGGTCTGTCTTTGTGTTCCAGTCTCTTCTCTTGTTGCCTTGTATATTTGTGTTTGTTTTTAAAACAAGTATTGTATGTCATGACACAAAAATAGCATGTATTTAGAGTGGTTTTTATTTGTAATTATGTGATTCGAACTGATCCTATTTTCAAGAATTGTAAATATTTTTTAAATATATAAAAAATAAATGTTTAAATGTCTAGCAGCTGCATTTCATGAACTTATAAACCTGATACTGAAAGACCTCACAATTTTTTTTAGGTAGTTTTTAAAAGTCCTAACATTTCAATGTCTTGCCTAGCTCTAATTTTGTAAAATGTCTGGCTACAAAATGTGCTTGATTTAGACCTCCTAAATGCTACTGTATAATATAACGCAATATCAGTAGTAACAGAAAATTAACCTCTACTTTAGTATATACTTATCCCCTCTACCCTGCCTCTCTAAATAAAAAAGAAAGAAAGAGAGAATACCTAACTCTACTGTAGTAGCCTCTGTCTGTTCTATTGTATTTCTTGTTTGTGTCCATAGGCTATTATGATATGACAGCACTAATTGAGATAGCTATTACCAGATTTGTGTTTTTTGGAAGGATCTGCCTTTTTAAAAGTCTAATCTAAAACCCTGACAGTTACGGATGAAACTTCAGTTTGGGTGTTTCTTTCACTCTGTCACGGTCAAACTTCTCTCTCTTAAAAGTTACAACTCTGAACTGTTATCAGCAATGGTTTACTCCCAAAAAGTCCTCTGATTTATTTGATGTTTGTAACCCATTTCCACTTTTTAAATAATTGCATTGGAGTTGTTGCCTTTGCTTCTTCATTCACTACTTTTGTGAACTGCCACCGCCACTTCTGGATGAAATAATTAAGTACCATATCAGAGTGTAATATTAGGTTTCCTTTTGAAAAATTTAATATTCACAAGCTTCGTGCAGAATAGTTTTGCTTTGCTTAGTGTGTGAATTTCTAAATATTGTGCGTATTGTTTGAATTTTTCAATTAAGCTGAAGCTGAAGGGGAGACGCTAATTTCACATACTTTATATGGCCTCATTTGTGTCATAAGTTGGTCTTCCCTTGTCTAAATGATTTGGTGGTTTGAGCAAGTTCCTGATAGCTGATTTCACATACTTTATATGAACTGGTTATCAAAAAGTTTTCTTCTTTTTCGTTTAAATCTTCATCATCTTTATAATGGTAGGAATCGATAGAATAGTAATCTACCTGAAGATCATGTGACGTTCTCGCTATGAAAGAGGTTGTGCAAAGCAGCATTCTTTCTAGTAGGTAGCTAAGTATATTGATAGAATAGTAATCTACTTGTGATCTCGTGTTTCTCGTCTATTATTTGATGAGGGAGGATCTGTTTGATGTTCTTAGCAGTAAACCCGAAAAGGATTTTTGAGCCAGTTGCTAAGTATGTAAATTTTATGAATTGGGTCTTTAACTTGCCATGACATTGGTTCTGGTTTAGAGAATTTTCGAACTGTCTACGTATGTTCTAGTGCAACTGTAGAACTGTCTTGCTATATTGCTTATTTGGTTTACCTGTGCAATAATTTCGACAACAACTTGACATCAATCCCAATTCCTAGCCTGATAAAAAAGCCTATTGAGTTACAACCCTGCATATTCAACTGTGAATCCTTGACTGCGTTCAAACTCAAATTAAGTGCTACTTGCGTAGTTTATAAAATTTGCTTTTACATAAAGTTCATTTCATCACTAATCATAATAATAACTTTCTTGTGCTGAATTTCCAAGTCTGGAAGATTTGGTTCTGAAATATTGGAAGATTTTTATGGTTGTTAAATTGCTTCCTTATGAAGTATGTGAAATCAGCTAAAGAGAAAATAAGACTTTGCGATTCTACCGTGTAAATTTTTGAATCTGGCTTTCAAATAAATGTTGTTCTGCCCCAGAACAGAAAATTCACCCCTTTTATAAAATTATGTTGCAGCTATGCATGCTTACGCATATTACATGTAATATATATACTGACTAGATTGCAGTTTTGTTTTTGTAATGTATGACATTCTTTAATCCTACTTTCTATTACTATACTTGTCTTATTTACTAATATGTATACTTGTTCTGATAATTTAATTGCAGAAAAGCATTCAACTTGTTTACTTAGTTGTTGAAAATGTCTGGCCCTGGATTTAAAAGGAAAGGCGCAGCTCAAACCAGAAGATACCTAGCCTCCCAAAATGAAGAGGTCCATGAGGCTAATGAAGAAGTTGAACGTAATGTATCTGAACAGTCAAATCCTCTTGTAAGAAGAAGATTAATGATGTCGTCAACTCCTTCAAGAAGCCTGATTACTAGATCACAAGCTCGTTCTGACTTGCCAAAATCACCTATGCGTTTAACAGACAAATTACGTGCAATGTTTGCACGCTCACCAAATGCAAATGCTGGTCCTGTGAATGAAGTGGGTACTCCTAGTTCTATCCCGACGCAAGGCACAAATGACACCATTGTTGGTGAAAACTTTACCGAACTAGAAGAGAGTGCCCCGACGCCGATGTCCGCAGAGCAAGGGTCTTCAAAAGGGTCTAGACCATGTGAGTTTTCTATACACCTATTTAGTTAACAAATGATATATGTAGTCGTATATGTATGCTATACCTAGTTATTTTTCTTGGTAATTTGTTGTTCACTATTCTTTTTCTCATCTAATTTTTTTAATAGCTTCATCTACCGCAAATAAAATTCGTGGACCTACTCGCGGTATTGGACTAGAGAAACTCACAAAGTCCAAAGGAAAGAAGCTGGCTATTAATGTCTCACCTACTAAAGGAAGGCCAACTGATCCTGTAGAATCTGCTAAGTTGTCGTCAGAAATAGGATTGATGGTCCGCCACCACCTTCCATTGAATACCAAATTCAAGGATATTACAGAGGGAGTGATTGAAGAGTCATTGTCAAGGGTTGAAGTAAGTTTTACTTTTTAGAAAATTAAATTATAGCAAATATTATTGTTTTATGTGACCTGTGTATCTAATAACAATAGATAATAATCGAGGAACCCCAGTTTAACTAAACTATATTACTTCATTAATAATCGATTACAATAAACCAACAGTTTATTTATATTTAACTAAACTATAAACCAACAGTTTATTTGGTAAACCATATTATTTGGAAAGAGAGTATGATATGATTCTGATGTGATATCATAGGTAGTTAAATAAACTGTGTAGTTTAGTTAAATAAACTGTTGGTTTATAGTTTAGTTAAATAAACTGTTAGTTTATAGTTTAATTGAAAAACAGAATGTCTCTATATAAAACACATTTTTTACTGATGTCAAATCTTTTTTTTTGAACTATTGTTGATTCCATCTGTGCTCAACTCCTTCCACATTCCCAGCAAAAACAAGCAAAAATGGTGGCAAAGAACCCAATTCATAGATTCTGTATCCTCATCCAATTCTCCAATTTTCAGCATGACAAAACAAGTAGCATTATCATTACAAAAATCAATTTGTGGCTGATTAATATAACTCAAGTCTCTTATTATTTCTCTCCATTTCATTAACTCATAATTTTTCCATGTAAGTCGTTGATGTAGTAATGATTTATTTCTTCAGGCTCGATTCGATATCGACCTTTCACAGCCCCATGTGAAGCGTGTGGCACTTAGAATTATGAAGGATAGGAATAGAGGGGAAAGGTGCAAGCTATACAAATACTTCAAGACTTTTCCATCAGTCGAAGAAGCAAGGAACACCCTCCAAACAACATTGATGCCTCCAAGTGGAGTGACATGTGTGATTATTGGACATCGCCCAAATTTATTATATGATTATTCTAACTTTAATCAGTTACTTTATATGCATATTATTTTAATTTATCAAAGAATATTAGATTTATATTATTTCTTCAATGATTTGTTTTTTTTTTCTAGCATCGCTCAGAAGTAAACAAGAAAAATCGAGGCAATAAGGCCATTCACAGTGGAGGGTCAAAACCATTTGTTGTTCATCATACAGAAAAGGTACGTATGTATGTACATGTTAGAGCTACTGCTCGGCTTTGTATTTTTTTATCGTTTGCATTGAAACTTCTAACCCACCATAGTAATATTGTGCTCTATGAAGGAGCTTGAAGCTTTCACAATTCAACTTAGTTTCAATAGCAAGATTCAAATTGAAGTTTTATAAATTTAACGAAATGTAGCGGTTGAAAATTTAGTATATCTCTGTTTTTAATGTGTAGTGTAGGAATGGGTGAAATGTCTTTCTATTTTCCTAGAGATTTGAAGAAATCAAAAGAAAATTATACTGAAATTTGAAAATGGGTTGGGAAGATCTTTTATTGAAGAAGTTGAGCCATATGATTTTTTGATATGAAGTTATCCATTATTTGTTATCTGGTTTGGAAATTGGTTGCATATTTTTGTTTTATCTAATTAAATAGTCCTCTTGAATATTAACAAATCTTTAATAAGTTGCAGTGGATGGATATACTGAATTGGTAAATATATGGATTTTGGTTTGTGTACTTCTAATTCTTTTAAAAAAGCTTTGATGCATATTGTGAACAGTTGGAAAATTTGCAGTACAATATGTAAAAGCCTGCAAAATCTCTTTTGAAATTTAGATTGCTACAATAATCCATGTTCTGGCAGTTTGCTTAATGAGGAGTCCTATTTTGAACTTGCTGGTACTAGAAATCCTTATTTAGAATGTAACATATTTTTCAGACAATATGTAATTATGTATTGAGTTGGTTTGCATCCTTGTTAAATAAGAGAAGTGATAAAGTTGAGATGTGTTATTGTTATGCTAATGTGAGCACAACTTTGAATTTGCTCTGAAATGTTTTGTTGAAATGTAATGTGCTGTATATCAATAATTTACTATGAAAACAATACTTGGTGACAGTCTTTAAGACTTTGAGATTCATTTGAATCAATATAATCTAAGGACCTTTAGCTCATTGCAGGATAGTTGGAGTTTAATTTGTTGGAGGAACCCCTACTGTGATATTTACTTCGTCTGTATATCTACTCTTTTGGTTGTACCATGCCTACCGTCTATCAAATACATATCTTATAGTAGACTTAAAGCACACCTGACAAACCACTTGGTATTTACTAATACCTAACTGATGAGCGGGTTTTATACCTACGAATTAGATGTTTTCTAGGCTCAATTCTCGGCTATCATTAAGCATTTATAGCACCATTTCACTAGTTATTTCATTATTGTACAGGAAGCGACACTAAGTAGAAAATTGTGGAATTGTGGAACTTTTGGAGGAAAATGTCAAGTACCAGCAGTAAGCTCCATCGCCGGGGCGACAACCCCAGGCTTATTTCAACGTCGGGTCGACGCCATCGCCGGGGCGACATTATTAAGGCAACTTCCATCGTCGGGGCGACGTTGTCGCCGGGGCGGCATCTCGGGACAAGAGATATGGCTGGCGTTTGTCACATCTGCTGGTAGTGGAGTTTCAGTGGAGCAAATTCGGGAGCACAATGGAAAGGGAAGGAGAGAGAGTAATCAGATTAGTAGGCATCCAGGGAGTTTGTATTGGATCATTCAAGCTTTGCTACACAATTTGGAGGGTAGGGTTTGAGAGAAAAAGAAGAAGAACAAAGGAACAAAGGTAGTAATCATTTGAATTTCATCAACTCAAGGAGGCTAGGAGCACGAAATAGGAAGCAAGAGCAACTCAAGAAGATCTACACCACACCAATTCGGGAATCTCATCACAAAAGGGGTGTTTCTTCACATCTTTTAGTTCTTATTTCTTATTTTGTTATTCCAAACCATGTACTATAATCAGATTATGATGTTGTTGAAATTGAATATGAGCTAAACTCTTCATTCTAAGATTGCAATGGAACCCAACTTGTAGTTTAAATTGAATGCTCTCTCTTTGATTGGTAGTTAGTAATTACATGAATTGGAGTTCATAACCTTTGCTTAAGGATTAATTGCTTGGCCCGTAATTACCTTGGTAACTTATATGGAATTGAGAGAGGAAGTGTAAGTTGAGACCTAGTTATGAATTCATGTGAAAATTAGATATTCTTTGTGGTTAATGTATGAGATTATGTGACGTGAGTCTTATGTATTATCCTTGAGGGTTGATAATTTGATTGTATTTAGGATAGACATATACCTAAATACCACATGTATCCAATTGAGAATCCGTGTTTAATGATTTCTATTGTGAAAGTTGGTAATTGATAGAATGGTTAATGGGATTTTACGTGACATGTGTCTTATTAATTGTTCTTGATATGAGATTCTTGCTAGTGTATAGAATAGAAATATATCTATACACCACAATAGGAAATACGTATTCGACCATCGAGAGAGGCTTATATATACTTGTGATTTCTCGGATAGCAATTCTTATGTTCTAATTTACCAAACAAGAGAGAGTATGATGTTTAAATGAAGAGTTGGGGGATATTGTAATCTTAGACCTTTTTATCTTGAATTCTATCCGTGTTAGTAAAACCTTGTTTTCTAATTTGCCTTTATTTTAGTTTTAAACAACAACAAACATAAACCATATTGTCATTGTTTAAATTGGATTAATTTTACATGCGATTGATATTTGGTAATTATTTATCATAATTCCTCGTGGGTTCGACATTTTACTTATCTTATATTACTTGTGGACCGCGTATACTTGCGCGTGTTTTATTGATTGCGAAATCGAGCAACACTAAAGCACTGAACTATGGCTGACTTGATATTCTAATTTGTTTTTCAGGGAGATCCAATTGAAGGTTACAAAAGCACACATCAAAAGAAGAAAACAAAAGAGTGGGTACAACCTGAAAATGAATCTACATACGTAAGTTATACAAACTTTACCTATTTTTGATAATAGAGGTAGTCAAACATATGATTTAGGCATTAGTCTTGATTTACATTGTAATCTTTTAACTAAAGTTACAGACTATACAATTCAATTATTTACATTTGTTGATAATTTCACAGAATGAAATGAAATCACTTGAGACTGAATGCATCTCTGAGATGGAAGCAGAATCTGGAAATGTTGACATGAATGACAAAAGAGAGATTATGACTAAAGTCTTGGGCAAGAAGGCAGGATGATTGCTTGGTTTTGGTTTTGGACCTCGAGCAGAGAAGACTATATCAACCAACAAAGAAAAAGCATTGGCAGCGGAGTTGGAAGCAACTCGCTCCAAGAATGAAGAGCTGCAATCTACCATTCGGGCCCAAGACAAACGAATTGACAATCTTGAAAATATAATGAAAAAGTTGTCCTACAATCCAGAATTCTTGCGCTTGATTCAAGGCAGCACCAGCACAGGGGCAGAAAGAGCTTAAAACAACTCTTGATCATAATTTATGGACATTAAAAACTGTTGAACTTTTGTTGTGGACAGAACTTGAAATTTGGATATTTTGTTTAACTGTTGAACTTTTATTTGGTAAAGCTGATTATGTTAAATTTGGATATTTTGTTAAAGTGTTGAACTTTTATTTGGATATTTTATTAAACTGTTGAACTATTATTTGGATTTTGATTTTCCTATTTTTGTTAAATATGAATGAAAGTTGAAATTTAGTTCATCTATTGTTGCAGTAGAAGTTTTGCTATTGTTTTCCTATTTTAGTCCATGCTCATTGTTCATGGATTAAAACTTTAGTTGACCCATGATACTTAAGGTGAGCTTACAGGTCATATGTATGAAGTATGATCATGTATATGTGCATGTTTCTTTTTTAGTAAAAAAAAAATTGAAATATGCATGTTTTGGAATTTATTAAATTCTTTATTTAATATAAGTTATATATATATAAATTCTTAATTATGACATGTAAAGGTTATCTATGGCTTGTCTGTTGCTTAAAAGTGTGTGTATATATATAACACGATTTTACTCATTAAATATTATGCAAGGTATTATACTTCTGAGCAAGATTTTATTGTTACAACAGTGCAAGATTATAACTCTAACATAACATATTAAAAGTACTCTAGCTTATTTTGAGACGGATGAAGTGAAACATTTGACTGAATAAAATTACGTTCAAATAAATTAAAAAATTAAAATACAAAAATAATGTGTTCTGGGGGAAAAAAATACCAAAAAAACCTTATTCGGTTTATCTTAATTTTGGGCAACAAATTTACTAGTCGTTGCAAAAAGTTGTATAAAATACGCAACGTAAATACAATCGTTGCCAATGAATGTGGTCCATATTAGGCAACGAAATATAGCAACAAAACGACTTTCGTTGCCCACGATGAATAGAAAGCAAGTGGTTAGAAATTTTGCAACGCATTTCTAACGACTTTTGTTTCCAAATTTTGCAACGACTTATGAATTTCGTTGCAAACGGAGAAAGCCTGACACAAACTACAACGAAGGACAAGTTTTGTTGCTAAACATACACTTTTAGCAACGACGTATAAAGTCGTTGCCTGCACAATCGTTGCTAAAGCCACATTTTAAGCAACAACAAAAACTTTCGTTGCCTACGATGACAGGAAATCAAGTGATCGAAAATTTTGCAACGAATTTCTAACGAAAGTTTTTCCCGCCAATGAATTAGCAACGAAATTTTGCAACGACTTATGAATTTCATTGCAAAAAGTGAAAGCCTGACACAAACTGCAACGAAGGAAAAATTTCATTGCTAAACATATACGTTTAGCAACGACTTATAAAGTCGTTGTCCGAAAAATCGTTGTTAAAGGCCCATTTTTTATAGTGTAACTCTTAGGTTATTTAATTCTCATCCTTAATATTTAATATTAGGCCAAATAGTTTTCTTTTTATTTATTATTATAGACAATAATATTCTATAATAGTCACATATCAATCTCAACACATTCCAACGTTTCAATACCACTAATATTTAATTAATATATTACTTTTAATAAGACTAAGAATTTCTTGGTTATTACAGAAAGTTAGCAAATTGACTAGATGATTTCTCGAGTTATAAAGCGAGAATAGTAGCAACCCTCCCCATGGCAGATTCAAAATCAATATCGAAACTTGACTTTCTCTTCCTCTTCATGAAACTAGAGGACTTACTAGATATTTCCTCACTGCGGGCTGAAGTCAAGCTATTATCTTTATCATTTGTTTTGATTTCTTCATCTAACTCGATCATTTTCGCAGCCGATAGAGCATCTTTTCCAGTTGCTCTATCCTTGCCAAATATAACACATAAATCCAAATAATTTAGAAATATCTTATTCTGCCATTTTGCTCTCTTTTGGTGCACCTAAAACAAGTTAGAGAAAAAAAGATAACACAATAATTAAAAAAAACAATAAAACATAGTAATTAATTATATCGTAGCAGTATCCAAAGAAGTTTTTGGAAACAAAATTGCAAGCATAGCAGTTTTAGTTAACTAATGAACCATTGCAAAGTGTAACAATCCTAGGTGTTAACAACCCAAACTCCCAAGAAGTAAACTTCAAAAATATCCTATTATGTACGCACAAATGAGATAATAAACCACTGCCTTGAAATGAAATGACAACACTAAATAAATCATTCACAAGCTGAAATGGTTTTTCAAAAGAAACACGAATTAATAAACACTGCAAATAACATTTACAAATTAATTCCACACATAAATAAATTGTTAGTTATGCTTTAAATTCTAGTGTTTACCAAAGTCCCACATTGCTTACTTTGAAAACTATTGTTGAGTATATTAGTATATCCTAGTGTTGGGCTTAGTAACATGATGGAGGAAAAAGGGATGGCTCGCGCACATGAGGTTAGTTAAGGAATTGGGTTGGGCCAAGCTTGGATGTGACGCCCCCAAATCCGGGTTCTCTAACCTCGAATTTGGTGCTCACGATTCATCACTATCATATACATTCTATAATCTATTGCGAAATAATAACATACATTGTTCGTTATAATAAAGTCTGTAACAAAGTCTCAAGGTCTTCTTAACCTTAACTTAATACATACCTTTAATATTACAAAAGGTTTACATAAATAACTACATCAAACTTAAAACTAATTAAGAGTTTATAATAAACTACTCTGGTACTTTTTCTTTTCCTTTATCTTTCTTCGCCGAACCTTCAGGTTTAGCTGAAATAAACGTCATGATATAGCAAGGGTAAGCAACTAATTTGCTTGGCAAGTTTAATTACAAAGGAGATATATCATGATTAGAAGGAATTTATCAATCAATGTTCAACAATGAAATTCAATTGAAAGAACATCTAACAAGATTCAATAATTGAATAATAGATATTGAGTGGTTATAAATAACCATGAACATATGTGAAGGTTGTCAGTATTTAAACTGGTCCTTTTAATAAGTTTTGGTAATCAAGGGGATCAGCCTTTCATACCCTTTGATTTATGCATAAACACTTAATAATCAAGCAATAATTATTTTCCAATTAATGTTTTAATAAAACTGTTCTTTATCTCAGTCGAAGAATCCATACCAATCAACTGGTAGGATTAGCTTTTAAAATGATTTGAGTTTAAATCAATTCATTGATGAAAGAACTTTAAACAATTCACATTCCAAAAATAATAGAACGAAAATTTAATTGCACGAAGTGCGAATGTCAATAAATATTATAGGTGTGAATAATCATCAATAATTAATCACTAATATGCTTTAAAAAATAATAACTCGAGTTGAGTTAGGAAACTTGCCTGCTCGACGAGCTACGTTAATCTAGGTTTTAATTAATATTCTTAGATTGACCTAGCATTGTTAATGTTGGTCTATCAATTAGCATAGTATATAGCTGATTATTTATACTCTATCGTATACTATTTAAATAGGAATTAATCATATATCAATTTTAATCTCTTATACTATTACTGACCCGTTAAAATACTCAATCGATTATTGGTTAATGATTTAAATAAGTTAACAGTATTTTTCTTAAGTGGTAAATACTTATTAAACCCTTCAACAATTCATTATAATTGTTTAACTAATGTGTTAATTAAGTTCATTTTATTTAATTAACACTAGTTGCATTTAATTACTATTTAGTGTTAGTTAAATAGTAACTAATTAAATCCTTTTAGTAATTGTAAATCATAACTAATCACATTCTTTCATTAATTAGATAATAAATATTCAAATTATTATTATCATTTAATAATAATTAACTAATTAATTATCCTCAAATAAAAATAAAATAAATTTCATCTATTTACCTCATTAGTCTTCACTTATTCCTTAATATTTATTTAAAGAATAGCTAATTAGCATTTAATCTTATTTATTATTTAATTAATAATTAAATAATAAATAATTAATCAATTATTTATCCTTGAAAAATAAATAATTTATTTAGTTTATAAATCTCTAATTGTTCATTCTTAAAAATAATGAACTAGTATATACACTTATTTATTATATAATTTTAAATTAAATAATAAATAATTATTTTATTAATGTAATTAAATATTTACATTATTATTACATAATACCACTTATTTGCTCTCTATAAGTATTCCATACAAATTTTTATAACAATTATTCATTTATTTTCTTTTACTTCCATTTCTACTATTTGTACTATTTTTCGTCACATTTTTAGATTTGGGGTGGGTCCTTTACGGAAACAGTCATAAAATGAAATCTACAACTCCAATTAAGGTTCCGTCAAAGGCGTTGGATTCGTAACTTCTCGAACTATAATTTTCATTTATCAAACACTCAATTCTGATTTGTCTAAGTTCTGGAAATCACTGCCAAAGTACATAGTCAGCAGCTTTCTTCTTGGTTTTTTTCCAGCTAGGAGATTTCTAGGAACAAAATCCATAACTTTCTCATACTATAATATTCTTTAATCAAACAAAAGGGCGTTTGCCCCTAACTTATATATCTATTATAACCCATAAAATATCATTCAACAAAATATAGATTCCATAAAAGTATAACATAGTTCTCATCTAAACAAAACTTCCAAAAACTTACTAATTCTAAATTTCTCTCTAACATTTGTAACATGAAATCACATATACCAACATTTTACACCATCTAACTCATGAACTAACAATTTTCATAAGATTTTGACCAATAACTCATAAAATTTCATGAAACTACAACAAGGATAATATATTACATGAAAGTTTTTACTAAACACTTAGAATTTTTTCTTTCTTTTCTTACTTTCCTTTGTGAGCAATCCTCCTCTTCCTCCCAAAGTAGGTGATGAGCTTTAGTGTATGTAAATCATAACTAATCACATTCTTTCATTAATTAGATAATAAATAGTCAAATTATTATTATCATTTAATAATAATTAACTAATTAATTATCCTCAAATAAAAATAAAATAAATTTCATCTATTTACCTCATTAGTCTTCACTTATTCCTTAATATTTATTTAAAGAATAGCTAATTAGCATTTAATCTTATTTATTATTTAATTAATAATTAAATAATAAATAATTAATCAATTATTTATCCTTGAAAAATAAATAATTTATTTAGTTTATAAATCTCTAATTGTTCATTCTTAAAAATAATGAACTAGTATATACACTTATTTATTATATAATTTTAAATTAAATAATAAATAATTATTTTTTTAATGTAATTAAATATTTACATTATTATTACATAATACCACTTATTTGCTCTCTATAAGTATTCCATACAAATTTTTATAACAATTATTCATTTATTTTCTTTTACTTCCATTTCTACTATTTGTACTATTTTTCGTCACATTTTTAGATTTGGGGTCCTTTACGGAAACAGTCATAAAATAAAATCTACAACTCCAATTAAGGTTCCGTCAAAGGCGTTGGATTCGTAACTTCTCGAACTATAATTTTCATTTATCAAACACTCAATTCTGATTTGTCTAAGTTCTGGAAATCACTGCCAAAGTACATAGTCAGCAGCTTTCTTCTTGGTTTTTTTCCAACTAGGAGATTTCTAGGAACAAAATCCATAACTTTCTCATACTATAATATTTTTTAATCAAACAAAAGGGCGTTTGCCCCTAACTTATATATCTATTATAACCCATAAAAATATTATACAACAATACATAGATTCCATAAAAATATAGCATAGTTCTCATCTAAACAAAACTTCCAAAAACTTACTAATTCTAAATTTCTCTCTAACATTTGTAACATGAAATCACATATACCAACATGTTACACCATCTAACTTATGAACTAACAATTTTCATAAGATTTTGACCAATAACTCAGAAAATTTCATGAACCTACAACAAGGATAATATATTACATGAAAGTTTTTACTAAACACTTATAATTTTTTCTTTCTTTTCTTACTTTCCTTTGTGAGCAATCCTCCTCTTCCTCCCAAAGTAGGTGATGAGCTTTAGTGTATGGACTAGACCTCCCTCTCTTTTTTCTCCTCCTTTCCATGTACACACACTCTCTCTCTCTCTCTCTCTTTCTTTCTAGTGGATTTAGCTTGCTAGGAATGAGGGAAGAAGTGAAAAAAAGAACATGGAAGTAACCAAGTATTTGGTTACTTCGTTTGTTTGTTTTTTTTGTTTTTTTTAACTAATACACCTCATTGCTTCCTTGAGTGCCACATGTCCCCTTATTAATTAGCTAACATGTGTTTAGACAAGATAGAGACACCTAGCAAGTTTGGTGGCTTATTAGATAAGCTTTGCTTATAAATATCCATTTTTTTCTCTAAAATCCGGTTATGGCCTTATCCTTTCCCCTTTTTTTATATTAACTAATTAGCTTGTTAAATGACTAACATGCCCTAGCTAAATTGGGTCAAAATTTGGGCCTTAAGAAAATTAGCCTGGGCTTGAATATTTCTAGTTTAGCCCACTTAACTAAATTTTAGTTTCTATCATTATTGGGTCACTAGTTTATTAACCTATTGAGCTCTCTTTATATGGGTTAATTAAATTCTAATGGGCTAATTTAATTAACTTATCCACTTTATATAATAATCCTTCAAGTCCACAATAAACTAATTAAGTGGGCTTAACTAAATGAATTAGTCCATTAATAATTTACCATTTGGACTATTAAATAAAATAAATCATGTTTCACATAATTTCTCATTAATCAATACTCAAGTTAATTAATTCTCAAATAAATTTACTTACTATATTCAATTTAATTGAATATTTAATTAGTTCATTATCTTATCAATTTTTACTTGATATTAATTTACTTAGGTTATTCCACTAATTTAAATAATTATTAGTGAGACCCTTTTTAAAAAAAAAATAAGAATTAGCTACATGTTCATTCATATATGTCACAAGACCTTCAATATCACTACTATTGAATTAATATATCTATTTACAATGACTGAGAAATTCTTGGTTATTACATTGGATCTTGGATTTTCGGCCAGAAAACCTTAATGCGCGTGGGCCCGCATTACCCCCGCGCAGGGGGTGCAAATCCGGACAATTTGCCTTCGCGGGTGCTCCCAAGTAGTCCATTGTTTTGCTAAAATTCGTAACTGAATTTTTGAATGAGTCATTCTCAAGTTCCATGTTTTTCTGCTCATTAAGTCTCAAACACATTTTTTGTTGCTTAAGCTCCATATACATTTTGGTTTCTTAAACCTTCTTCCATGCTTTCTCATGTTTTATGTATTTCAGATCTTAGATCTCAGATCTCATTTCTCCTATAAATATGGATCAGTTATGGATGCTTAATACATATGATTAGCCTTAATATTCCGAACATACTTCTCCTCTAAATACTTTGTTCTTATTCCGTGAGTCGGGCAATCCACAAAGACAAGTCCAAAGCCTCTTTCTGTGAGTACACACAATTGGAGGTTTCACTGTTGAATCCTAGAAGGTAAACATCGGCAACTCATTTATACCGGAGGTTATTACCTATAGGGGCGGAATCACTTTTTAGGACAGTAACTCTGTTGCGCCTTGGTTTCATTCGTTGTTTCCAGATAAGTCGTTCCAATTTTATTGTTCACTTGATCTTGTTAATTCTGCTAGATTTTCAACAATCTAAAAGTGATTCGATTTATTAACAAGATGAAATCTGCTTTAGACTTTGCTAAAATTGAACGCTTTGATGGTACAAATTTTAAGAGATAGTCTGAAGACATGTTGTTTTATTTTGAAACTATGAATCTGGAATATGTGTTATACGTGGATCCTATTGTGGAACTTCTTGCTACTCCTGCTAATGATGTTCTTGAAACTCTTGAAAAAACGTAAGCTAATAATTCTGCAACAAGGGATTATGCTAAGGATAATCGTACATGTCATAGATATATGTTGCACTACTTATCTAATACGTTGTTTGAGATTTATTACCCGTACGATAGTGATAAGAATATTTGGGAAGCCTTAAAATCTAAGTATGTTGTAGAAAATATGCGAGATCTTTCAAGTTGGAAAATCCTTAAAATATGCAAGAAAATATGCGAGATGCGTTAAAATTTAGACTTTAAGATGCAAGATGGAAAATCCGTAATAGAGCAAGTTCATATATATCAGACTATTGTGGGGGAGGTTATTGGGGGAAGGAATAAAAATATGCGAGATCTTTTAAGCTACTGCACTTATTGAAAAATTACCACCCTCATGGAAAGATTATAAGATGAACCTTAAACATAACACTAAAGATTTTACTATGCAGGAACTAGTTGCACATATACATATTGAAGAACAAAATAGGGCAAAAGATAGAGGAGACATAGTTGCTCATCATTCTGCCAAGGCCAATCTTGTTAAAGAAAGGCCACAATGGAAGACCCATAATTATTCAAATCAAAAATTGTCCAAAAACTACAAAGGGAAAAATCAGAACTCAACTCGGGGTAAAGACAATAGGTTCAAAAATCCCAATCAAATTCAGAAACCTTTCACTAAAGGACCTTGTTTCGTGTGTGGCAAGCCTGACCATATTTCTATGAAATGTCACTTTCGTAAGGGGCAAGATAATAATAATAGTAATAACTTTCAGCCTAAGTCCCAAGCGAACCGAGCTGAATCCGATGACATTATTGTTGTTGTTGTCTCGGAAGTAAACCTAGTTGACAACTTCTCGGAATGAGTAGTTGATACCGGTGCCACTAGACAAATTTGCGCAAACAGAGACGTAATCCTTAATTATGAAACTATGACTAATGGGGAAAATGTCTTTATGGGGGATTCTCGAACCACCAAAGTTGCAGGAAAAGGGAAAGTTTTACTTAAGTTAACTTCGAAAAAAATTATCACTTTGCAAAATGTGCTTCATGTGCCTGATATTCGTAGAAACTTTGTGTCTGGTTCATTGTTGAACAAAGTTGGGATTAAACTTGTGTTTGAGTCTGATAAACCTGTACTTACCCGTAATGGGGATTTTGTGGGAAAAGGTTTTTGTAATGGGGGTTTATTTGTTCTTGATGCTTCTGTTAAATTGAATAATAAGAATGCTTCTTTTGCTTATATTATTTAATCTTTGGGTATGTGGCATGCTAGATTAGGACATTTGAATATGGCATCTATTAAAAAGTTGAAACAACTTAAGCTTATTCCTAATTTTGCAAATACCGAGTTTAATAAATGTGAAACTTGTGTGGAAGCAAAACATGTTAAGAAACCTTTTAAAAGTGTTGAAAGACAAACTGAACTTCTTGAGTTAATTCACAGTGATTTAGCTAATTTTAAAAATACTACAAGTAGAGGTGGTAAGAAATACTATATTTATTTTGTGGATGATTATTCTAGATACACTCAAATTTATCTCCTTGCCTCTAAAGATGAAGCGGAAGAAATGTTTATTAAATATAAAGCAGAGGTTAAAAATCAGTTAGAAAGACAGATTAAAAGAGTTAGATCCGATCGTGGAGGTGAATATGAATCGGGAAGTCTTAAAACAATTTGTGAACTAAATGGTATTATACATGAAACTTCTCCACAGTCCAATGGAGTCGCTGAAAGGAAAAATAAAACTCTTAAAGATATGATGAATGACATGTTAATTAGTGCTGGTTTACCATATAATATGTGGGGTGAAGCTTATCTTTCTGCAAATCATATTCTAAATAGAGTTCCACATAAAAAGATAGACTCTACACCATATCATTTATGGAAGAATCATGCCCCTAACTTAGGGTATCTTAAAATGTAGGGGTGTCTAGCTAAAGTAGCTATACCAGATTTAAAAAAAAATAAAATTGGACCTAAAATAATGGATTGTATTTTTATTGAATATGCCTCTAATAGTATTGTATACAGATTTTTGGTAATTAAAGATGAGACTAATAATTATCAGAATAATTCTATTTTGGAAACTAAGGATTTAGAATTCTTTGAAAATATTCTTCCTATGAAAATAAGAGACGTAGGCAGTCCATCTTCAAATGAATTTCTTAAAAGAAAAGATAAAGAACCTGTATGCATCTACTAAAAGTAAAAGGCAACGTTTTAAGAAAACTTTTGGCCCAGATTTTATAACTGCTTTCATAACTGAAGATGACCCTAAAACTTATGAAGAAGCAATGAAATCTATGGATGCAACCTTTTGGAAAGATGCTATTAATAGTGAACTAGAATCCATTATGTCTAATCATACATGGGAACTAGTTAATTTGCCTAGAGGATGTAAACCTATTGGTAAATGGGTGTTTAAAAAGAAGTTAAAAGCTGATGGGTCTATTGATAAATTCAAGGCTAGACTTGTGGCTAAAAGGTATACTCAAAAGGAAGGGTTTGACTATTTTGACACTTACTCACCAGTGACTAAAATTGCAACCATAAGAATTTTAATTGCTTTGACATCTATTCATTAATTGACAATCCACCAAATGGATGTTAAAACTGCTTTCTTGAATGGAGAGTTAAATGAAGAAATATATATGTGTCAACCAGAAGGATTTGTTATTCCAGGAAAAGAACAAAAAGTGTGTAGACTTGTGAAATCATTGTATGGTTTGAAACAAGCACCAAAATAATGGAATGATAAATTCAATAAAACTCTCTTGTCTAATAACTTTGTGACAAATGAATCTGATACTTGTGTGTATAGTAGATTCAATGAAAATTGTGGTGTCATTATTTGCTTATATGTGGATGACTTGCTAATATTTGGTACTGATGAGAAAGTTGTGAAAACCACAAAAAAAAAAAATTATCTTCTAAATTTGACATGAAAGATTTGGGAGAAGCAGATTTGATTCTTGGCATGAAAATTAATAGACATGCAGATGGTTTGGTTTTATCTCAATCTCATTATGTGGAAAATATTCTTAAGAAGTTTAATTTCTTTAATGAAGAGCCATTAGGAACACCTTATGACTCTAGTGTACATTTAAAGAAAAATAAAGGGATTGGTATTGCACAAACTAAATATGCTGGAATCATTGGTAGTGTAATGTACCTAATAACCTGTACTCGACCTGATATTGCATATGCCATCAGTAGACTTAGCAGATATACTCACAATCCTTCACAAGATCATTGGAATGCATTGTCATGTCTAATGAGATATTTAAAAGGAACAGTTAATGTAGGTATACATTTTACTGGACATCCTAATATTTTAGAAGGATATTGTGATGCTAATTGGGTATCTGATAATGATGAAACAAACTCCACCAGTGGATGTGTGTTTACTTTAGGTGGAGGAGCTATGTCTTAGAGATCTGCTAAACAAACTTGTACTACTAGATCTACTATGGAATCTGAATTTATTGCATTAGAATTGGCAGGTACGGAAGCAGAGTGGCTGAGAAATTTATGGGCAGACATACCATAATGGTCTAAACCAATTCCTTCTATATCTCTGCATTGTGATTCTCAAGCTGCTATTGGTCGAGCAATGAACCAAGTGTGTAATGGGAAACAAAGGCATATTCGCTTGAGACATAATATTGTACGAGGACTGATCAGTAACGGTGTTATTTTCATGGAATTTGTGAGGTCTAAAAAGAACCTAGCGGATCCACTTACAAAGGGATTGATTAAAAGGATTGTCCAAGAAGCATCCAGAGGGATGAGACTATTGCCAATATCTTGAGTAAGTAATACGTGATGGAAACCCAACCCTTGTGATTGGAGATCCCATGAATTGGGTCCAATGGGTAACAAGTCATGGAATTATTTAATTATAGCACTGCAATTATTTATATCCCTTCTTGTGTGCATGTGGTGCTTGGACAAATTGTGAAAGGATGAATCGCTTAGATTCTTAACGAAATTCATAGCCCTAAAGGGTGGTGTATGTTAGTTTACACTTGATGGGTTCACCTATATAAAGGTGGAAGTGTGGGCCACTTCCTATGAGAGCCTATGGCAAACTCTCTAGAGCCTTTATGAAAATCTGGGATATGGCTCATGTTCTAGAACTCGCCCAATCGCGGACTTGTGTGGATTCAGGATTTTTGGTATGTGTGCAAGGTTAACTGTTTGTATCACAGATAATGAGTTTAAGATTTTAAGTCACCTATAATCTACAATCATGAGCTTGTTCCACTAAATGTCGATTCAAACCCACAAGATATCAACGTGATGTATCTAAAATCTATTGCCTTTCTTACTTCGTTGTAATCTTTCTTTAATAAATTTGAATCATGTTGGGGACTATTAGTTATGCTTCAAATTCTAGTGTTTACCAAAGTCCCACATTGCTCACTTTGGAAACTATTCTTTAGTATATTAGTATATCCAAGTGTTGGGCTTAGTAACATGATGGAGGAAAAAGGGATGGGCTCGCGCACATGAGGTTGGCTAAGGAATTGGGTTGGGCCAAGCTTGGATCTTGGATCTTGGATTTTCGGCCAAAAAACCTTAATGCGTGTAGGCGCGCATTACGCCCGCGCAAGGGGGTGCAAATCCGGACAAAATTTGCCTTCGCGGGTGCTCCCAAGTAGCCCATTGTTTTGCTAAAATTCGTAACTGAATTTTTGAATGAGTCATTCTCAAGTTCCATGTTTTTCTGCCCATTAAGTCTCTCACACATTTTTTGTTGCTTAAGCTCCATACATATTTTTGTTTTTTAAACCTTCTTCCATGGTTTCCCATGTTTTATGTATTTCAATACTCAGATCTCATTTCTCCTATAAATATGGATCGGTTCTAGATGCTTAATACATCTGATTAGCCTTAATATTCCGAACATACTTCTCCTCTAAATACTCTGTTCTTATTCCGTGAGCCGGGCAATCCACAAAGACAAGTCCAAAGCCTCTTTCTGTGAGTACACACAATTGGAGGTTTCACAGTTGAATCCTGGAGGGTGAACGCCGATAGCCCATTTGTACCGGAGGTTATTACCTGTGGGGTGAAATCACTTTTTAGGACAGTAGCTCTGCTTCGCCTCGGTTTCATTCGTTGTTTCCAGATAAGTCGTTCCAATTTTATTGTTCACTTGATCTTGTTAATTCTGCTAGATTTTCACATAAACAACCAGTAGTGCAACCCGTACTTGTACTGCTACCTAGCTACTAGTACTTCAAGTACCATATATATATAACAACCATTGCAGAGTGTAACTAAAAATAAAACTAAAACCATTAGTTAACTAAAAGTGCAAGCATAGCAGTATATATAACAACCAGTAGTGCAGCTTTTACTATTTCAGCCACAAATTTCAAATTTCAAGCAACCCATGAATTTAACAACCAGTATATATATAGGCATGTAATTTCCCTGACAAATTATAATTGACAATTCTTTCTTTCTTTCTTCCATTTCCTATTCATTTACTGTTTGAGCTTACCATAATTTTTCAAATAAGATAGCAGAATAGGCTCAAAATAAACCACGAGTAATTAGATTGAACTTTTGAAAGGTGAAATCTTTTTCACTTTTTGATAGCATTTTAAATCAAAACTCTATTTGTATAGAAGGAAAAAAAGAAAAAGAAAATAAGGATATGAAGACATTGTAAAGTTTACTACATAGGATCTAAATAAAAACAAGAAAACAAAACTATAATCCGTCATAGTTGCAGCATAATAACTTCTTTATATATTATCTAACTTTACACACAAAGTTAATCTGCAAAAGTTACTAAATTCGATATATATATATATATATATATATATATATATATATATATATATATATATATATATATATATATATATATATATATATATATATATACACGGAGAGGCTCTAAAACGAACTTTAAAGAGCGAACCAAAGACGAACCGTCGTCTTTGGTGTCTATGGCGACGGTTCGACCCGTCGCCAAATACTACATGGCTATGGCGACGGGTCGAACCGTCGCTATAGATACCAAAGACGATGATTCGTCTTTGGTTCGCTCTTTAAAGTTCGCTTTAGATCCGGACCATATATATATATATATACTTTGTTTCTTTGGCATCAATTTCTGAAACTTCACCAAGAATAATATGCAACACTTATGTTGTGTTTCTTTATATCCTGTTCCTAAACATTCACAGCAAACAATAATGAGAATACAAATATTCATTCAAGAGAAAAATTACGAATTTAAAATATGTTAAAGAAAAATAATCAGGATAATTGAACAAGGAAGCCAACTATAATTCTTTTATTTAGACCTCATAAAAAGTTAAAAAAAGATTTCAGTGATATCATCTATTTATTCCGAAGAAAGGGGCAAATTGAAACCTCAATATAATCCGTTTGCCTTAAATCAATACAGATCAATCTAATTATTCATCAATTCATTGGATTTAAATAAAACTATACAAAAAGAACATATGAATATTTACATGTAATACCTCACGGGAACGCGATTAAAATCTGCAACCTAGCTACTAGTTAATATAACATATATATAATAACCAGTAGTGCAGCTTTTACTGTTTCAGCCACAAATATCAAGCAACCCGTGAATTTAAAATTTGTATTTAAATTGCATTAACCTCATGGAAAAGTAGTTGCAAGTCCTAAAAAATGACTTACCTTGAAATATGGAATCCAGACATCTTTAGAGGTTTCGAGTACATGATTTTCAGCATCCTAACCAAATCCACTACTGTCTTTGGTTTGCGTGGTCCACTGATCCAACACCTTTAGCCCATGACTACCAAGCTCAGCCGCTATGTTCTTGCAGTAATCCACCATTTATGATACAAACAACCACACCTACTCATTGGGCATAAAGAATGGATATACATCCACAGAAGCATCTTGGGATATCCATAATACTAGTGCAATATCAGGCATGTATTCCGAGGGAAAAAAACAGAAAAGAGTGAGAAACCAAACCCCATCGTTGTAGTGTTTGATGGCAAGTTTGAGAATATGGGTAGGTATATCTCTCCATTTTCAGCCAGTTAACCATGAGTTACAGAGGCTACCATATGAAAAATGAAATTTTTCGGCTGTTACTGATCTATATTATGTATCGAGTAAAATTAACTGAAAGATGGTGCAAGGGAGCAAAATCCGACAAGTGGCAATGTTGTTTGTCCCTACTCAGATGAAGTCTGAGTTTAAAGAAAAATAAACATAAATGACTTGGGCTTGGTACTGCCATTTCTAAACTATTTGTTATGCAATCAATCCTATAACTAGTAGCGCCTGAAACTTTTCTTGAATTGGGCCGAGTCTAAGACTGTCACATAAATATTACTTCCTCCGTTTCATAAAAACGGTCTCATTACCAAAATTTATAAATATAAGGATGTTTTGTTTCATATTAATCTATATAAATAAGAAATTGCTAGTTTAATAGTGACAACGTGATAATAAAATTATGATGACAAATTTAAAGACATACGTATTATTTTATAGTAATCTATATTATAAAACCTTCATGGAGGCTTTGGTAATTTTATGTCAGGCTTAATATTTTTTTTGCCCCTACAACTTTAATTATATTACTATTTTTTCCTTTATAATATTTTTTTTATATCTTTCTATTTAGTCCTCTAAATTTTATTAAATTTCTATTTTACTCCACATAATTTACACGTGTTGCCATCGAATGCTAGTATCAATAAAGAGTAATATTTTTGTGAAACAAAAAAAAATACCCATGTGAATCGGATCAAGAGAAGAAAATGCCTACGTGATCAATCTCGCTTAGCTAAGTACTTCAACATTAGCTTGCTTCTTCGCCAAAGCCTCAAAAGATGTAAGTTGGTTATGACATAGGAGATTATCTCACTTGAACTTCAAAAGCCTGTCAAAGCTCGTGTCAAAGGATCTAGTCAGAGGTTTACCAAAGTTGAGCTTCGTCAAAGAAAGACTGTGCAAAGTCTATCAACTAGGAAAGCAGACCAAGAACTCATTCAAGAGTTAAGTAGTTAATTCAAATGAAAGGCCTCTACAACTTCTTCATATGGATCTCTTTGGGCCTATTACAACTGTAAGTCTCAGAGGCAAAAGATACTCCCTGGTCATAGTAGATGACTACACCAGATTCACAAGTGTATTCTTTTTAAGCTCTAAAGATGAGACCAACAATTAAAAAATAACTCCACTCTTCAGAACTATGTAAAAGAGGTTTCGAGTACATGATTATTCCACTGATCTAAACATAACATTAGTCTTTGGTTTGCGTGGATCTCTTTTAAGAAGAGGCGAGGGTAAGATTGTCAAAAGAATAAAATGTGCTATGTGTCCATCTTTATTGTCCTGTTAATATCAATTTTTCTAAAGAGATTATGGCGTTCTTCGGATTTAATCCCAAAGGTATGTTTTATAACATTTACCTTTGTTTTTATAAATAATAATTGTGTATCATTTTATATGTGTATATACTTGAAAGTATATATGTTATGTATTATATCATGTGTAGATGATATTGTATGTTTGAGTATGTTTTACTTACATTTTGCTGTAATAAATTATTTAATTATTTTTGTGGGATAAGAAAAGTAATTAATTTTTTGTTCATGGCGGAATAAATTTAATTTTGTGCATATATATTTTTGTTATAATATTTTATTAGTAGATAAAATATTATGATGTGTATATATATGTATGAAATTTGAGACAATTATTTTTATTATTCACTAAGTGAGATTAATTTATTATGAGAAAGTTGTAGTAAACTTTAAGAAATGCACTTGTCTCTGTGTATAACAAATTATTAGTTGTAAATTAATTTATTTTGAGAATAAAGTAAATTTATATTCTTCTTGAACAAAATTATGCGTATAAAATTTGAGCCAATATTTAGTGTGTAATATTGCTTGGTATTTGTATGCATGAATTTTGAGATAAATTACTTTGTTTGTGGATAATAAATTAATTATCAACTAGTAGTTAGAAGAGATATTGTAGAAGTAAATTTGGTTGAATAAATCTACTATACAATATGATTATAAAGTTGTGAAAATACTTGAAAATTTGTTTATAAGTGTTTTGTGAAAATCATTATTGTATATGTTGGTTTATCTCAAATATGTACTTCTTGTATGAGTAGTAATACATTATATTGTGATCATATGAACTTTGCATATTATAATTGAGGCAAACATTACTTTTGACTTTATATAAATATAGTGAAATTCAAGGATTTCATACTATTATGAAAATTGTCTTAGTTCTATATTTGTTAATGTCAAAATGTACATTGTTTGTAATATTTCATGTTCATGTTGGAACAAGAAATTAATTTGAGAATTTTTTAGTTCATATGTGTGAAATATAATTTATCTTCTATAGAAATTAATTTTGTTTGTGATAAATTAATTTATTAGAAAGTAATGTAAATTTTCACATTTTATGATTTATATGCAAATAAATTTGTGCAATATATGATGAGTTGCACTATAATTTGTATATAATGAATTGTATACTATTTACGTAGAGTCAAGTGTTACGTGTTGGTAAACTTGAAAAATGTATATGCATAATTTTAAATGCTCATGTTAATTAAATAATTTTTAAATTTGAGATTTTATGGAATTTCATAAACTAAGAGTGTGTTTTCTTATGTGGGGGTGTTCCAAAAGATTCTTATGTTGAAGTAATCTTTATATGAATAACTATTACATAAGATGTACAAGAACTTGTCTTTTTGTCTAGAGAAGTGTTCCTTAATATTCTTATGTGGAAGTAATATTTATAGGAACATTGTCACATAAAATGTTAACTAATCTAAAATTATTTTAAGTATTGAGCATAATATTGTGAAATGAAATTATTCAATGAGATTTCAATTATTTAAAAGTGTGGGGGTAATTATTTAAGAATTTCATTTTTGATGGACTAAATTTGGCTTTTGAATTATTTGGAGCATATATTATTTATTTTAGAAATAGTAAGGCTTGTGAATTTCTTGTTGTGAAATTCAATTTGATTATGTAGTCTTATGAAATAAAAGTCTTTGAAACACAAACTTTTTGATAACATTGAAATGTGAACTTATTTCACTTAATTAATTTTCAAATGTCCTGTAAGGTTATAAGCTGAACCTATAAGGAACAATATTGATTTGATGAATTAAGAAAATTAATATAATAATTTGGTAAATAAAATACCTAATTTATTAGCCTAAATATGGTGCAAAATATTTATAGTGATTGAGTTCAATAATGAGATTGAAAATGAGCTATAAATATTTAAGTGAATTACATATTAGGTGATAATACTTAGGTATGTGCATATTTACCTTGAGATTCTAAATTCATTGTATAGGAATAAGTGATTCGATACTGATAGTTATTTTACTTTAAAAGTAAAAATAATTTTCAAAGTTTTAGACAAGAGAGTATAAACTATTTTAACATTTTAGCACCGATTATGATATTACTCCTATAATATACCAGATATTTCAAAATTTTAAAACAAGAATTATATATATATATATATATATATATATATATATATATATATGTGTGTGTGTGTGTGTGTATGTGTGTGTGTGTGTGTTTCATATAATGTGAAGTATGTGATGTTGTGTAATGGACTAAATGTGTATATATAGATGTGAAATATATACATATAATGGGAAAATAAGATTTAATAGTTAATTAAATCATTTTAGAAAGTGGACGGAATTAATTAACTAATATTAATTAATTGAGATTAAATTAAAATTATATTATTAAATATTATAATTTAAATATTGAGCCTTAGACGATGATAGAATTATTATGAACTAAATTTTCATATATGAGTTAATTAATTCACTTAGTTAAAATTAGTGAATTAATGTATGTACTTTGTTCTAATAAAATGAAGTTTATATGGATAATATTTTGTGTAAGTGTGATGAGTAAATAAATATATGTGATATATATTTATTTGCTAGTATGTGTGTTATGTATTTGCTAGTAAGAAATTAATCTAGGTTGCAAGCTCAATGTATAAAATAGTTGTGAAGAATTTAGTTGGCCCAAATTTTGGTCTAACTTTATATGAGAAAAATCCAAAGAATTATAGTGTTAAGCCCAAATTATAAAGAATTAAGATGGCCCAAGTTATTTAATTAAAAACTTGTGACAAGTCCAATGAAGAAGCCCAATGAGAATTTAATTTAGTAGCCCAAAATAATGGGACATGTGTTAGTAACTATGGTTAGGAACTAACCATGTTTGAGTTAAATGTAGAAAATTGTGAGAAATGATTATATTATCCAAGAGAAAGTGATTAATGACTCATGTATCCTAAGAAGGAAATTGCTAGGAAGTTTCCTAGTAATTGGAGAATGACTATTTTGTCCCAAAAGAAAAGTATTAATGACCATGGTATCTTTGAAGGAAATTTCTAGGAAATTTCCTAATAATGAAGGAAAGACTATTTTGTCCTTAGAGAAAATTATTAAAGACCATTATGTCCTAAGAGGAAATTGCTAGGAAGTTTCCTAGTAATGGGGGAATGACAATTTTATCCTTGAAGAAATTTTCTTATGACCATTGTGTCCTAGGAGAAAATTTTTAAAAAATTTCCTTGAGATGTTTTAAAGACCCTTATGCCCTTCCAAAGCAATGGTTGATGACCATTTTGCCCTTGATGTTGGTTAAATGATTAAGCTTAATAAGGCAAAAATTTCCAGCACTTCTCTATTGTCATACTCCTTCCCGAACTAAAATTTTCAGTAAAAGAGAAGAGAGAGAGAGAGAAGGGAGAGAAGAAGAGAGGAAAAAGAAGAAATGAAGAAATGAAGAAAATAAAAAGGTAGCTCTTAAATCTTAAGTAAACTTTTGATGTAGATGTTAAGTTTTATGAAATTTTTATAAGGAGGATATGTTTAAGTTGATATGTGATGGTTTAGCCATGAATTAGAAAGAATCCAACAAAAGAATTCAAGGAAAAAAAGAAATGAAAGAAGAACAAAAACAATTTTTAAGTCTAAAAGCACTAAATTTCAGTCCACTTTGGACTTTTACCATTTAAAATCTATAACTTCTTTTTATGATCTGTCAAAGAGTGGTGTTAGATCTATGAGTTATCTGATGAACCCAAGTAGAATTAATGAAAAAGATTAAACAGATCAACCGTGGTGTAATTTTTGGCAAAACACTTCCTGCCGACAAAAATCTAGAAAAATAAATGAGTCTCCTGGCCAGTTTCATTCGTGGGCTGTTTCGGCCACTTTTGTTACTCTAAAAATTTTGGCCTTTTGTAGTATGTTAGTATATCAAGTTAATAGATGTTGTCCAAAGATGAGAATTTTTCGATGTTCTGAGAGGGAGTTATGACTTTTATAAGGAAATACAATTTTAGAAGTAAACTGTTATAACGCAGCGAATACAATCCAGAAAATTGTGAAACTTTAACTGGGATCAGTATATGGTAACATAAATCTACCATATAAATTTCATAATTTGTGAACAAGCGGATAATTTATGATAAATATAGCAATTTTGGACTGTTTTAGCCTATTTAAAAATAGGAACCGAAATTGAAAAATTGTAGAAAAATTATTTTGTAATTAAAATACCATATACTGATATTCTCCAGAAGATATAAAAATAATAAGTTGTTTTGGTATTTTTCATATCTTTAATCAAGTTAAGAATAAATGACTAAATTAAGTTATATTAAGTTGTAAAAGTTGTTAATGTAATTTTATTGATTAATGACCCATAATATGATATGATCATATTATGTAAGGGTATTTTGGTCATTTTTAAATAAAATGTTATGTTTATGGTATACTATGTTTGTTAAATAAATTAAATAGAAAGAGATAAACAATTAAATCAAATTAATTGTTTATAAATGATTAAAATATTATTAAATAAATAATAATATTAGTAAATAATTAAAATGTTATTAAATGATTAATAATATTATTAAGTGACTAAAATATTATTAAAGGATTAATAATATTTGTAAATGATCAAGACATTAATAAATATTAGAAAGTGAATTAAAATATTATTAAATGATTAATAATATTAGATGAGATTTGATTATGTGGCTAGATGTTAGATAATTTAGTAATAATATTATGAGGCATGATATGGTATGTTGATTGAAAGATTAATCTTATAAATGATCGGTCTTTCATAAGAGATTAAATTAGATTGCGTAGCAGTAATCGACAGACAAGGCAAGTTCTTAATCCTAAATTTCTTACGTTATTGCAAGTTTCCTAACTCAAACTTGAGTTAATATTTTCAAGCATGTTAGTGGTTTAATTATTGTCAATTATTCCACCTCAATGAAATTTATTGTTAATCGCACTTAGTGCAAGTTGCATATGTTTACCTGGTATGAAAGGCTGATCACTTTGATTACCAAATTAGTTCATGGTCATTGTTGGCCACTCAGCGTTATTGATTCAGTTATTCATTTATTAAAATTTGATTATCGTTCTTTCACAATTATTATATATTGTTGAAAATTTGAAAGCCTATTATTTTTCAATCATGATATATCTTTCTTGTATTTAAACTTGCTGAGCAAAGTAGTTGCTCACTCTTGCTATATCATGATAATATTTCAGTTAAGCTCAAGTGCTTCAGGAAGGACAAAGACAAGAGGAAAAGTTCAAGAGTAACTTAATATGCGTTAACTATTATGATATCTTATGAAAATGATTATATAAACCTTGTAAGTTATTAAAGGAATGTATCAAGATAAAGGTTGTAGACCTTGGGAAATATTGTAGAATACTCTGAAATAAATAATGTATGTTTATATTTTCCGCATTAGTTATAGAACATGTATACGAAGATGATGTATCGTGACGCACCAAGTTCGAGGTT
Source organism: Aralia elata (assembly GCA_034770075.1). Taxonomy (NCBI): domain Eukaryota; kingdom Viridiplantae; phylum Streptophyta; class Magnoliopsida; order Apiales; family Araliaceae; genus Aralia; species Aralia elata. The sequence goes on along the minus strand of CM068388.1, from coordinate 72,770,678 downwards.
CAAGGGACACGGATTTGGGGGCGTGATAGGTTGGTATCTTAGCTGATAGGTTATAAACCTTAGGTAGGAGTATCTTAGACTATAATCGTAGAAATGATGATAAGGATGATGAGAAATAAACTCGGATAGAGTTTTAGTGATAAAATATGAATTTTGAAAATTCATTATTAAGTAAAGAAGAAGATAATTCAAGAAGATTCAAAGAAGAATCTTAAAGAGTTATAAAAATAAGAATTAAGAGTTACCCGACTCTGATAATAAAGATGACAAGTAATAATGAATAGATATAGTTTGTAAGTCTAAAAGCATAAAGAAAATCATAATATAACATGATTAAAGAGAAAGATAAGAAGATCGCAAAACAAAACGATCATGAGATAGAAAAAAATCGTAATATAATACAATTATAAGAAAGATCACAACGTGATCTGATTAAGATATGGAATGATAGATGACCAATCGAATGATTGAAAACTTTATAGTAGAATTGCTGTACGAAAAAGGTACTAGAGGATAGTACGAAGATAAAACTCAGAAGGAATTATAAATAATGGGATACAAATTAAAAGTTTGTGTTGAGCAATGAGCAAGATAAGATTAGGATTGTGTGGGTTTTAAATTGACGACTCATGTTAGTGGCTGAGTTGTACGATTCCTTGTATGGGCGGGGAATTTGTGTTTGGTTTGAGAACCACTTAGCTTCCTATATCGATATAATGGTTGAGTTGAACAATTTCTTGTATGGGCAAGAGATTTGTCCTTGGTCTAACAACCGCTTAACTTCCTATATTAATTAGTGGCCGAGTTGACCAATTCCTTGTATAGGCAGGGGATTGTGTTTGGTTCGACAACCACTTAGCTTCCTATATTGATAATCATTGGAACCTAGTGTCGCGTTGTTCACTATATGTATGTTGAGAAGGTGATTCTTTTCTCATTTGTATAACAGATAGGTAGAGGATGTAAGATTATGAGCGAGTTCTTAAAACTCATACTTATGGTAAGTTCGTGACTCATAATCATATGGTACGTTTTTGAACCCCTCAGCGAATGGACGTCTTTGGTCTGACTAGGATAAGTTCCTAAACTCATATGATTGTGGTAAGTTCCTAAACTCATAATGTGTGGTATGTTTGATGAACTATACTAGGGTATAGAAAAGTTGTGCATGAAGAAGTTAGGATTTTTTTAGTATAGTAAGCTTTACGGATGATAGAAATAGATAGAATTATTAAGCAATGAATCAGTGGAGAAATTGAAGTTGATGGTGGAGGCATAGGTATTCCAAATCTTCTAGCTATGCTAGATCCTAAATCATGCTTATATTTGCACTTATACGCCTTTGAAAAGTCTTATCATTTGTATGTCTATGCTACTTGGTTCAGCTAGACAAAAATTATTTTAACATCAAAATGTATTTTAAAATCGTCAATACACCATTGCAAAGCATGGTGTTGAGATGATAAATGACGACATTCTAACACACTATTACAACAGTGCAGCATTATGTCGTTCTATAAATAAATTTTAGTTATATGAACCGTTTTATGAAGTATGTTCACGCTAGTTGTGTTGGCTGGACAAAGCTTGTTTTGAAAACTTCAAAATGTATTTAATCATCACTTACCATTAAAGCCGTGGTGTGGAGATGATAAAATGACGGAATCCTAACACACTGATTGCAACAGTGCATCATTATTACGTCCTTAAAATGATTTTTAGTTTACATGAACTGTTAAGAAAATCCTGTTGCTCATAGTGTTACTATGGTGAGACTCAGGAATCCATGTTTCAGTACAAGTTCTGTAAACAATACTTTTGAAATTGCAAGTTCTTGACATTCAAGAATTATTTTATGAAATGAGTCGATGCCATTTGTTTCGGCGAGACAAATATTATGATGATTTAATGAAATATTTTCTGGAATGTTTTTAAGCTGAGATGAACAACCCTAACAAATGTGTAATTTTTTTATGTTGGGAAAAATCCGACTGCGCGCATAAAGTGTAGTAAATGTTGCGCACGACACCGGGTACAATAGGTTAATCCCCTAATGTACCAATTTGATGGGATGTTTTACAGTCTTTATGATTGTTAAAATATTCCTGAGATTTTTCAGTGGAATAACTATTAAACCTCGTAGCAAGTTCATGGTTTTAATTATGACCACTCAGCATGATGTGAAAAGTTTTTAAAGGAATTTTTATTTTCTATTTGATGATTTGAGAAGTTTTTAAGGAATATTTTATTTCCTGTTTGTTCAAGCTACTTCACAATTATTGAACAATTGTTGAAGACTCCTGAAAAATATTTCATTATTTTAGAAGTTAGAAGTTTAGAAGATGTGAACTTCTTTGAGAAGAATGACTATAGAATGTGACGAATAAAGAGAAATCTTTAAAGAAGGAAAGAGTTTAGTAGTTATTAAAGTAAGAATGTAAAGGTTGATTTGAAAACCTAGTTTGGTGAATAAGATGGTTGATTTGAAAAGCTAGTTTTGGTCAATAGAATGAGCAGAAAACAATAGTATGCTATAATTTCGAGGATGAAATTATTAGAAGAAGGGGTGAATGTAATAACCTGAAATTTTATGAGACTTGTAAATAAGATCTCGAATTATTAAATAAAGGTTAAAGAATAAAACCTAGATTTAAAAATAGAGGAGTAGAATAAATAGAGATGACTATGCCTAAATTTCGAGGGCGAAAATTCTTAGAAGAAGGGGTGAATGTAATATCCCAGATATTTCAAAAATTTAAAACAAGAATTTTATAAATAAAATTCTTATTAAGAGATAAAGTAGATTTTGACATGTGTATATATATATATATATATATATATATATGTGTGTGTGTGTGTGTGTGTTTCATATAATGTGATGTTGTGTAATGGACTAAATGTGTATATATAGATGTGCAATATATACATATAATGGAAAAATAAGATTTAATAGTTAATTAAATCATTTTAGAAAGTGGATGGAATTAATTAACTAATATTAATTAATTGAGATTAAATTAAAATTATATTATTAAATATTATAATTTAAATATTGAGCCTTAGACGATGATAGAATTATTATGAACTAAATTTTCATATATGAGTTAATTAATTCACTTAGTTAAAATTAGTGAATTAATGTATGTACTTTGTTCTAATAAAATGACGCTTATATGGATAATATTCTGTGTAAGTGTGATGAGTAAATAAATATATGTGATATATATTTATTTGCTAGTATGTGTGTTATGTCTTTACTAGTAAGAAATTAATCTAGGTTGCAAGCCCAATGTATAAAATAGTTGTGGAGAATTTAGTTGGCCCAAATTTTGGTCTAACTTTATATGAGAAAAGTCCAAGAATTATAGTGTTAAGCCCAAATTATAAAGAATTAAGATAGCCCAAGTTATTTAATTAAAAACTTGTGACAAGTCCAATGAAGAAGCCCAATGAGAATTTAATTTAGTAGCCCAAAATAATGGGACATGTGTTAGTAACTATGGTTAGGAACTAACCATGTTTGAGTTAAATGTAGAAAATTATGAGAAATGATTATATTATCCAAGAGAAAGTGATTAATGACTCATGTATCCTAAGAAGGAAATTGCTAGGAAGTTTCCTAGTAATTGGAGAATGACTATTTTGTCCCAAAAGAAAAGTATTAATGACCATGGTATCTTTGAAGGAAATTTCTAGGAAATTTCCTAATAATGAAGGAAAGACTATTTTGTCCTTAGAGAAAATTATTAAAGACCATTATGTCCTAAGAGGAAATTGCTAGGAAGTTTCCTAGTAATGGGGGAATGACAATTTTATCCTTGAAGAAAATTTCTTATGACCATTGTGTCCTAGGAGAAAATTTTTAGAAAATTTCCTTGAGATGTTTTAAAGACCCTTATGCCCTTCCAAAGCAATGGTTGATGACCATTTTGCCCTTGATGTTGGTTAAATGATTAAGCTTAATAAGGCAAAAATTTCCAGCACTTCTCTATTGTCATACTCCTTCCCGAACTAAAATTTTCAGCAAAAGAGAAGAGAGAGAGAGAGAGAGAGAGAGAGAGAAAAGGGAGAGAAGAAGAGAGGAAGAAAGAAGAAATGAAGAAAATAAAAAGGTAACTCTTAAACCTTAAGTAACTTTTGATGTAGATGTTAATTTTTATGGAATTTTTGTAAAGAGGATATGTTTAAGTTGATATGTGATGGTTTAGCCATGGATTAGCAAGAATCCAACAAAGGAATTCAAGGAAAGAAAAGAAATGAAAGTAGAACAAAAACAATTTTTAAGTCTAAAAGCACTAAATTTCAGTCAACTTTGGACTTTTACCATTTGAAATCTATAACTTCTTTTTATGATCCGTCAAAGAGTGGTGTTAGATCTATGAGTTATCTGATGAACCCAAGTGGAATTAATGAAAAATATTAAACGGATCAACTTGTGGTGTAATTTTTGGCAAAACCCTTCCTGCCGATAAAAATCTGGAAAAATAAATGAGTCTCCTGACCAGTTTCTTTCGTGGGCTGTTTCGGCCACTTTTGTTACTCTAAATATTCTGGTATTTTGTAGTATGTTAGTATATCAAGTTAACTAGATGTTGTCCAAAGATGAGAATTTTTCGATGTCCTGAGAGGGAGTTATGACTTTTATAAGGAAATACAATTTTAAAAGTAAACTGTTATAACGCAGCGAATACAATCCAGAAAATTGTGAAACTTTAACTGGGATCAGTATATGGTAACATGAATCTACCATATAAATTTCATAATTTGTGAACAAATGGATAATTTATGATAAATGTAGCCATTTTGGACTGTTTTAGCCTATTTAAAAATAGGAACCGAAATTGAAACATTGTAGAAAAATTATTTTGTAACTAAAATACCATATACTGATATTCTCCAGAAGATATAAAAATAATAAGTTGTTTTGATATTTTTCATATCTTTAATCAAGTTAAGAATAAATGAGTAAATTAAGTTATATTAAATTGTAAAAGTTGTTAATGTAATTTTATTGATTAATGACCCTTAATATGATATGATCAGATTATGTAAGGGTATTTTGGTCATTTTTAAATAAAATGTTATGTTTATGGTATACTATGATTGTTAAATAAATTAAATAGAAAGAGATAAACAATTAAATTAAATTAATTGTTTATAAATGATTAAAATATTATTAAATAAATAATAATATTAGTAAATAATTAAAATGTTATTAAATGATTAATAATATTATTAAGTGACTAAAATATTGTTAAAGGATTAATAATATTTGTAAATGATCAAGACATTAATAAATATTAGAAAGTGAATTAAAATATTATTAAATGATTAATAATATTAGATGAGATTTGATTATGTGGCTAAATGTTAGATAATTTAGTAATAGTATTATGAGGCATGATATGGTATGCTGATTGAAAGATTAATCTTATAAATGATCGGTCTTTCATAAGAGATTAAATTAGATTGCGTAGCAGTAATCGACAGACAAGGCAAGTTCTTAATCCTAAATTTCTTACGTTATTGCAAGTTTCCTAACTCAAACTTGAGTTAATATTTTCAAGCATGTTAGTGGTTTAATTATTGTCAATTATTCCACCTCAATGAAATTTATTGTTAATTGCACTTAGTGCAAGTTACATATGTTTACCTGGTATGAAAGGCTGATCACCTTGATTACCAAATTAGTTCATGGTCATTGTTGGCCACTCAGCGTTATTGATTCAGTTATTCATTTATTGAAATTTGATTATCGTTCTTTCACAATTATTATATATTGTTGAAAATTCGAAAGCCTATTATTTTTCAATCATGATATATCTTTCTTGTATTTAAACTTGCTGAGCAAAGTAGTTGCTCACTCTTGTTATATCATGATAATATTTCAGTTAAGCTCAAGTGCTTCAGGAAGGACAAAGACAAGAGGAAAAGTTCAAGAGTAACTTAATATGCGTTAACTATTATGATATCTTATAAAAATGATTATGTAAACCTTGTAAGTTATAAAAGGAATGTATCAAGATAAAGGTTGTAGACCTTGGAAAATGTTGTAGAATACTCTAAAATAAACAATGTATGTTTATATTTTCCGCATTAGTTATATAACATGTATACGAAGATGATGTATCGTGACTCACCAAGTTCGAGGTTTAAGGGACACGGATTTGGGGGCGTGACAACTCCAACTCAAGTTTTCAATAAATTTGATTGAGGGAATATATTGTAAATAAACAAGATGGTTTGTTCTTTTCGATTGAAAGGGTAAGGTATGAAATAGTTATGTACTTGTGGTCTAAACTGAGAACTAGTATTTTACTTTTTTCCTATTTATCGAATATAGAATTATTTGTGTTTACACTAACAATACAATTTTATAAATTATAATGTGATAGTTTTTGTGTATATTGATGATAAGTTGATCATTTTACATAGTATTATTAACGTAAACGAGTTTAAGACATATCTATTTTTTGTCTTTATGTTAAAAAACTTGTGAAATTGATGTTAACTTGTATTAGTACCTATCGTGTGAAAAAATAATGGAGGTTTCTACTATGCCAATTTAACTGAAGGGCTCTGAGCTAAGTTTGAGAACCTTGAGGTCGAAGAATTTAATAATTCTTTAATAGTGGTAATATACTGGAAGTTAATTCTAATATTGCTATTGCAAATCTAGAGTATACAAGTGCTAGTGAGAGCCTTATGTATGATATGCAATGCACGAGATCAGATATCACCTCCACTTTTATACTTAGAAAGTACACTAGTGGTTTAAAATTAGATTATGTTAGATTTATCAATGTTTTAAATGATCACATAAAATGCCGCTTATATTTTAGTGATAGAAATTATAAATTCACAAGTAGGTGGATTTTCACCCCATCGAGGGTATTATTTGTTGCCTAAGCAAGAAACAAATGAATAATTCTCGTTTCACTATTTGAATATAATATTATCTTGCGAGGGAAGCTTATTGGATTAAGGTGTTTATCAAAACATTAATTGTGGCCTAATCTGAAGCCTCCTACATATTTCACTATATTGTGTTATTAAAAATTTGTATTGAGTACAAATTATTAATCTTGAATTCATAGCTAATTGTGATCTTGATAAGTAAGAAAATATTCACAACTACGTGAATATATTCTTATATTTCCACAAGTAGGTGGATATATTTGTACTCTTAGTGAATGGTATAATTTACTTAGAGTATCAAGTAATATTGTTACTTTATTGATGTAGAAAGCAAATGGAATTGAAATTTGTTGTTGAAACATCAAATTGTGGTCACTTACAAAACTGCTTAGTTTATTATATTGTGATGATGAAATTATTTTTGTATAGAGCTTATGATATTATCTTTAATGATAAGTCTTGACATGTAAGTCAAAGACATAATTTAGTTGAGATAATTGATACAAGAAGGTATCAAAATATTTGTCTACGAGGAAGTTAAGCGACGACTTAGTTTATCTTATTTGTAACGACCGAAATTTTGTATTCGCCTTGTAATTCGAATTTTTGAATATTAGTGAATATATTATATTTTATTAATATTATTTTTTGTTGCATGTTTAAAGGTTGTGTGACAACCTGAATTACGTGAATGTATTAAATGTTGCGTGTCATAGTTTTGTTTAAGTGAATAATTGATTTCGCGTAGCGTCGAGAAATCACTATTCATGGGGCACGTTTCCCAAGACACTATTCACGTCATAATATTTTTGTGTCTTTTTCAATTTTAATAAATTTCATAAATACGTGTGAGCGAAGTGATAATTTTTTCAAGCGTCGAAAATTTTATTTGAGTTGATACGTGATTTTATCCGTATCCAAAATGTATTATATGGGTGTTCCGAATATTTGAATAAATCCCATAATAATTATTTTTATGCGTCCCAATAATTTGTGGGAATACTCATTCTAATTTTGGTTAGAGTTATTTACCAAATTGGGTAAAAAAATGAGAGTATTCGGATATATTTTTTATGTATTTGGGTATTTATTTTGACTCGTTACTCCAAGAGGGAACCAACTCCCCCATTTTAGACCAATCAAATGAGAGGGTAGAGGGAGTTGTCGGCAAGCCTCATTGAGCAACCAACTCACTTCTCCCGAAATTACTCCTTCAATCTCCCATCCCATTCAAACCATTCCATTTCTCTCTTGCATTCCATCAGCACCATTCCATCAGCAGATAGAGAGAGAGGGGGGGAGCTGCAAAGAGGAAGAAGAAAGAAGGATAAAGTCGCCGGAAAAAGGGAAGGGAGTCGCCAGAAAAGAAAGGAGGAAGAATAAGAAGGCACGGGTGGAGGAAGAAGAAAATCCAAGCAAGAAAAAACCCTCAAAGCAAAGCCTAGCAATCTTCTTAACATCTAGGAAGGATTTACAGAGGTAAAACATCAACCAAATCCTTTCCATTCGATTTTTTGTTAAGGTTTTCAAGTTTTTCTTAGTTTTAAGCTCTTAAGCTTGTGGGTCGAATTTATGGCGATTCTTGTTGTTTTTGTTTGCTATGATTGTTTGTAAATGTTGTTAAAATATTATGTAAGCTATTAATATCATCAAAGTGAAACAAAAACGCAAGAAATCCTTACATTGGCTTAAGGAGCAAGAACAATGGACAAAACATGGACTTTGGACGTTCGGACCATTTTAGAGGACTGTAAAGCTATGATTTTGTATTTGTTAATTGTATTTGTTGTTATAGTATTGTAGTTCCATGGGTTACGAAGCTAACCCAGTTAGAATGGAGCAAAAAGGAGTTAAAACAAGTTCGTATTAATGATTTTTGTAAAATTTGTCAAGAACTCAAAAAAACAGAGTATGAACTTAGTACTTTGGCCTAAGATTTGGCCATGTTAATATTTATGAGTAATTCTAAAATTTAATATGTTATAGCCCCATAAGTTAGGAGTCCATAGAGTCCGGAATGGACCAATTTGCTTGTGTATTGAAGGAGTTATGGAGGTTGGAGTGGCCGGAGGTCGGAGTCGCGAACTAGGATTAAACCCAAAATCCGGAACTGGAGAATGACGTCGCAGCGTCATTCATAAGCCTTGCATCTGATGCTGCAGCGAGGAGAAAAATTGGGAATAGAACGGGACTTGCGCCGCAACGCCAAGTCCCAGTAGTGAGCCTCACGCTGCAGCGTGAAGCCTGTCATGGGGAAACCACGGGACTCACGCCGCAGCGTGAGGTCCAGTTCTAAGGCTTGGCGCTGCAGCGCCAGTGCCGTATCCTTCCTGGGTCGGGTCGGTTAGACTGAATCGGATCGGGTCGGGTCGGACCTAATGAATTCTTTTCAGCGGGTCCAACACTTATATTTTCATCCTAAGTGATTGAACAAGTTAGTTATTTATACCTCAATGCGCCAGTAACATTTATGGATATGATGAACAGAGTGTTCAAGCAATACCTAGATAAATTTGTTTTCATTTTCATAGATGACATTCTAGTCTACTTGAAGACGGAGGAGGAAAACGTCGAGTATTTGAGGATAGCCCTGGAAACGCTGAGAAGGGAGAAGTTATATGCAAAGTTTTCCAAATGTGAATTTTGGCTACAAATGGTGCAGTTTTTGGGGCACGTGATTGACAAGGATGGTGTATCAGTAGATCCTGCGAAGGTAGAAGTAGTAATAAACTGGGAGCAGTCAAAGACGCCAACAGAAATCCAAAGTTTCTTGGGATTAGCGGGTTACTATTGGAGATTTATTTAGAATTTTTTGAAGATAGCGATGCCGTTGACAAATTTGACGAGAAAGACTGTGAAATTTGTATGGACGGATAAGTGCGAAGAAAGTTTCTTGGAGTTGAAGAAGAAACTTAGTGAAGCACTCGTGTTATCACTACCAGATAATACAGGTGGATTTGTGGTGTACAGTGATGCGACACACAAAGGCCTTGGATGCATATTGATGCAGCATGGGAAGGTCATTGTGTACGCGTCATAATAACTGAAGGACTATGAGAAGGGATATCTGACTCATGACCTAGAACTAGCGACAGTGGTGTTTGCTTTGAAGATTTGGAGACACTGTCTGTATGGAGAGAAGTGTGAGATATACACAGACCACAAGAGTCTGAAGTATATCTTCACTCAAAAGGAACTAAACATGAGGCAGAGGCGATGGCTGGAGTTGATCAAGGACTATGATTGGGAGATTCTATACCATCCTGGTAAGGCCAATGTAGTAGTTGATGCTCTAAATAGGAAGGGCAGAGATAAGTTAATGATGTTGACAGCTTAAGAAGAACTGATAAAGGACATGGAAAGACTGAAGTTGGAAGTCAAGTATCCGACAAATACAGATGAGAAACTGTTCGCATTGGAGGCGAGTCCGACTTTATTAGACAAGATAAAGTGAGGCTCAAGAAAATGATAACGAATGTGTTGCCATAAGGGAGCGAATCTCAGAATGAGAGGAATTAAAGTACAAGTCTGATAGCACGGGATTGCTAAGGTTTGAAGGGAGGATCTGGATACCGATAGTTCTGGAGTTAAGAGAAGAGATTCTGCAGGAAGCTCATTCTACAAAGTATTCGATACACCCTGGTAGTACCAAGATGTATCAAGATTTGTGCCAACATTTCTGGTAACCGAACATGAAGAGGGAGGTCGCGGAATGTGTTGGGCGATGTTTGACATGTCAAAGGGTAAAAACAGAACATCAGAAACCGGGTGGACTGCTATAACCGTTGGAGATTCCGGAATAGAAGTGGGAGCATATCATGATGGATTTTGTGACGGGGCTTCCACCAACTCAGAAGGGCTACGATGCGATCTGGGTGATCATGGATTTTTTAACTAAATCTGCACATTTCCTACCGATCAAGATAAGGTACAATCTGGAGCAGCTAGCAAAGTTATATGTGAACGAGATTGTGTCATGACATGGAGTACCGATATCTATTGTGTCTGACAGAGATTCGCGCTTCACGTCAAATTTCTGAAAGAGCTTGCAAGAAAGGTTGGGAACTCAGTTGAGGTTGAGTACGGCGAATCACCCTCAAACGGATGGGCAAAGCGAACGAACGATTCAGACACTTGAAAAAAATGCTTAGAGCATGTGTGATGGATTTTAAAGGCAGTTGGGATGATCAGCTACTATTGATGGAGTTTGCCTATAACAATAGTTATCATGCGAGTATAGGCATGCCTCCATATGAAGCATTATATGGGAGGAAGTGTCGGACACCTCTGTGTTAGGATGAAGTCGGTCAACGGAGACTGTTGGGACCTGAATTGGTGCAACAGACCGTGGATATCGTCAAACTGATAAGAGCTAGATTGGTAGCGGCTCAGGACCGCCAGAAGAAATATGACGACTTGCATCGTCAGAAGCGAGACTTTGAAGTTGGCAGCTTTGTGTTTTTGAAGGTATCTCCCTGGAGAGGGAAGATCAGGTTTGGAAAGAAGGGAAAATTGAGTCCCAGGTTCGTAGGACATTTTGAAGTTTTAGAGAGGGTAGGTAAAGTGGCGTATGAGATAATTTTACCTCCTAAACTTGAGCATATTCACAATGTGTTTCACATTTCGGTGTTGCGACCGTATAAACCCGACTACAAGTATGTGATGTCCTATGAACCGATTCAAGTTGAGAATGACTTGTCTTATCAAGAGATTCCTATCCAGATATTGGATAAAAAGGAGTAGACGTTAACGAATAAGGTCATTCATTCGGTCAAAATACTTTGGAGGAACCACGCGGCTGAAGAAGCTACGTAGGAACTAGAAGAAAAGATGAGGCAGAATTATCCGCATCTGTTTGAGTGAACCCATGTTAAGTTTTCCATACCTAAATTGTAATTCTTGGGACATAATTCTTATAAAGGGGGAGGATGTAACGACCGAAAATTTTGGATTTGCCTTGTAATTCAAATTTTTGAATATTAGTGAATATATTATATTTTATTAATATTATTTTATGTTGTATGTTTAAAGGTTGTGTGACAACCTGGATTACATGAATGTATGAAATGTTACGTGTCATAGTTTTGTTTAAGTGAATAATTGATTTCGCGTAGCATCGAGAAATTACTATTCATGGGGCACGTTTCCCGAGATATTATTCACGTCATAATATTTGTGTGTTTTTTAATTTTAATAAATTTCATAAATACGTGCGAGCGAAGTGATAATTTTTTCAAGCGTCGAAAATTTTATTTGAGCTGATACGTGATTTTATCCATATCTGAAATGTATTATATAGGTGTTCTGAATATTTAGACAAATTCCATTATAATTATTTTTATGCATCCCAATAATTTATGGGAGTACCCATTCTAATTTTGGATAGAGTTATTTACCAAATTGGGTACAAAAGTGAGAGTATTCGGATATATTTTTTGTGTATTTGGGTATTTATTTTGACTTGTTACTCTAAGAGGTAACCAACTCCCTTATTTTAGACCAATCAAATTAGAGAGTAGAGGGAGTTGCCGGCAAGCCTCATTGAGCAACCAACCCACTTCTCCCAAAATTACTCCTCCAATCTCCCATCACATTCAAACCATTCTATTTCTCTCTTGCATTCCATCAGCACCATTCCATCAGCAGATATAGAGAGAGAGGGGGAGCTGCAAAGAGGAAGAAGAAAGAAGGAGAAAGTCGCCGAAAAAGAAAGGAGGAAGAAGAAGAAGACATGGATGGAGGAAGAAGAAAATTCAAGCAAGAAGAAACCCTCAAAGCAAAGCCTAGCAATCTTCTTAACCTCTAGGAAGGATTTACAGAGATAAAACATCAACCAAATCCTTTCCATTCGATTTCTTGTTAAGTTTTTCAAGTTTTTCTTAGTTTTGAGCTCTTAAGCTTGTAGGTCGAATTTATGGCGATTTTTGTTGTTTTTGTTTGCTATGATTGTTTGTAAATGTTGTTAAAATATTATGTAAGCTATTAATATCACCAAAGTGAAACAAAAACGCAAGAAATCCTTACCTTGGCTTAATGGAGCAAGAACAATGGACAAAACATGGACTTTGGACGTTCGGACCATTTTAGAGGATTGTAAACTATGATTTTGTGTTTGTTAATTTTATTTGTTGTTATGGTATTGTAGTTCCATGGGTTACGAAGCTAACCCAGTTGGAATGGAGCAAAAAGGAGTTAAAACGAGTTCGTATTAATGATTTTTGTAAAATTTGTCAAGAACTCAAAAAAACAGAGTATGAACTTAGTACTTTGGCCTAAGATTTAGCCATGTTAATATTTGTGGATAATTCCAAATTTTTGATATGTTATAGTCCCATAAGTTAGGAGTCCATAGAGTCCGGAATGGACCAATTTGCTTGTGTATTGAAGGAGTTATGGAGGTTGGAGTGGCCGGAGGTCGGAGTCGCGAACTAGGATTAAACCCAAAATCCGGCTACTGGAGAATGACGTCGCAGCGTCATTCATAAGCCTTGCATATGATGCTGCAGCGAGGGGAAAAATTGGGAATAGAACGGGACTTGCGCCGCAACGCCAAGTCCCAGTAGTGAGCCTCACGCTGCAGCGTGAAGCCTGTCAGAGGAGAATGACGGGACTCGCGCCGCAGCGACGAGACCAAGTGCTAAGCTTCACGCCGCAGCGTGAAGCCTGTCATAGAAAAAACACGGGACTCACGCCGCAGCGTGAGGTCCAGTTCTAAGGCTTGGCGCTGCAGTGCCAGTGGCGTGTCCAGCCTGGATCGGGTCGATAAGACTGGATCGGGTCGGGTCGGACCTAATGAATTCTTTTCAGCAGGTCCAACACTTATATTTTATCCTAAATGATTGAACAAGTTAGTTATTTATACCTTGTTAAACCTTTAACCTTAATTGCTTAATTGTATATTAAGTGTCAACCAAATTGGTAATATCTTAAGGCGTAAATTGAGTAACCTAGATGCAACTTACGTTTGGCTTCCAGGGGGCGCTGCCCCCTTAAACCCCCGCCAGCTCACTGGTGAGCTGGGCAGCCGCTCGCTCACCGGGGAGCGAGACCCCCGACTGGGTAGTCGTAGTGGCAATCAATGTGTTTTAATGATGTTATGTCTGTTTTAAATCTAGTCCTTATGTGACTAATTGTTATACGAATATGTATTTACATGTGTAGGATATTAAGGAGCATGTGTTGTAATATTATAGCAGTGCATCAGGCAAGTTTCTTAACTTAACTCAATTTATATTTGAGCAAGTTTCTAAACCTTATGCACTATTTTTATTTCGTGCAAACAGGTATATGTTAGGCAAGTTTCCTAACGCTCGTCTAACGCTTGTGTTGGGCAAGTTTGCTTACCCTAACTCAATTTAATATTAGGCAGGTTTTCTCAACCGTACAACTTTCATTTATTCTGCGAGTTTATTTATTGATTGAGCAAATATCCTATATTATTGCAAGTTTCTTAAACTTGCTCAACCTTTACATTTGGGCAAGTTTCCTATTTATACAAGTGTTATATATTGTTACAAGTTTCATGACTCAAATCGAGTTGTTACTTTCAGGTTATATTGGTGGATTAATTATTGTCAATTACTCCACATCAAAGATAATTATTGATATTCGCACTTTGTGCATTTGAATTCATTATCTATTATTAGAGTGTGAAACGTTAAGTTCTTCATTCATGAACTGTTTAAGGAGATAGTCTACACCATTTGTTTCGGCTAGACATATACAGGTTATTATTATAAAAAGTTATCCAAACCAATAGTTGGTACGGATTCTTGGACTGAGAGAGCAACCTTTATTAGGGGATTTTAATGTGTCGGTTATTCGATGAAGTCAGAGTTAAATATTATGTATATACATAGGATACTAGAGGTTGATCTCCTCGAGTACTACTGACGGGCCAGGCGTTTAAAAGGGTTAGTCGAATGACTGATCCTTTAGCCAAAAAGTTCATGGTCTATTGGACCACTCAGCAATAAATAATCAATATTCATTTCCTCATTTGAACTTTGATTATATTGTCAGCTATTTCTTCAATGTTCTTAAATTGTCGAATTATGCGATTGTTATTCTCATTCACTCATGATATATCTTTTCATTCATTTTAAACTTGTTGGGCAAAGTAGTTGTTCACCCTTACTATATCATGAACCTATTACAGTTAAGCCGGAGAGTTCCAAAGCGGACAAAGGCAAAGGAAATCTTAAGGACTAGTTATTTGTACTATTCTGTTATGTAATTGTGGAGTAGTTTTGTATTATTAATGTATTCTGTGATATATCTATTTAAGGTTATAGACCTTGGGATCGTAGTAAATCTTTTGTGATGAACAACATATGTTTATTTATTCCGCATTAGTTGATTTATGTTGTTTAGAAGTGTATGAATATATTTTATCGTGAGCACCAAATTCGAGGTATTAGTACATGAATTTGGGGGTGTCACATTATTACTAAGACTTTGACGAGAGCTTAGTAAGTTTGACTACTTATATTATGAAACTTAAACCACTTTGAGTCAGGGGTGATGGGAACCCAACCTATTCCTAGGGTACCCCTAGTTTATAGGTTCAATAGAAAAAATAAGCCATAGTTGTTGATTGTTTTAGTATCGTTGTTGTTTCATATATAGCCTAAAATAGTAATGTTTGTTGCACGACCGAGGTTTGAGTTATACTCTTAACAAAGTTGTTATGTTCTTAGCAACAGAAATACATGTGAAACACTTTGCCTATATGAATTAGAAGTGGAGCCGCTTCTTATAGAGGGGTGTGGTTTACTCTCTTAGAAATTCATGAAACGGGGTATTGTGCATGGCCATGTTAGCGCATAGCAATTGAGAATACTCATTATGGTAGGAGGATTTTGTGTGTGTGTGTGTGTGTGTGTGTGTGTGTGTGGCAATTCCGATCATATTATATAGGAGTAGAGTTTCAATCTATGGACACCATCAACTTCGATGTGACTTTGAGTTGTTTACACTAAGAGAATGCTCAATGTTCGTCACACCTTCTTTTATGCACACATGCCTTGGAGTAGTTTGATAAAATACTGTTTGGGAGAAATATAGTTTTTCCAAACAAGTGGAAGATTGTTATAAATTGTACCTTATTCTATATTTTAGAGACTTAATTATTGTCAAGTTTGGGCTTGAATAAAACTCATTAGTGGACATAATTTAAGTAAATATAAAGGTATAATTTGTTTCCTTAATTGTGAAAAATAAGCGAGAACTTCATTTGATTTGTGTAGAAATCATTTGATTTGTGCCTATAGTGAGACATTTAATAAGGTGCAAAGTTGTTTGAATAAACTAATTTTTCCTTATCCCATTTAATAGAAAAGACTACTAGTTATTTTATAAGTACAAGTGGTGTAGTCTTATTTTATTTTGAAACAAAAGAAAATTAGTGAGAACTATTCAAATTCTATTTATCTACAAATTGGTACTAATAAGTAACTTACATAATTAGTACTAATAAGTGTAGTTAAATATCTAATTGAATAGTTATAATGTGTAACTTATAATATATATATATATATATATACACACATAGAACGGATCAAAAGCATACCCGCTTATCTGACATACCAAGCATATCCCTTTTAGAAACGGACCGGGCGACGCTTTGGTCCGTCATCATAGGTCTGGTCCGTCGCTATAGCTTTTAGCGACGGACAACATATAGCGACGGCCCAAAGCGTCGTCCGGTCCGTCGCTAAAGGGGATATGCTTGGTATGTTAGATAAGGGGGTATGCTCTTGATCCTATATATGTGTGTGTGTGTGTGTGTGTGTGTGTGTATGTATGTGTAGATATACATAAGATATATGCATATGATATATAGAGAAGTGCATATATAAGAAATACTTAGCACTTGAAATAATTTTTCTTTTCTTCATTTTTATCTTCTACAAATATCAAATTAACTATCACAAAGAAGTGTTCGTTTGGACTAAATGTGAATTGTTATCACAAGTTTGTTCAGTGTTGAGACTTGACATATATCATGGAGGTATATCGTCTACAACTCATAGCAAACCGATCATGGTGGGGGTGATAAAGAGTTTAAAGACTAGGATCACTCATGTCATGTCTTCTACTATGATTTTGATTCTATGAAGCTACGGTTCTAACATAGTGTTCTTCCTTTTTATGGGAGTTCGTTTTTTCTTGAGTTGAGTGATTTTTTCCTCGTGGAATCTTATTTTTCTCATTATGAGAGATTATTTTTATTGATATGAAAGATTTGTTATCAGTGTGCTTTGTGATAGTAGTTAGATCTATTTAAACTTGGATGCGAAATAATTACTAGGAACATGTTATTCAAGTTCTCGTATTGAATAATTGGTTGAATCTATAATTTCTATTGATATTTGAAATGTCTATATTTTAGGAAGAATTATTGTGTTCACTAGTTTTTAGATACGATTGATCCCTGACTTGATATGTTAACGTTTTGAAAATATTATATTTGTATTGTTTCATTACTTGTAATATATTCCTATTGTAATATATTTACAGATTCAATATTTCATTCTTTTAGGAATTTGTAAAAAAAAGTGTAAGCCTCTTGAATAAATGTGTCTTTTAATATTTTAATATTGTAATTATTGATTTATTATTCAAATAATTTCTTACTTAATATACTGCGAATTAACCAACATAATAGAGGATAAATTGGTAGAAAAACTAAGTTTTGCATAGGTCCTCTTAGCTTTCCTCCGGACTTTACCTTTAAATTCTCCCCTATAAGCTCCTAAGCCCTAAGATAGGTTGCTAAAAAACCAAGCATTGCAATGTTGTTTTAAGAAGCAAAAATTCCTAATTTTATAAAAGTACAAAAAAGAAGAACGTATAAATAATTACAAAAAAATTTAAAATAATTGTTAAATTTGTGAAATTAAAAAACTAAAATTAAAATAACCTAAACACTTGGAGTTGTTCTATGCCTCACTGTCTCTGTTGCGAATTTGGAGACTTCAGACGTGGAGACTTGTAGTTGTTGCTCTGTTGATTGTTGCTATGTTGCCACCTGAAGAGATAAAATACTAAAAGATTAAGATTTAAGACTACTAGCGGAGTAATCAGATAAATCAGTAATGGGAATATGGAAAAATGTGAGATTGCACTACTTTTGGAGTAATCAGTAATAGTAATAGAAATATGGAATAAGATTGTTTTTGGGTTTTTTTATGTTAAACATTACAATTTCATTCAACAGGCCCTCAAAATTAATTTTTTTTTTAAGTTGCTCTTCTTGACCCTTGAAATTTCAGTAGGGGCAGGTGCTCCCCCCAGCCTTGGGTTCGCCCCTGCCTTGCTGAAGAAAAAAGAGTCACTTTTCTCTTTTTTATGTCCCAAATTGAATCGATTAATTCAGTGCACTCTACCTTAATCCTATCACATTCACATTCCCGATACATTCCAGTCATTTTTCTCGATTTGTTAACCATGTATTCTCTCTTCTTTCACGGTTTCACCAACCGGTTGGTGGCATGTAGACCTGGCAATTTAGGCCCAGGCCCGCGGGCCGGGCCGGGCTGGCCCGTAAAAATTGGGCTACGGGCTTAATATTTTCAGCCCACGAAAAGCTGGGCGGATTTGGCCCGGCCCGCCCGCATGTTATTTGTTACAAAAATTTAATGACAATGCTTCTAATAGGAATTGAACCCAAGACCTCTCCAACTTAGTAAATACATGTTTTAACCAACTAAGCTACAACAATTTTATACCTTAACTACAATCTTTTTAATATATATACGTTATTGTTACATAATATATATATATATATATATATATATATTACTATTTATATATATATATATATATGTGACGCCCCCAAAATAGGTCCATACAACCCATTTTGAGTCGCCAATAACATTCCACAAAATACAAATACAAATACGAATTTTCCCATTTACAACTAATAAGTATCGTGCAAAATACAACAACACAATACAAATACATCTTAAATTCTCAATACACTTATTGTCACACTAATAGTAAGGTATTGAGACATTTCTATTATCTCGGACCATCACTCCATTCCCCGGCTAGTCCCCGCTACACTCTCTTTTCCTGAGGAGAACAATGGAACAAAAAGGAAAAGGGTGAGCACAAATAGCCCAGTAAGAAATATCATGACTAAGATAATGAAGAATAAAAATTATCTTTAGTCTTCAACAATAATAAATCAGAGATTTAAAAGATATTATAATTGTTCAACAACAACAATTGCAGCGGAACGAACAATCCATTAGAAGAGTCAAGTAGATTATAATATCTACCATCGTCTACAAGTTAAAGGATCACCACCAATATTTTGTCCCTGTAACACCAATCAACAATTCCTGTTTATGAACATCCAAATCAACAGTTTATATTCAACAACCTCTCTTTGCAGTACGTGCCAAAGATATTTATTTGTAACACCAATTAACAATTTCAACAGCCTCTCTTTGCACTACGTGCCAAAGATATTTATTTGTAACACCAATCAACAGTTTCAACAGCCTCTCTTTGCAATACATGCCAAAGATATTTATTTGTACCATCACTGGTCATGATCATGCCAAACGCCAGTTCATCTTTGCACTACGGGCCAAAGAAACTTTCATCATACGCCTTTATTTGTAACACCAAAAGTCATGATAATACCAATACACAGTTTGGTCAAAATCATGTCACGCCAGTTCATCTTTGCACTACGGGCCAAAGAGAACTATCACCACAATTTAAGTATGAGGATGAGGACGATGACAATGATACAGTGAGATCAAGGATAAGAAAAACTTTATAATTTAATCAGTATCAAAGATTGACCAAATTGCCAACACGATGACCAAATTGTGGAGTTAAATTCAAGAATGATATTCAAGAAAATTTTTCATGCTTCAACTATAACGTATAAAATGAAATAGAAAGATTCAAGTGAAAAGATATTAGATGAAGCACAAACTATTAAGGATATTCAACAAATTTTCAAGGATTTTCACCATTTAAAATAAGGTTTTGGAAACAAACAGAGATTTCTTATCATAAATGGAGAAATGTGAAAGAAAAGATATTCCTTAAAGAGTACAAAAGAAATGATACGTTATACGAGTATAACAGAATATATGAAACTGCAAATGGGTTTTCACCCGTCATGCGGTAATCCGCGTAGACAGATTATTTCCACAAAAGATTAATAAGTAATGAATACGAAGGGTTTTCACCCGTCATGCGGTAATCCGCGTAGACAGATTATTTCCACAAAAGATTAATAAGTAATGAATACGAAGGGTTTTCACCCGTCATGCGGTAATCCGCGTAGACAGATTATTTCCACAAATTAATACGGAATGAATAACAACCTTTCTGAGTATAATATCACTTACGAACAATGAAGTAAATGATATTACATAAGAGTATGAAAGAAATGATATCCCCTACCTTCGTTAATAAGTGATTGGATGTTGCTTTCTATGAAGTTTACTAACTTGGACACTACTAGTATTCTCACAAATACTCACAATAGCCTAGCACACTAAGAGAACTTAAGAAATTTAGAGAGAGAGAGAGTATATGCAAGGAAGGTATGAAGATTTCTTAAGATAACCCCTCCTATTTATAGGAAAACCAAGTTTCATTAATTGCACAAAAAGGACTCGACTTATTACACTTTAGTACCTTCATCTTTGCCTCTACTTTTTAATATAATCCCCCAAGTATTATCAATCTTGCATAACATCCCCTAATAGTTCCCACATGTGAACCAATAGTTCCCACATGTGAACCAATAGTTCACAGCATGTGAATTTTAAAATTTCAATTAGGTACCCCTAAGTTAGACTCCACTTTTAATCCATCAATAATGCTAAAATATCATAACAATTAATATGAGTTACAGGGCTATGATAAATAATAAAAAGTACCATGCGGATGCTATTATAATTATTGAATCAAAATACTGTGTAATTGCTACTTTATCAATTATTGAATCAATAATTTAAAATACTGTGCAATACCGTGTGCTTGTGAAATACCGCGTACTACTGTGGAATAACGCGTTTTACTATTCTTTTTATTACCGGGTATTTCAACAGTTGCCGGTGATAATACTGTTGATAAAATACTGTCGCTTTCAGTTTCCGACAATGAGGCCCACTATCGTTGACAATATTACCATTGTGGGGCCCACTAATATTTTGATATTTCGGCACCGTCGAACTTTACCGAATATAATATTCTCCGACAGAACGAATATTATCCGACAGAAGGAATATTCCCCGACATACAGGTTTGACTTTTTGTATAAATGAATAGTATATTCGTATGAATAGTACTTTCGTATTTATACCGTATAATTTCGTATCCGGCTCATATAAACGTTATGACGTAATTCGAAGGTCGAAGAAAGTGTAAAAACGTTTTTAGCGTGAATAGTCCCCCGTGAATAGTGATCGTGTGAATAGTGATTGTGTGAATAGTGATTTAGCGTTATTACTAGATTTCTAAATTTTCACATTTCACTGGTAACTTTATCATTATCGATTTAACACCTTTCTGTTTTAAAAAAAAAAATAATAAGAAGAAAAATAAATTCTGTTTATTAAAATTATCGGGGTCTTACAATCTCCCCTCCTTATGAAATTTCGTCCCCGAAATTTATGTAGGTACCTGGCATATCGAAGAGGTGAGGATACCTTGCTCTCAATTCAGATTCTAACTCCCAGGTTATTTCCTCTATATCATGGTTTCTCCATAAAACTTTGACTCGAGGTATAACCTTTGATCGTAGAATTTGTTCCTTCTTATCCAAGACCTTGACAGGTATCTCTTCGTACGTTAAATCCTCTACTATCTCGTCTGGTTCTAATTCAATAACGTGGTTTGGATCTTTCACATATTTACATAGCATGGATATGTGAAAAACATTATGAACACGAGACATGCTTGGTGGTAAGGCGAGTCTGTAGGCCACCATTCCTACTCGATCGAGGATTTCAAATGGACCGATAAATCGAGGGTTGAGCTATCCTCTCTTTTCGAATCTTGTATCTCCTTTCCATGGAGTAACACGTAAGAATACATGGTCTCCGATTTTGAATTCATCGTCTCTTCAATGAAGATCAGCATAACTCTTTTGTCGATCTTGTGCTGCTTATATACGTTGCCATCTTCACGTGGGTTCGTGGAGTCTTTAACTCTATATTCATCTTTTGAAATGGGCCTTTACGTTGTCAGCATCGTACTCGTACTTGCATACGTTCTTCTACGCAATGTGTTAGCTACTACATTTGCCTTTTCCACGATGGTATTGAATGGTATGGTCGTAATCCTTCAACAACTCGAGCCAACGTCGTTGTCGCATGTTGAGTTCCTTTTGGGTGAAGAAATATTTGAGGCTTTGCATAGATTTCTATTTACTCTCATATTTCTTCTTTACGAATAAAATAGGAGCACCCCAAGGCTATGTATTCGAACGTATGAAGTCAGTATCTAACAACTCCTGTAGTTGGGTTTTTAACTCCAAAAAATTCAATAGGAGCCATATATATGGGGTCTTAGAAATGGGTTTTGTATTGGGTTCAAGGTCGATACAAAAATTCAATTTCACGGTCTGGGGGTAGGCTAGGAAGTTCTTCGGGAAATACGACAAGAAACTTATTGACAACAGAAATATCATTCGAATCTGACGTATTTTTGTTTAAATCAGTTACATGGGCTAAGAAAGCTTGACATCCGTTTTTTGATAAACGAATGACTTTGTGGATAAAAATGACAGTTATTGATTTCAATAGTTTGGTTGCTTGAATTCGCATAATAGGTTGAATAGGAATATGAAAACTAATGACCTTACGAAAGCAATCAATTTTAGCATGATGAGTAGTTAACCAATCAAATTCATGCATGTTTAAGGAGATAAGATCAACAGGTAATGTGAGGGTGTCGATTTGAACAAAGCAAGATTTATAGATTGTAGATGTAACGAATGTTTATTCCAATGGTGTTTCAACACATAAGTCAAAATTTAATTTATCAGGGGTCAAGTTTAAACGTTGGGCACACGCAGATGAAATAAAAGAGTGGGTAGAACTAGTATCTAATAAGGTATAGACTCGCAAGAGTTTACGATTAGCTCACCGGTTATGACGTTATCTGATTGTAGTATTTCTTTCTCTCGCTCCACTAATTGAGCCCTATCCACGACATCCGAATATAGACAAATTTTATGAGAAACGAGATACTTACGAATTTCTGGTTTCAAACCTCGTAAAAACATTCGCGTCATCCGTTCCTCAGTGTCCACCAAATGGGATGCAAATCGAGACAGCTCGGCAAACTTGGCTTCGTACTGCGACACCGTCATGTTGTTATGTTCTAGTTTGATGAATTCTACCACCTTTATATGGCGAATACTCTCCAGAAAAACTTCTCGTTAAATAATTCTTGGAACTCGACCTAAGACATCTCGAGTGCCGAGTGACGGGTACGTTTCACGGATTCCCACCAATGATCTGCTTCTCCTCGTAGCATAAAGGTAGCGAAAGGAACCTTTTGTTCGTTAGCGCAACGTAATACATCAAATATCTTTGTGAATTATTTGAGCCACGCCTCTGCCTTGAGTGGATCTGGCTTGTCGAAAAATTCAGGTGGTCCCAACTCTTTGAACTGCTTGGCAGTGACTATTCGTGCATTATTAGCGTTTCTGTCAGTATTGTAGATGTCATTCTAAAATGTGATCACAAAACAAAGATTAGTTAAAGAAACAGACATGCAACATCTTGTCCCTATAACCAAACCAATTACTTAAAAAAATAGCTTAGGTAGGACACACTAGTGAAGGATTTGACTCGTCTCTCCCCTCCTAGTTCTAATCCCAGATCTCTTCCAGAGATCATATCCCTAAGCTCTGATACCAACTGTGACGCCCCCAAAATAGGTCCATACAACCCATTTTGAGTCGCCAATAACATTCCACAAAATACAAATACAAATACGAATTTTCCCATTTACAACTAATAAGTATCGTGCAAAATACAACAACACAATACAAATACATCTTAAATTCTCAATACACTTATTGTCACACTAATAGTAAGGTATTGAGACATTTCTATTATCTCGGACCATCACTCCATTCCCCGGCTAGTCCCCGCTACACTCTCTTTTCCTGAGGAGAACAATGGAACAAAAAGGAAAAGGGTGAGCACAAATAGCCCAGTAAGAAATATCATGACTAAAATAATGAAGAATAAAAAATTATCTTTAGTCTTCAACAATAATAAATCAGAGATTTAAAAATATTATAATTGTTCAACAACAACAACTGCAGCGGAACGAACAATCCATTAGAAGAGTAAAGTAGATTATAATATCTACCATCGTCTACAAGTTAAAGGATCACCACCAATATTTTGTCCCTGTAACACCAATCAACAATTCCTGTTTATGAACATCCAAATCAACAGTTTATATTCAACAGCCTCTCTTTGCAGTACGTGCCAAAGATATTTATTTTGTAACACCAATTAACAATTTTCAACAGCCTCTCTTTGCACTACGTGCCAAAGATATTTATTTGTAACACCAATCAACAGTTTCAACAGCCTCTCTTTGCAATACATGCCAAAGATATTTATTTGTACCATCACTGGTCCATGATCATGCCAAACGCCAGTTCATCTTTGCACTACGGGCCAAAGAAACTTTCATCATACGCCTTTATTTGTAACACCAAAAGTCATGATAATACCAATACACAGTTTGGTCAAAATCATGTCACGCCAGTTCATCTTTGCACTACGGGCCAAAGAGAAACTATCACCACAATTTAAGTATGAGGATGAGGACGATGACAATGATACAGTGAGATCAAGGATAAGAAAAACTTTATAATTTAATCAGTATCAAAGATTGACCAAATTGCCAACACGATGACCAAATTGTGGAGTCAAATTCAAGAATGATATTCAAGAAAATTTTTCATGCTTCAACTATAACGTATAAAATGAAATAGAAAGATTCAAGTGAAAAGATATTAGATGAAGCACAAACTATTAAGGATATTCAACAAATTTTCAAGGATTTTCACCATTTAAAATAAGGTTTTGGAAACAAACAGAGATTTCTTATCATAAATGGAGAAATGTGAAAGAAAAGATATTCCTTAAAGAGTACAAAAGAAATGATACGTTATACGAGTATAACAGAATATATGAAACTGCAAATGGGTTTTCACCCGTCATGCGGTAATCCGCGTAGACAGATTATTTCCACAAAAGATTAATAAGTAATGAATACGAAGGGTTTTCACCCGTCATGCGGTAATCCGCGTAGACAGATTATTTCCACAAAAGATTAATAAGTAATGAATACGAAGGGTTTTCACCCGTCATGCGGTAATCCGCGTAGACAGATTATTTCCACAAATTAATACGGAATGAATAACAACCTTTCTGAGTATAATATCACTTACGAACAATGAAGTAAATGATATTACATAAGAGTATGAAAGAAATGATATCCCCTACCTTCGTTAATAAGTGATTGGATGTTGCTTTCTATGAAGTTTACTAACTTGGACACTACTAGTATTCTCACAAATACTCACAATAGCCTAGCACACTAAGAGAACTTAAGAAATTTAGAGAGAGAGAGAGTATATGCAAGGAAGGTATGAAGATTTCTTAAGATAACCCCTCCTATTTATAGGAAAACCAAGTTTCATTAATTGCACAAAAAGGACTCGACTTATTACACTTTAGTACCTTCATCTTTGCCTCTACTTTTTAATATAATCCCCCAAGTATTATCAATCTTGCATAACATCCCCTAATAGTTCCCACATGTGAACCAATAGTTCCCACATGTGAACCAATAGTTCACAGCATGTGAATTTTAAAATTTCAATTAGGTACCCCTAAGTTAGACTCCACTTTTAATCCATCAATAATGCTAAAATATCATAACAATTAATATGAGTTACAGGGCTATGATAAATAATAAAAAGTACCATGCGGATGCTATTGTAATTATTGAATCAAAATACTGTGTAATTGCTACTTTATCAATTATTGAATCAATAATTTAAAATACTGTGCAATACCGTGTGCTTGTGAAATACCGCGTACTACTGTGGAATAACGCGTTTTACTATTCTTTTTATTACCGGGTATTTCAACAGTTGCCGGTGATAATACTGTTGATAAAATACTGTCGCTTTCAGTTTCCGACAATGAGGCCCACTATCGTTGACAATATTACCATTGTGGGGTCCACTAATATTTTGATATTTCGGCGCCGTCGAACTTTACCGAATATAATATTCTCCGACAGAACGAATATTATCCGACAGAAGGAATATTCCCCGACATACAGGTTTAACTTTTTGTATAAATGAATAGTATATTCGTATGAATAGTACTTTCGTATTTATACCGTATAATTTCGTATCCGGCTCATATAAACGTTATGACGTAATTCGAAGGTCGAAGAAAGTGTAAAAACGTTTTTAGCGTGAATAGTCCCCCGTGAATAGTGATCGCGTGAATAGTGATTGTGTGAATAGTGATTTAGCGTTATTACTAGATTTCTAAATTTTCACATTTCACTGGTAACTTTATCATTATCGATTCAACACCTTTCTATTTAAAAATAATAATAAGAAGAAAAATAAATTCTCTTTATTAAAATTTTCGGGGTCTTACATATATATATATATATATATATATATATATATATATATATATTATTGACGTTAGTAATATATATATACATAACAATATTTGTTATTTATAATTTTTCTATCTCTAAGTTACCGTTTTCGTTCCCAAAATTTCTAAAAGGTTTACAAAAATTATTATTATTATTATTATTATTATTATTATATATATATATATATATATATATATTACTAACGTTATATATATATATATATATTATTGACGTGTGTGTGTGTGTGTGTATATATATATATATATATATATATATATATATATATATATATAACAATATTTGTTATTATTTTATTTTCCTATATCTAAATTACTTTTTCCTTTCCAAAGATTACTAAAAGTTTTACAAAAATTGTATATATATATATATATATATATATATATATATATATATAATGTTAATAATATATATAATTATATGTATGTATATATATACACATATACATACATATAATTATATATATTATTAACACTATATATATATATATATATATATATATATATATATATATATTAACGTGTATATATTAAACAATATTTGTTATTATTTATTTCTCTCTTTTTAAGTTACCTTTTCCTTTCCAAAGATTTCCCAAAAGTTTTACAAAAATTGTTATAAATATATTAATATATATATATATATATATATATATATATATATAAGTAGCGTGTGTGTATATATATAATTATATATATATTATTAACGTTATATATATAACACTATATATTATCATTATTATATATATATATACGTTATTGTTTTATATATATATTTATATATTAGTAACGTGTATATATATATATATGTATAATTATATATATTATTAATTGATATATATATATATATATGTGTATATATATAACAATATTTGTTATTATTTATTTTCCACTCTCTAAGTTACCTCTTTCTTTCTCAAGATTTTTAAAAATTTTACAAAAAATTATTATATATATATATGTATATATATTTATATATTGGTAAACATGTATATATATATATATAATTATATGTATTACTAACGTTATATATATGTAACAATATATATATATATATATATATATATATATATATATATATATATATTATAAAACTTGTATATATATAACAATATTTGTTTTTATTTATTTTTCTCTTCCTAAGTTACATTTTCTTTTCCAAGATTTTCAAAAATTTTACAAAAATTGTTATATATATATATATATTTATATTATTAACGTTACATATATATATAACAATATATATTAAAGTGTGTGTATATATATTATTAACGTACATAATATAACTAAGTTCATTTAGTTCAGTTGGTAAGAAGTTGGTAAGAATACTTGTTTAGTTGTAAAAGGTCACAAGTTCAAATCTTACTAGCGCATTATTTTTGAAAAAAGAGAGATGGCCCGCGGGCTGGCCCGGCCCGGCCCAACCCGGGCCACGGGCCTATAAATATCGGCCCATAAATATCCGACCCGTTATAAGCCCGGCCCGTTTCGGATGGCCCGGCCCGTTTGACAGGTCTAGTGGCATGTGACCACGGTATTTATATATAATATATATGAGAAATAATTCATATCACATAATAGTCATGAGACCTTATACGTTATCAAATTTTATGTCGTTTATTTTAATATTTGGCACACATAATATAAAAATACAACTCTTCAATCGCGACAGACTATTACAACAGGAGACTACACAACATTGGATTAACTGTTTCCACTTCCTGTGAAAATACAAGTACAAATTACCGAGTTGTAATATTATATGATTTCCTATATACATGTGCATTAAACTAAAAATGTACTACCTCCATTTCATAATAAGTGATTTTTTAGAAGAAACAAAATTTGTTTCAATTTATCTGTCGTTTACAACTTTCTAGGATAATAAATTATTTACTTTTCAATATCACCCATAACTTCTCTCATTGTCCCAAGAAATTTTCTCCCTTGTATTAATAGTTTTCAACTTCCCATAAAGGGGTAGTGATGAAATTTCATACAAATTTTAATTATTAAATGATAGTATTAAATGACTTTCTTAATTCATGTGCATGAATCTAAAACGACACTTAATATGGAAACGACACTTATAGACATAAACCTAGGTAAATGGGACTGTGGGACGCCTATAGTAAAATTCAAACCTCTTGCAACTTTTATAGAAGATAGAATAGATTCCATTTGGGGGTAAGAATCCTTAATAATTAATGAACTAGTTAGAAATTCTTACTTTATCGTAGTATATAAATAGCTTGATGCTCTAGTCATTTTTTCACTTGTCATATTTGAGACTCCCCTTAAACAAGAAATCTTGCATACATACTCCTCTCCGGTTCACTCTTCTCAAGAGTTTTTTTTCCTCCTCTTAAGTTGAATATATCTTGTAATAGCCTCTTCTGATCAAGTAGTGAACTCGCTCAATATTGACTTAGTGTTCTTAAAATGTGTTGCTTCATACAAGCTTAATTAGCATACCCATTGCACTAACGGTTCCGTCGAATTTTCAAGTACTGTCTTTGAATTTGTTAAAAACCTTTGAATTAAAAAACAAGTTCAGATCTGAGGATTTTATATAAGGAAAACCTTCATATCTGAACTTGTTTTTTTAATTTCATTAGAGGTATTCAACAAATTCAAAAACAGTAATGGAAAATGTTACAAAACCATTATTGGGGACACAATGGGTATGCTAAGTTTGTATGAAGCAACACATTTTAAGAACACATGGAGAAGTTATTTTAAATGAGGCTCTTACTTAATTTCATGCATAGTGAGGCATGCATGCCTTGGAGCAACCCCTCCACAAGGGAATACCTAGACTCGTGGCTAGTGTTTACTTCTCTTTCTATGGGGAAGACCCTTCTAATTTGATAAACATTTATAAATGACACAAAAATTGTCCTTTAAAGCACCCACAAAGTATTTTGTGTGTCATTTATAAGTGCTTATAAATTAATTAATTAGAGCATATGCTTACATCTGGTTTGTGTGTTTTTGTTTGTTTTAACATGCACACTGAGGCATGAGTTATAAGGGGGTACAATGTTTAAGTATCTTCTTTAGCCTTTAATTTGTTTATCTAGTCAAAGGGCAAATTACAAAATCATCCCCTCATGTTTACATGAATTTGGAATGTACTTCTTAATGTTTCAATTTTCGCACTGCTATTACCAAAGTTTCAATTTGGTGCAATAATTTGTCCCTTGTGACCAATTAAGGACAAAATACTTCAATCCTACATAAATCTATTTTTCTCCTAACAAAAGGATACCACAGACCTCACTATCAACAAGTATAACTAAAGTAGTAACATGACATATAATTAACTTTGTAACTTGAGTCCACATAAAAACTCTATTGCTGGTGTATATTTTGCATACCAGATGTAAACCGTAATTGTGAAAAGCAATGCAATATCATTACTACATGGTACTTTACTTGTCTAAATATATGAACACATTGATTGTTTTAAGGGTGTCGATTAACTGAGCTAGCTGCTACTGTAACGGACTCATGTGCACAGTCTTAGGAATAGGAGCCAAGCCGCAGTTATAGTCGCGACTCATGGCCAAAGTCACGTCTATAGCCGCAGCTCAGCCTATAGCGATTTGGAATTTTCAGATATTAAAATAAAAATTTAATAAAATAAATTTTTATTTTAATAATATATTATATTATATGGGTAATTATGTGCGATATAATATGTGGGTGTGTGAAATATGATAAATATAATAGTTTATGTTTATTGTTATACGCAAATTATTATGTGAAAGCAATAAAATTATTATTATTGATTTATTGTACTGCTTATATGAATACTTGCGGTATAATGTATGTATGGAATGTAATGTGATAAATATATTAAAAATATATTTATTACATAAATAATTTCTTGAAGCAAATTATAATGCGATAAAAGTATTTGTGTGGATATTTAAATGGTTTGAGGTAAATGAATTATTTTAATATAATAAATTTGTTTATTAAATAAAATATTTTTATTTAATAAATAGCTTCCATTTTTGTGGAAAAGATTTTTGGTATAGTGGTTATAATTTTTTTAGGTAATATGTAGGCATAAATATACCATGTGATATGTACGGAGGGTTAATAATAGATGTGTATATGTATTATGTATGTATGGGATAGGCACATGTAAGTAATATAAGTATACATGTATACATATATGTGTGCTAGCCAAGTTTGAGAAGCTAAGTCTGAGAACAAGAAGCGAGCAGGAGCTGGCCTAAACTGATCAAACTAGACCAACAACTCAGCCACCCTATAATGTATAGCACAAGAAATTTTTGTGAGCAACAAGAGAGGAGAGTGGGCTGCAAGAATCGGCTTCTATATATATATATATATATATATATATATATATATATATATATTAAGCTCAGTTCTTCCATTCTCATTGTTTTTGCTCAAAACCAATCTTCATACTTCCATAAAGCTGAGTTTGGGTTATTACTCTGTTAAATTGAAGAAGAATACAAAGTTAATAGAAGGTAATTCTCTTCTATGTTTACTAATTGAGTTAAACTTTATATGATAGGACTTGGTATGGTGGACTCTGTGAATGATTTCAATTGAAATCTGTAATAGACCTGTTCTGAAAATCTATGAAGACAAGCTTTTGAAACCATGCCTCTAGGTTATTGAAAAAATGCCAAGTAAAAGATTTTCCTAAGAACTTGGGAATTAAAAGGAATTAACCAATGTATATAATCTTTGATGATATGTTTTGAAAGGAGGACTTGTTTAGGATAATTGGAATCATTTCATAGCAAATAAAATGCATGATAAGTAAGTTTGCGTAATTGAAATTGCGAACTCTGCAGAACAGAGCCTATTCCTGAACTGATGCTGAGGTGGCGCGACCGCGCCACTTCCCAGGTCAAACCAGCGCGACCGTGCTGGTATCCAGAGCTAAAAAGCAATATCTCTTTTTGGGTTCTGCTCATCTGGACATGTGTAATAGAGTCATGTAAGCATGAATATATGTTTAATTTAGTGTTCAAGCTAGTCGTGCATGAAATGAACTATGTTAGTATGTGTTAACTTGAGTTTTCAATGAAAAACAATGTGATGTTTGAATACACGAGCTAAACATATACACCTGAGATTTGTGTATGTGTAATGTGTGATATCTAGCATGTCTATAAGTGCCAAGAATGAAAATAGTCAATTCTATATAAACTGAACTCGCTAAGCTTGTTTTTATAAAGAAATTTCAAAAAGAAATGCAAGAACTATAGAATGCAAGTCCTAAGATGTTTTTAGGTTTTAAAACCTGTTTGTCATATGTTATATGACATGTTGAACAAGTCTAACATGTTACCAAGTGGACAGAGTGAGGAAAATCTCAATTTTGGGCTGATCAGGGAGTACCGCGGCCGCGCTACTCCCAAGCTTAAATGCTGCGCGGCCGCGCCGCACTACAGAGTTACCAAGTTATTTCAACTATGATCTTAAGCTTGAAACATGTACATATAAGAGTTCTAAGATGTAATCTATGCTAAGAGTGATGCTTCAATTATCTAAGCATATAATATATATACAACGATATGTATTCAAAAGGTTTTTAAAGAGATTTCTAAATGAAATCAATTGAATTTCAAACATGGAAACCAAAGTTATAAAATATGATTAGAATGAATACGAGAATGTAGCTGAGATATGAAATTGATATGTGAAGTGTCTGCTATACATGTTTCTTGGCTCATAAGATCAAGTAGGTACAACTAGTTGACATAGGAATACATTGAGTGAATAAGCTAATGTGTGCCTATACATGAATATAACTATGTAGGGTATACGCCAAGTAAAGTTAAACGGTATTTTGAGCAACGCAAGAGGCAAGTATCCCAACTCTCTTCAAATTTATATATAACAATAATAATTGTGGAAGGTTATCAAACTCCTTGATATAAGTTGTTATGATGCGTACTCGTTTAACTTCGATATGCAAATACTGTTTAAAAACAGTCTGAGTCATTTGATTCGGCTAGACACAGATTAAAATATTTCATTGCTTTCATATTAAGTTTTGAAATATTATTACTGGTTAGATAGAGCTGTTGAATCATATTGTTTTGATTTGAATTCCAGACTGAGTATGAACAACCCAAAATTGGGAAAATTTTATATTACGCCAAGAAGGCGGTGACGTTGAACGAAAAATATCGTTTTTATTAGATAGTATTGATCAATACAGGGCATAACGGGCTGATCACCCACCGTGCCCATAAGACCAGACGATTCGCAGATGAATTTTTGATCGAACCTTTTTAGGAAAAGAAAAAGAAATGTTCAGGGTCTTGTGACCACTCAACATGATTAAAAGTCAGTATGTTATTTCGAAAATGCAAATAAGACATGTTTCAATTGCTTTACAGTTTTGTTTCACTGTTAAAGCATATCTTCAAGAAGACATTTATTTCCTTGCACAAGTTATTAATAACTGTTACTACTTGTTGAGCAATTGAATGCTCATTCTTGCTTTGAATATAAATATTTTTAGCTAAGCCAGAACGCATAGAATGGTCCGGAAAGGACAAAGGCAAGGGAAAGCTACATGAGTAGTTCGGAATGGCTGTTGTAATAACTAGACTCTTGTTTAATAAATATAATATCTATCATGTAATAAAGATACTAAAGGTCGTCATACCTGGGATAGCTATCTCTGATGTAATAACTATTATTATTTTTTATTGTAAGCAGTGTGTATAAATGGTATCGTGTAGCACCAAGTACGGGTTTTAAGTACCCGGATTTGGGAGCGTCATAGGTTGGTATCAGAGCCATAGGTTAGAAACCTTAGGATGGGATACATTGGGCTATAACCTTAGGCAAATTAGACAGGAAGAAAAATAAAGAACTCATATAGAGTTTAAAGAAGATGGATTGCGGAAATTCATCAGTAAATGAAATAAAAAGATAACTTAAACAACACTGTTATTTGTTGTGTGTATTTATAACTTGTATTATATATTAATCAAGTTGTTTATGTACGTGTAGATGTCAGGAGAATAAATTCAGCTTGATCTAGTAGAACCTGAGGAGCAAATAGTTCCACCTCCTATTGTACCACAGCCAGCACCAGAGCAAGTGCCGATGGTGATAATAGCTAGTGACTCTGAATCTGACCCTGAAGAGGATCCCGAGGAGTGATTGTTTGTAGAAGAACTTGAGGAGACCGTAAAAGCAAATGCAAAAAATGATGTTGCACATGTTAACCAAGAGATGGAGGATGCCCTGGTACAGCTTGGGGCAATGGTTCGTCATTTGATGGATCAGAATGTAGACTTGACTACTGGACTACAAACTTCAGAGAACCGTGCCCAATATTATGAGACTCAGTTATATGAACTGCAAGCAGATTTTCATGAGTTGAATAATATTAGAGATGTAGAGATTTAAGAGCAACAACTGAGGGAGGAGCAGGTTCGTAACCTCCAGAATGAGCTTAGTTGTATAAATAGAAAGGTGAATGCAATGAACTTTGCTTACACGACCTCTATAGGGCGTGTACAGACAGCAGTTTGGGCTTATCTAAACAAAATAGGACAGTTCAGCCAGTCTATCTCCCGTGCACGCGTGATTGCCATTACGGAAGAAGAACGTGTTAGGACCACTACTATTGGTCACACTTAGAGGGAAAGTTGTTTTGTGAAATAATATGGAATTATGTGTAAATATGTGTACATATTTGTATATATGTTGTAAATAGTTGGTCATGTAGGTATGAACTAGAAATCCCATCTTTTGTTATAGTAATGGGATATATTTTGAAAATCCTGACTTGATAGTAGTTAAGGATTAAGGAATGAGAAATCTTTTGATGTAAAGATAGAAAAAATATAGCTAGTTAAATGCTATGTAAGAAATTAGCCAGAGGGGCTAGTAGAAAAGCTGTGTACAGAGTTCAGATGTAAAAAGAAGCATGTTTAATATAATATTAAATATGTTTTTGAAATGATTGTGTGTTAAGCATGGAATGAAACTATTTGACATCTGTATTAGTTTAATAATAATAATAATATTAAACGAAAAGGAGTAGTATATAGCAAATGAATGCTATAAACAAAGAAAAGCATGTTTAATATAGTGATTAAATATGCTTTGTTTTAAATGTTGTTATTGAGCATTGCATAAGAATGCCTTAAAAAAACAAAGAAGTTGTTTAATAATAAGAGATTTTATTAAACAGAAAATGCCACCAAAATAGAGAGGAAGGGGAATACATAGAACTTAGAGAAATGAAACTGAAGAATCAGAAACTGAGAATAGAAATAGAAATGAGGATCAAGGAAACCCGATGCAACAATTTATAGACTTGTTGATGGGAGCTTTCCAGAATAGGAATCCCCCTCAACCTAATGTAAATGTAGATCCACCAACAGTTCATATCCCTAGCTTTAAGGATTTCAAAACTGTGGGACCCCCGGAGTTCAGAGGAACCACTGAACCTATAGAGGCTCAGTCCTGGATTAAAGAGATAGAGAAAGCCTTTAAGATAGCGAGGGTGAACGATGAGCAAAAAACTTCATTCGCTGCCTATATGCTTAAAGGAGAGGCGAATTTCTGGTGGGAAGCAAATAGAACTAGAGCTGGAGAGGGAATAATTGATTGGGAAAGATTCAAGGCGATCTTCTTCGAGAATTATTTTCCTCCAAGTATGCAAAGTATAATGGAAGTAAGATTTATGGAACTAAAGCAAGGAGATTTGACTGTGCTGCAGTATGCAGCCAAATTCAATGAATTAACACGATTTGCTCCACATCAGGTGGATATAGAAGAAAGAGAAGCTAGAAGATTTGAGCAAGGCCTAAAAGTTTGGCTCTATAATAAATTGTCAGTGTTACAGATTGGATCTTTTGGCACGATTCTTAACAAAGCAATAATAGCAGAGGTAGGGAGTGAGGCACTGAGCCTTTACAATAAAGAAAGAAGGAATAAGGGAAAGATTGAAGGAACAATCAAAACAGAAATAGGTAGTGGAATTGGAAATAATAAGAAAAGAAAGTGGAATAACTTTGAAAACACTGGAAACAATCAGGGAAATCAGAAAAAGAAGTTTGAAGCCTGCAAGAACTGTGGGAAAAATCACATTAGGGTATGTCTGAGAGGGAAAATGGTATACTACAAATGTAGACAAGAGGGACATATCTCTCCTAACTGCCCCAATCCAAGAAAGATTTTCGGATGCTTTATTTATGGGTTAGTGGATCACTTAGCCAGAAACTGTCCAAAGAAGGGAACAGATAGAGGAAACAGTAACAAAGGCAACAGTAGCGGGAAAGCAACTACAACAGGACCAGCTCTGCAAAATAGACCAACCGCCAGAACTTTTAATATGACGGTACAAGATACAGTTGTTTCAAAAGATGTAGTTTCATGTATCGTTCCGATCAACAATATAAATGCTTATGTGTTGTTTGATTGAGGAGCAACCTGTTCTTTTATATCACATGAATTTGCTAAGCGTTTGAATATGCCTTTGGTAAATTTAGAAACTCCCATGAACATAGAAGTCGCCAATAAAGAAGTAAATCTTGTAGAGCATATCTATAGGAATTGTTGCGTTAAGATAGGAGATCATAGGTTGAACATAGATTTAATTCTAATACAGTTGGGAGAGTTCGACATAATTTTAGGAATGGACTGGTTATTTAATCACGGAGCGGTGATAGATTGCCAAAAGAAGTTAGTAGGTCTCAAACCTGCAATGCAGTCGAAGGTAGTATTTTATGGTAATAAATCGCCAAGACAGTCTCGTTGTTTGACGATGACGCAAGTGAAAAAGTTGTTACAAAAACGTTGTGTGGGATATCTAGCATATGTGGTGGATACCCAACAAGTAGGTGTGGATATGAATCAGATTACAGTAGTAAATGAATTCATGGATGTCTTTTCAGATGATCTACCAGGTCTTCCACCAGACAGAGAAATTGAATTTGTTATTGATATAGTGCCTGGTACATCACCAGTATCCAAGGCACCATACAGAATGGCTCCAGTGGAAATAAAAGAATTGATGATACAATTGTAAGAACTACTAGATAAGAAGTATATTCGACCGAGTACGTCACCATAGGGAGCACCAGTATTATTTATGAAAAAGAAAGATGAATCGTTAAGACTTTGTATCGACTACAGGGAGTTGAACAAAGTAACAATCAAGAATAAATATCCATTGCCCAGGATTAATGATCTCTTTGATCAGCTGAAAGGGGCAAGGAACTTTTCCAAGATAGACTTAAGAACTGAATATTACTAGCTGAAAGTAAGAGATGAAGATGTTCCAAAGACAGCATTCAGAACTCGATATGGTCATTACGAGTTTCTGGTAATGTCTTTTGGATTGACAAATGCGCCAACTGCATTCATGGACATGATGAACAGAATATTCAAGCAGTATTTGGACAAGTTTGTGGTAGTATTCATAGATGATATTTTGATCTACTCCAAGACACAGGATGATCATGCAATACATTTGCGAATAGTATTGGAAACACTAAGAAGAGAAAAGTTGTATGCAAAATTCTCTAAATGTGAATTTTGGCTAGAAAGAGTTCAATTTTTGGGTCACGTGATCGACAAAGATGGTATATCTGTGGATCTAGCAAAAGTAAAAGTAGGGAACAGCCCAAGACGCCGACTGAAGTGCGTAGTTTCTTAGGGTTAGCATGTTACTATCGAAGATTTATTCAAGATTTTTCAAAGATAGCTACCTTGTTAACCAATTTGACAAGAGATACCGTGATATTTGTATGGTCGGAGAAGTGTGAAACAAGTTTTCAAGAACTCAAGAAAAGACTAAGCGAAGTACCAGTGTTATCATTACCAGATGAAACAGGGAATTTTGTTGTGTATAGTGACGTGTCGCATAAAGGACTAGGGTGTGTGCTTATGCAACACGGGAAAGTCATTGCTTATGCATCACGACAGTTGAAAGATTATGAGAAGGGATATTCTACTCACGATCTAGAATTGACAATAGTAGTATTTGCCTTGAAAATTTAGAGGCATTATCTGTATGGAGAGAAATGTGAGATATATACCGATCATAAAAGTCTGAAATATATCTTCACACAAAAAGAGTTAAATATGAGACAGAGAAGATGGTTAGAACTGACTAAGGATTACAATTGCAAAATTCTTTATCACCCAGGAAAAGTAAATGTAGTGGCAGATGCTTTAAGTAGAAAATGTCGAGAAAAGTTGATGATGTTGACAACTCACGATGAGTTGATAACCGCAATGGAAAGAATGGAGCTAGAAGTAAAGTTTCCATATGAGTCGAAAGGAAAGTTATACATAATGGAAAATGGTCCAACGTTGTTGGATAAAATCAAAGAAGCACAAAAGCAAAGACGAGGAATGTGAGAAGTTTAAGGGAAAAGATTTCCAAAGTAAAAGAAACTAAGTTTAAATTTGATAAAGATAAAATATTAAAGTTTGAAGGTAGAATTTGGGTTCCATCCATACCGGAGCTGAAAGAAGAAATTTTACAAGAGGCCCATTGTTCAAGGTACGCGATTCATCGTGGAAGTACAAAGATATATCAAGACATTCGACAACATTTTTGGTGGCCGAACATGAAAAGAGAAGTCGCAGAATGTGTCAGTAAGTGTTTGACATGTCAAAGAGTCAAAGCAGAACATCAAAAACCAAGTGGGTTACTCCAACCGTTAGAAATTCCTGAATGGAAGTAGGAGCATATCACGATGGATTTTGTGGTAGGACTTCTAAATACACAAAAAGGGTTCGATGTTATATGGGTTATAGTTGATCGATTAACAAAGACGGCACACTTTTGCCAATCAAGATCAAATATAACCTGGACCAGTTAGCTAAACTCTATATCAAGGAAATTGTTTCTCGACATGGAGTGCCAATTTCAATTGTGTCAGATAGAGATCCAAGGTTCACATCAAATTTTTGGAAGAGCTTACAAGAACACATGGGAACGTAGTTGAGATTGAGTACGACTTACCATCCTCAGACAGATGGACAAAGTGAAAGAACAATACAGACTCTAGAGAATATGCTACGAGCCTGTGTTATGGACTTTAAGGGAAATTGGGACGATCACTTACCTTTGGTAGAATTTGCATATAACAATAGTTACGACGCTAGTATAGGCATGCCGCCTTACGAAGCGTTGTATGGAAGAAAGTGCAGAATACCATTGTGTTGGGATGAGGTAGGAGAGCGTCGTTTGTTAGGACCGGAATTGGTGCAGCAAACTGCAGAAATTGTAAAGTTAATACGTACGTGACTTATCAGAGCTCAAGATCGGCAGAAAAAGTATGCAGATCAGCATAGACAAAACAGAGAGTTTGACATTAGATCGCACGTATTTCTAAAAGTATCCCCGTGAAAAGGAAAGATACGATTTGGAAAGAAAGGAAAGTTGAGTCCTCGTTTTATAGGACCATTTGAGGTTTTGAGAAGAATTGGAGAAGTAGCCTATGAAGTAGCATTACCTCCAAAGTTAGAACACGTTCATAATGTGTTTCACGTGTCAGTCTTACGACCATATAAGTCAGATTATAAACACGTGATATAATATGAACCTATACAATTTGGAGAAAAACTTAACCTATGAAAAAGTTCATGTTCAGATATTGGATCGGAAAGAGAAACTTTTGCGGAATAAGGTAATACCGTCGGTAAAAGTGTTATGGAGAAACCATAGTGCTGAGGAAGCCACGTGGGAGTTAGAGGAAAGAATGAGACAGAATTGTCCCCACTTATTTGAATAGCTTTGCTTTGCGATTCCGAGGACGAAATCTTTATAAGGGGGAAAGAATGTAGCGATTTGGAATTTTCAGATATTAAAATAAAGATTTAATAAAATAAATTTTTATTTTAATAATATATTATATTATATGGGTAATTACGTGCGATATAATATGTAGGTGTGTGAAATATGATAAATATAATAGTTTATGTTTATTGTTATACGCAAATTATTATGTGAAAGCAATAAAATTATTATTATTGATTTATTGTACTGCTTATATGAATACTTACGGTATAATATATGTATGGAATGTTATGTGATAAATATATTAAAAATATATTTATTACATAAATAATTTCTTGAAGCAAATTATAATGCGATAAAAGTATTTGTGTGGATATTTAAATGGTTTGAGGTAAATGAATTATTTTAATATAATAAATTTGTTTATTAAATAAAATATTTTTATTTAATAAATAGCTTCCATTTTTATTGAAAAGATTTTTGGTATAGTGGTTATATTTTTTATAGGTAAGATGTAGGTATAAATATACCACGTGATATGTATGGAGGGTTAATAATAGATGTGTATATGTATTATGTATGTATGGTATAGGCACATGTAAGTAATATAAGTATACGTGTATACATATATGTGTGCTAGCCAAGTTTGAGAAGCTAAGTCTGAGAACAAGAAGCAAGCAGGAGCTGGCCTAAACTGATCAAACTAGACCAACAACTCAACCATCCAATAATGTATAACACAAGAAAATTTTGTGAGCAACAAGAGAGGAGAGTGGGCTGCAAGAATCGGCTTATATATATATATAATATATATATATATATATATATATATATATTAAGCTCAGTTTCTTCCATTCTCATTATTTTTGCTCAAAACCAATCTTCATACTTCCATGTTAAATTGAAGAAGAATACAAAGTTATTACTCTGTTAAATTGAAGAAGAATACAAAGTTAATCAAAGGTAATTCTCTTCTATGTTTACTAATTGAGTTAAACTTTATATGATAGGACTTGGTATGGTGGACTCTGTGAATGATTTCAATTGAAATCTGTAATAGACTTGTTCTGAAAATCTATGAAGACAAGCTTTTGAAACCATGCCTCTAGGTTATTGACAAAATGCCATGTAAAAGATTTTCCTAAGAACTTGGGAATTAAAAGGAATTAACAAATGTATATAATCTTTGATGATATGTTTTGAATGGAGGACTTGTTTAGGATAATTGGAATCATTTCATAGCAACTAAAATGCATGATAAGTAAGTTTGCATAATTGAAATTGCGAACTCTACAGAACAGAGCCTATTCCTGAACTGATGCTGAGGTGGCGCGGCCGCGCCACTTCCCAGGTCAAAACCAGCGCGACCGCGCTGGTATCCAGAACAACTGTGCTGGTATCCAGAGCTAAAAAGCAATATTTGTTTTGGGTTCTACTCATCTGGACATGTGTAATAGAGTCATGTAAGCATGAATATATGTTTAATTTAGTGTTCAAGCTAGTCGTGCATGAAATGAACTATGTTAGTATGTGTTAATTTGAGTTTTTAATGAAAAACAATGTGATGTTTGAATACACGAGCTAAACATATACAACTGAGATTTGTGTATGTGTATTGTGTGATATTTAACATGTCTATAAGTGCCAAGAATGAAAATAGTCAATTCTATATAAACTGAACTCGCTAAGCTTGTTTTTATAAAAAAATTTCAAAAAGAAATGCAAGAACTATAGAATGCAAGTCCTAAGATGTTTTTAGGTTTTAAAACCTGTTTGTCATATGTTATATGACATGTTGAATAAGTCTAACATGTTGCCAAGTGGACAGAGTGAGGAAAATCTCAATTCTGGGCTAATCAGGGAGTACCGCGGCCGCGCTCCTCCCATGATTAAATGCAGCGGGGCCGCGCCGCACTACAGAGTTACCAAGTTATTTCAACTATGATCTTAAGCTTGAAACATGTACATATAAGAGTTCTAAGATGTAATCTATGCTAAGAGTGATGCTTCAATTATCTAAGCATATAATATATATACAACGCTATGTATTCAAAAGGTTTTTAAAGAGATTTCTAAATGAAATCAGTTGAATTTCAAACATGGAAACCAAAGTTATAAAATATGATTAGAATGAATATGAGAATGTAGCTGAGATATGAAATTGATATGTGAAGTGTTTGCTATACATGTTTCTTGGCTCATAAGATCAAGTAGGTACAACTAGTTGACATAGGAATACATTGAGTGAATAAGCTAATGCGTGCCTATACATGAATATAACTATGTAGGGTATACGCCAAGTAAAGTTAAACGGTATTTTGAGCAACGCAAGAGGCAAGTATCCCAACTCTCTTCAAATTTATATATAACAATAATAATTTTGAAAGGTTATCAAACTCCTTGATATAAGTTGTTATGATGCGTACTCGTTTAACTTCGATATGCAAATATTGTTTAAAAACAGTCTGAGCCATTTGATTCGGCTAGACACAGATTAAAATATTTCATTGTTTTCATATTAAGTTTTGAAATATTATTACTGGTTAGACAGAGCTGTTCAATTATATTGTTTTGATTTGAATTCCAGACTGAGTATGAACAACCTAGAATTGGGAAAATTTTATATTGCGCCAAGAAGGCGGTGACGTTGAACGAAAAATATCGTTCCTGTTAGATAATATTGATCAATACAGGGCATAACGGGCTGATCACCCACCGTGCCCGTAAGACTAGATGGTTCACAAATGAATTTCTGATCGAACCTTTTAAGGAAAAGAAAAAGAAATGTTCAGGTTCTTGTGACCACTCAGCATGATTAAAAGTCAGTACGTTATTTCAAAAATGCAAATAAGACATGTTTCAATTGCTTTACAGTTTTGTTTCACTGTTAAAGCATATTTTCAAGAAGACATTTATTTCCTTGCACAAGTTATTAATAACTATTACTACTTGCTGAGCAATTGAATGCTCATTCTTGCTTTGAATATAAATATTTTCAGCTAAGCCAGAGCGCATAGAAGGGTCCGGAAAGGACAAAGGCAAGGGAAAGCTACATGAGTAGTTCAGAATGGCTGTTGTAATAACTAGACTCTTGTTTAATAAATACAATATCTATCATGTAATAAAGATACTAAAGGTCGTTGTACCTGGGATAGCCATCTCTGATGTAATAACTATTATTATCTTTTATTGTAAGCAGTGTGTATAAATGGTATCGTGTAGCACCAAGTACGGGTTTTAAGTACCCGGATTTGGGGGCGTCACATAGCCTCTGAATCCCATTTTAGCAATATTTATTCCTTCTTTCTTCATTACTTGAAAAAAAATTTTAAAAAAAAAGAGTGAGAGAGTCCCCAAGAGAGAAAGCCACTAAAATTCTTAGCTTATGGAATCATATATATATATACACACACACATACACACAGAAGGAAAAACACAAAAAAATAATCCACCAATATTCAATTCATTTTCAACCCAAGCATTAAAGAGAAGGAGGAGATCATTCAAGGCACCAACCTTCTCTCTCATTCTGTTATCAAAGTTCTTATTATAAGACTTTAGTCCCATCCCGCGAGAAGAGAAAGCTTTTAGTTCAGTCCACGGGGCAAAGAGAAAGATAGACCTAAGGAGCTGCAGAACTAACGACTCTATTAAAAAGTAGAATTAGCAACTTGTACTCTCATTTTCAAGTGGATGAGATCGGTCGAGTGGTCTCAGTTGGAGATGGGATTGCAGGTAAAATGGTTGAATTTGCCAGCGACGTCAAAAGAATAACCTTGAATCTTGAGAATAATAAAGCATTAATGTTGATTTGTACATAATTAAATAAATCTGTTCTTTCTCTATATCTTAATTTTTTATGTGAATATTTGAATTGTATGCGAATGTTAGGATTTAAATTGTTGGAGTAATTTTCAATTAGAAATGATCCTAGGTGAATCTAAGACTCACATATCCATATCCATGAGAATTAAGTCTAGCTCATGATGGATCTAGAAATTAAATTCATGTAACTTTGCTTGTTGTGAATTATTCCTTGGTTGTGAGCCTATGAAGATGTCTAAGGCTTCTAAATTTATATTTAGGAGAATTGGGGCCCTCTTCTGATTATGAATTTTGAAATTAAATTGTATCATTTGAATTGATGTGAATGTAGTAAAATTGTGAGCCTAAGAGAAAACCTAAAGTCTCCAAATCAATATTTGGAGGAATTGGAATTTCCTCCCATGATAGACATT
The DNA here is from genome assembly GCA_034770075.1 of Aralia elata. Classification (NCBI taxonomy): domain Eukaryota; kingdom Viridiplantae; phylum Streptophyta; class Magnoliopsida; order Apiales; family Araliaceae; genus Aralia; species Aralia elata. The sequence goes on along the minus strand of CM068388.1, from coordinate 72,727,023 downwards.
GAATTTGAAATTATAATTGGCTATTGGTGCATATAAATCATCTATGGGCTTTAAAACCATTTGCGTTGCTTTTATCTCTCAAGGTGGAGTTTAAGACCCAAAATAATGAATATTATAATTTGGTGGTGGGTCCATTTTGATAGTTTTCCAATTACCCTAAGTTGGACCCGAAACCTATTTCCCTACTTTGGGTAAACAAAAAATGATTTTCAAAAAAATTAAAAGACTTTCTAAAATGAAATTAAATTCCAAATGATAAAAACAAAATACTTGGAAGGGACTTTTAACCCAAAACAATATTTGAAAACTCACTTTTAAAAATACACATTTTGAAAACTACACTTGACAATCACATTTGAAAAAAAAAATCAATTTTTAAAAATTATACTTGAAAATACATGAGTTTAAAAACCAAAACTTCCTTTTTTGAAAATACACGAATTTAGAAACCAAACTTCCCTTATTGAAAACACACAAATTTAAGAAACAAAACTCCCCTTTTTGAAAACAAAATGAGTTTAGTAGAAATACAACCCCACTTTTAAAAATACTTGATTTTTGAAACCAAACTTCCCTTTTAAAAAGACACGAGTTTAGAAACCAAACTCCCATTTTAAAAACACGTGAAGTGTAGAAAACCAAAACTCTCTTCTTGAAAAACACACGAGTCTAGAAACCAAAGCTCCCTTATTGAAAATATTGAAATCAAAACTAAATTTGGATTCAACTTATTTTCTAACGCGATAAGGAAAAATCTTTTACACGGACAATTATGGAAAATTCAATCTTGGTAATCTGATTTCTTTTAAGGAACTAATAGATAGTAGATTCTAGAATATTAATTTTTTTTAATACTAATGTAATTAGGGTTTTATTTAGTTAGAATTTCAATTCCAATTTTAAGTTGGATTGTTATTGTTTCTATTATTATTAGGGTTATGGTTACTTTTGAGTAGTATAAATAAGTGGTCAAGGTTGATGTAATGGACACAACACTTCATTCAATAAATAAAAATATTTCTCTCTATTATTCTTTGGTGTTTTTTTATAGCTATGAGTAGCTAAATTTCTGTTCTTGGATTAAGGAGACGAAAGCCTCAGAACTATTACTCTGTGAGATCTAATTGATTTTAATTGTTCAATTATTAATTTTGGTTAAAGTCGATAAATTCATCTTCCCGACTGATTTCATCGTTTTGGATTACGAAGAGGATAAGGAAATTCCCATCATTTTAGGTCGTCCATTCTTAGCAACAGGGAGAACGTTGATAGATGTGCAGAAAGGTGAATTGATAATGAGAGTTCAAGACCAGGAAGTCACCTTTAATGTGCTTAAATCGATGAAATTCCCTAAGGAGGGCGAGGAATGCTTACGGATAGACCTGCTTGATGAAATCGTGAATGAGCAAACCATGGCAATCATTGTTTGAAGATCTTTTTAGAAGCTGCCTCTGGTTGGGATAGATACTTTTGATGATCCAGATGAGTGGGATTATGTCAAGGTTTTCTAAACTCATTACCTATTCCTCAGAAATTTAGCAGGCAAATTTGATGTACTTGACCGGCCGAACGACGAAGGAGAAAAGAGGTCCAAACCGTCAGTGGAAGAGCCACTGTGCTTGAAACTAAAACCCCTTCCATCTCATTTACGGTATGCTTACTTGGGAGACTCGGACACACTACCAGTAATAGTTTCTGCAACATATGAATGAAATCTCAAGAAGGAAAAAAACTATTAAGGGTTTTGCGTGAGCATAAAACAGCAATTGGCTGGACAATAGTAGACATCAAGGGAATCAGTCCGTCGTTTTGCATGCATAAAATTCTGCTTGAAGAAGGAGCAAAACCGGTCATTGAGCAAAAAAGAAGGTTGAATCCAATTATGAAAGAAGTAGTGAAGAAGGAAATTATTAAGTGGTTAGACGCCGGTATTATCTATCCAATTTCAGATAGTGCTTGGGTAAGTCCCGTACAATGTGTGCCTAAAAAGGGAGGAATGACAGTGATTGAGAACGAAAACAATGAACTCATTCCTACAAGAACAGTTACAGGTTGGAGAGTGTGTATGGATTATCGCAAGTTGAACAAAGCTACGCGCAAGGATCACTTTCCTTTGCCATTTATTGATCAGATGTTAGATAGGTTGTCCGGTCATCAGTTCTATTGCCTTATCGATGGATACTCAAGATATAACCAGATAGTGATAGCTCCGAAAGATCAAGAGAAAATAACTTTTACATGTCCTTATGGAACGTTTGCATTCCGGAGAATGTCTTTCGGGTTATGTAATGCACCGACTACATTCCAGCGATGCATGATGGCTATCTTCTCGGATATGGTTGAACAAAATTTGGAGGTATTCATGGATGACTTCTCTGTATTCGGTGATAGTTTTGACTTGTGTCTTAAAATCTCATCTTAGTACTGCAGCGTTGTGTGGAGACGAATTTGGTGCTTAATTGGGAAAAGTGCCACTTTATGGTGCGAGAAGGGATTATTCTGGGGCACAAAGTATCCGACGCAGGTTTAGAGGTGGATAGGGCAAAAATTCAGAAACCATTTAAAAAGCTACCTGTCCACCGACTACATCTATAAAAGGCATTAAGAAAGTTTTTTTCGGACATGCAGGATGAATACCGTTGGAATTCATCAAGGATTTCTCAAAAATTTCAACAACCAATTGTGATTTCACTCCTTGAGTAAAAAGATGTTCCCTTTAAGATGGATTCAAGCTTGCATCGCAAAGCCTTTTGAAGTGCTGAAAAAAGAAGTTAGTCACAGCCCCCGAATCCATAGTGTTGCTCCCGATTGATTGGAACCTTTGCCTTTTGAGTATGATGTTGTGACGCAAGTGATTATACAGTGGGAGCTGTGTTGGGTCAGCGATAGAGGACAAGGTGTGTTTTCCACCACCATCTACTACTCAAGTAAGACACTCACAGAAGCTCAATTAAATTATACTTACTAATAGAGAAATGAGTTTGCTTGCAGTAGTATTTGCCTTTGACAAGTTTTTCGAGCATATCTAATTGAGAACCAATGGTGGTATTATCTACCCACTGATCATAGCAACTATCATAATACTTGATTGCAAAGAAGGATGCCAAACCTAGGTTATGATTTCGATGGGTCCTCTTATTGGCAATAATTTGACCCTTGGAGATTCGAGGATAGGAAAGGTACGGAGAATTAAGTGGCTGATCATCTTTCAAGGTTAGAAAAAATACCGACATGCAGCAGAAAAAGAAATGATGTGGGTAATCAATGGAGTCATTTCCAGATGAACAATTGTTTGGTATCAACACCGAAAGTCCCTTGGTATGCTGATTATCGTGAATTTCCTAGTCAGTAATGTTTCTTCCGCAAGATTTCACTTTTCAGCAAAGAAAGAAATTTCTCCATGATGTCAAACGAGTACTTTTGGGATGAAGGCCATTCCTATTCAAAACCTTGCGGCTGATCAATATGGATTCGACGTTGTGTGCCACAGGCAAGAAATGGAGATGGTATATTGACTCATTGTCATTTCGCCAGATTAATGGAAGGCCATTACGGAGGAGGAAAGAAACCTGCAGCAAAAGGTGTTACCAGTGCGGGATTTTTCTGGCCTTCGTTGTTCAAGGGAGACTCCCCAATCTCGTTTGTGCTTAAGTGTGAATAGGATGTCAACGGGTTGGAAATATCTCGAAGGGGGGGGGGGGAGGGGGGGGGGGGATAGGGGACAGCGACACGAAATGCCTCTCAACACCTATCCTTGAGGTTGAACTATTTTGAATGGTTTTGGGAATTGACTTTATGAGGCCGTTTTCGTCATCATTCAATAATTAATACATAACTTTTGGGCAGTGGATTACGTGGACAAAAATGGGCTTTTCGAAGCACTTGCATTACCAAACCAATGATGCCAAAGATGGTTCTACGGTTCCTGCACAAGGAATATCTTTTACATAGATGTCGGTTACAACCAAGAGCCATAATTCAGGTGACGAAGGTTACTCATTTTTGTAACAAGCAGTTCACTAAGTTCGTTAAGGCTAAGTACAGAGTCAAACACTGGATTTGTCTACGGTTTTATCATCCCCCAAACAAAATGGCCAAGCAGAGGTATTCGAATCAAGGAAATTAAGTCAAATTCTGGAGAAGAAAGTGGGTAAACCCGACTCGTAAGGAGCTGGGCAATAAAACTCAGACGATGTTGTATGGGCATATCGCGCCGCGTTATTAAGAATCCCCATTGGAAATGTCGCCGAGTATCGTATGGTGTTTTTGGAAAGCATGTCATTTACCGGTTCCGAACTTGAGCATAAGGCCTATTGGGCAATTCCAAAAGTTGACACCTTGATCTTCAAGCCGCTAGTTGAGAAAAGGTTGCTCCAATTTGAAACCGAGATTCGAGGAATATTCGCCATCATGCCTTAGGGTGAGAATGCCAAGCTGTACAAAGAAAAAAGTCAAAAGGTGGCATGACAAACAGGATTGTAGGATCGGAAGTTTGAACCGGGGACAAGCTTTGTGCTATTGTTCAATTCCAGACGTACGATTATTATCCTAGAAGAAACTGAAGTCTAGATGGTCAGGCCCTTTTCATTTATCAACTACTGTTAAGTTTCTCACGGGGCAATTTGAAGTCGAAGGAAAAGTCCGAGATTTCAAAGCGCACATTCAAGAGTCAACGGTCAGCGATCTCAAACATTCATTGGGGAGGGCGACGATGTGGATCGTACAAGTATTAGTGATTCACCTTTTTCTACTCCCGATCAATGCTGACGCGTAATGTACTGATGACAGAAAGTCCGGGCTGACGACTATCTACAAAACCAAGCGCCTATGTATGGGAGGCAACCCAATTCTACTGAATATTACATTGCTTTATCACTATAATTAGTATAGTTAATATTTTTCTAGGAGTAGTTTCAAGTGTTTCCTGTTGTAAATTTGGAGTCTTAAGCATCTTCGCGTTGTGTAACTCCATTTTATGTTGTGGTTCATTGAAACAGGGATATAGTCTATGGGAAATGCTTTTAGAAGGAGGAAACAATGTTCCTTGGGACTGGTACAAGAGAAGACAAGAGGATCAAGAGGGAAAAAGCAAGGAGAAACAAAAATTTTCAAAGTACTATGTAGAGGATTCTTGCCCCGGTCGAGAACCTCTCTGTTTGAAGCGCGCCTCTGGCCTGGTATTTTTTCTCGCCCCAGCCCCAACCCTCCTCTGCCGGAATCTCGCCCAAGCGAGTGTTCAATAAGCTTATTTTCTCGACCCCGGCGAGAAAAAAATTCGGCGAATATCAGTTTTTTAAAAAATTCCGATTCTAATTTGATATTTTAACATTCCCAACTCCCGATGCAAACTTCTCCAAAAACACTAATTTCTCCTTCTCCAATACCAACCCAGTCCCCCGGATCCTTCTCAATTTTCACTTCTAATTTCTTCCGCAATTTCTTTTCCATACTTGAAATCCTACCACAAACCCTAAATCAGTACCTACTATAAAGACAAACCCCAGCCTAGCTTATCTAAACCATCTCTCATTACTATTAGAAGGAATACTCTGTGGTTTTCAAGATTTCTATTTGCTGTTATTGTTACATGCAAAGTATTCTAGGGTTTGCTCCTCAGATCTATTCCTATTGGATTGTTTGCCTTCTATCCCTTCCGCGAAGTTAGATCAAGTTGGAGTTTGGGGGAATTGTTATTGCATAGCAGATTGTAGTGTTTGGGTTGTTTGTCAAAAGATCAATCAATCGTGAAGAGATGTCCTCCGTCAAGAGAGTAGGCCATCGTGGTTCACTGTGAAGGATCAGTCGTCTAGTGCGTGACCGCCTCCATCCAGGCAAATGTTGATCGAAGAAGTGTTTGTCAGTACAAGAGGCGGCTAATAGGTATGAATCGGTATACATTGGGTGTAAAGCTCTAACTCCCGAGTGCGGTCTCACGGCCTGATGAAAAGTGGGTTGATGGTGAGATGATGCATCCAGATAGTAATGAAGAGGGGGATTGGGAGACATTCACTGCCCATCCTGGAAAGAGGGGTGGGGGGGGGGGGGGTGGAGGGGGGGGAGGGAGGTCCTGCTGTGTATAGACCAAAGTGTGTAAAGAGTTTTTATGCTACTGCAGAGGACGCCGACACCATGTGAGGTTACCAATACGGGTGGTTAAGACAGTTTTCCTTCAGGCGCCCAAATGATCAATGAGTATTACAACTTTGAGGCCTGATTTACGTTGCCGATACACTCGATTTCCATGAGTGAGGGGCCCAATGTGGAGAAAGGTATGTTACTGACTTATGCAGGGCCTGGGACGACATGGATATCTAGAAGGGCCACCGTGGCTTGCACCTATGTTCCAAGTTAGCAAGACTTGAGTCTGTATGGTAAGGTCTGGTATGCCTTCCTTTCGGCTAAACTGATGCCATCACTGAGATAGACGTGAGTGGATGTACCCAAGGCAGAAAATACTTTATTGTTATATGCTACATTGTGGGACGAGGAATTGAGATTAACGTGGTGTCAGCCTAGATTGAGGCGTCAATTCGCCGCACTTGTACGGAAACTTTTTTATTTATTAGGTCTTTGCATAAGTCAGGAGTGTTTGGGGTTTACCACACCCTTCATTGATATGTGGGGTTGTGTGTCCTTCGTGCGGGAGTCAGGGGGGGGGGGGGGGGGGGGGGGGGTGGGGCGTTTTGAGGAGCTGAGGAGGCTTTGCAGTAAGCCCTTACTACTTTTGGAGCACCGTTTGATTGCACCGTATATAAAGAAATGGGAAGGCGGGGGTGTGTCACGCATCCTCGTGGTATGGGGTTTACATAGTTCATTCTCCTCCTGCTGAAAAAGAACATGATTCTGATGTGATGATGAGGGAGTGGGGGGTCCTTCGGCAGGTTATTCCACTTCTACTGGGCCCAAGGAAAGCCAAGTTCAGCCTTCCAGTTTCGAGGATGATTGCAGCGTCTTAGATGATTCCCATCATAAAGACAATATTGAGGCCAGAGAAAAGAGAACCAGCAGATTGGCGGATCGGCCATGAAGGAAAATGGGGGGGATGGAGCATATCTGATGACGTACCAGCAGAGTTGCACCCACGCCATGGTCCAAAACATGTACTCCAATATGCAGGCCGAATGTATGGATCCTGTTCAGTTTCCCGCAGCCTAGCCATTGCCAGGTTTTTCCACCACCGTCCCCATATGACGATGATTGAGTTTTCGAAGCCTACTGCTTGAACTGCTTAGGGGAAGTTCCCCTCTGTTCTTCTCCACTTTCTTTATGCTATTTCACAATGAGGACATTGTTTCGTTTGAGTTTGGGGGTGGGTTGAGTGATTGCATATTTGCATGTTTAGGTGCATAGCATACTTTAGTTTTAGTTGCATGAGTTTAGTTCCGTTTGTTGGTTTTTATTTAGTTGTCTGAAAAAAACTCCTCCTCAAAAATCCAAAAAATTTAAGTAGAATTAGGAATCATATTGATTTGTGCATTTACAGAAGGTATTCAAGCATTAGCATTTATGGAAAGTCATTTAGTGATGGCCCAATGATGAAATTTGATTAGTTCTACCTATAAGTTTTAATGGGATGGATACTTTTTGTTAATCTGGAAGTTTAACTGTTTTAGTTGTGGTTTATTTGAGACCCTTGGTTTTTACTTGTTTACGACCTGTGTATTAAAGTAATTAGGAGTTTGGTTTCCTTCTTTGGTGTGATTACATGCTCGTATGTAAGATATAGACTGTTATCACTTGTTGGATATAAAAAAAAGAATAAAAACGAACAAAAAAAATGAAAAAAAAAATATTTTGAATAAGAATACTGCTTCGGATGGTTGGGGGACCCTGTCTGAAGCGCAAGGAAGGAAAAACTATTGAAATTAATGGAATATAGACAGATAAGTGAGCAGGTCCTTGGCTAAGTTTGTCTTTGTGGCCGGGTGTCATTTGAGATGAGTATACCCTTAGGAGATGTCTTTTACACTCAACGCCCTAAAATCGTCTGGTTTTTGGGGAGGTCATTGGTTGCAAGTTCGCTACACGGGTGGCACTGAATAACCTAATAAAGATGAACATTGCATCTAGTCGGGATATTATGACAGGAGATTGGAGCGTAAAACGCACTTCGTTAAAGAAAAAAGAGAAGAAAACTGAGGAAGACAGGTGGAATAGCAAGTTGAGCTTAAAAATGAAAATCTGTGAATTGTCTCTTGTTTTGAGCATTGTAGATAACTTAGAGTTAGATGCATACTCCGATTGGGTGTTAATATATGTTGGGCATACTTATGGGAAGGGTTTGGGAGGTGATTCATAATTACTAATAGTTTGGCTCTTGGATTAATGTGAGGTTGAAATTCTGGTTAAATTGGTAGTTACTGATTTATGAGGCCGGATTTTTTATGATGTTTGTTTAAGTTAATTGCTTGAATATGTTTAAGGGTTATGCATTTTGCATTCATGTTGGTTAGTTAGCGTTTAGATGTGGTTTTTGGTTTGTGTTTGTTGTTTTGCTTGACGGACAAGCAAAGTTTTGAGTTTGCGAAGGGTATTTGATGAGTAGGTTTTTAACCTACGAGTTTTGATATGTCCCTATGGCTTAGTTCTTTACTTGTTTTTTAAGTGTTTTTGGTAATCTTTTTTTTTTTTTTTTTTTTTTATTTTGCTTTCATGTTTGCCTTTTGTAGCGTCATGGCTGGCTGTGGATTGAAAAGAAGAAAATTGGTTGGGTGCAGGGCATTCCTCGTCGGTGTGCGAGAACTTCGTGTTTGTTTATATTTCGCCGCCGGGGCGGAAGCTGGCCGGGGCGAAGAACTTTTGGCCTTGTGAACTTCTCGCCAGGTGCGAGAAAGCGGCAGATAGGAATCCTCTAATTTTGTTGGAACTGCTTTGTTATTTTGTGAAAGATAGAACGTGATCAAGGATTCTTGCTATTGAGGAACAGCAAGGAGGATATAAATTAGAATATAAACCAGACTCCTTCGATTGGAGAGGATTATTATTCAGAGATTGAACTTTCAGAGCTAAGCGAGGAGATTGGAGGACAATCGTCAAGCATCGGTGAGAAGTTCAGATTGGAGAGCTAGAGATTATATTTAGTTTTCTTTTAATCTTTATACCTCTGATTTGTAATTAATTATGAGTGAGCTTATTTTGGTATTCTAATTTTAATTGCTAGTAGTATGAACTAAATTTCTTAGTTAAGGCTACAATGGAACCAGTTATAATTATGAGTTGATTATCTATTTGATCTTCAATTGTTCCAATTTGATGGGAGTTGTCTTATCTTATTTTATGCTTGTTGATATTAATTGTTTGGCCGTCCAATTAGCGGGTTACCTTAGATGAATTCGGGAGATGAAATCTTAGGGTTAGAACTGGGAATAAGATAGCGTGTATTCTTAATTATTTGCATGTGTTGAATAATTAGATTTGTGACGGTGAATAGGGATATCTCTGTTTGCTGCATGTAACAATTGGAAATTGGAAATTAATGAATTTAATCCTTTAACTTTGCATAGAATATCGTAAAGTAATTGGATTAGAAAGATTATTATTTGATCACTTGAAAGAAAGGGCTTATAAATTGCATTTGAAATTTCTATATTAACAACCTCCAGTGAAGTTGCCTAATTGGAAGATTATAGATAGATTGGTTTATGATAATTTAATTGGGATTATTGTAGTCTTGAATCATCTTCTTAAATTCTGAATTTCAACCTTTGAATTACTGGTTAGTGTTAGTTTACATTTCAATTTATACCAATTAAAACTCCAAATTGGGATTGTTTAATAGAATAGGCCATAATTTAGATTGACAAATTGGAGATTAATAACATAGTAATTCCTATGGGTTCGACACTCTCTCTTATCACTTTATTACTTGTTGATCGTGTACACTTGCACGGTTTTTTTTTATTGTCGATTGTGAAATCGGGCAACAAAGCTTCATGATGTAATAATATTTACATCTTAAAATGTGTGAGGACCTTATTATTTATTAATTAAAAGTTTCTAAAGGAACCGAGATTGGTTTTGAATGAAGTATAAATAATATTAATTTTTGTTAACTAATATTTATGGAATAATGCTATAAATGCCAGTTTTGCGACATATTTACTTATGCTCACTGGGCGGTTGTGCATGATAAAAAACAATTGTGTAGGATTTGTGGAGAGAAGTATTAAGTTTACATTTTAGCGATAATCTCCTATGAAGGTAAGTTTCCTCAACTTACTCAGATTATTTATTATGTGCAAGTTTCCTTTAACTCAAACTCGAGTTATTATCTTTCAAGCATGTTAGTGGATAATTATTATTGATTAATCCACATCTTATGGAGTATTGCTTCGCACTTAGTGCTATGTTGCACATGTTCATCAGGTATGAAAGGCTGTATCCCCTTCATTACCCTTAGGTTCAGTTAAATTGGTCCTCTGGTCATTATTGATACCCTGTATTATTGACTTCTCAATCATTGAAGTTTTGATTCATGCTTCTTTCACAATTTATTATATTGTTAAAAAATTCTAAAGCTTTATTCTTTTCCTTCAATCATGAATATTTCTTCCTTGTATTTAAAGAATTGCTGAGCAAAGTAGTTGCTCACCACTTTGCTATATCATTGATAACAATTTTTAGATTAATACGAATGTTCGAGAAAAGACAGAAGCAGATGCAAAGGGACAAGATTAGATTGATATGCACGTTAACTATTTAAGTTATTTGGATGTAAGTTAACTTCGTGGTAAACCTTATGCACGTTATTTCAGGAAATATATCAAGAAAAAGGTTGTAGACCTTGGGGAATATTGTAGAATACTCTGAAAAATAAACAATATATTGTTTGATATTTTCCGCATTGTTTATTAGAGTAGGTATGAAGATGAAAGTTTTCGTGACGTACCAGATCCGAGGTTCAAGGGGAACCAGATTTGGGGGCGCCACAGGTTGGTATCAGAGCTGTAGGTTATAAACCTTAGGTAGGTGGTACCTTAGGCTAAAACTGCCAGGGAGTGATGATAAGCAATAATTCAAATAGCAAGTTTAAGTACTAAGAGATGTAATTTTAAAAATTCATTATTAAGTAAAGAAAAAGATAATTAAGATGCAAAAAAGGAATCTTGAAAAAAGTTATAACGTTACGAATCTGGAGTTACCTGCCTCCAGTAGTAAAGATGGAAAAGCTTAAATAAAATCATAATATATGATTAAGAAGTAAAAGATAAGAAGATCGTTTAAAACAAAACCGATCATGAGATAGAATAAATAAATCGTAATATAATACGATTATAAGAAAGATCACAACGTGATCTGATGAGGTCATACAAGGTCATGATGATCAATCGACTGATTGAAACAATTTTTATATAAGAATTTATTTTATGAAAGTTGTACTATAAAATTGTACTATGTAAGACTCATGAAAGAGTAATTAATGTTGAGATATGGATTAAATGAAATTCGCTATTGATGTATAAGAGGAATAGTTCGAATTATGTGTGGATTTTAATTGAGGACTCATGTTAGTGGCTGAGTTGTACGATTCCTTGGTATGGGACGGGAATTTGTGCCTTGGTTTGAAAATCACTGTTTAGCTTCCCTATATTAATATAATGGTTGAGTTTTGAACAAATCCTGGTGTGGGACGGGATTTTTTGTCCATGGTTTAACAATTGCTCAGCTTCTTATAATGATTAGTGGTTCGAGTTGGTTCTACAAACCACTTAGCTTCCTTATAGTGATAATCATTGTGAAATATTGGTGTCGCGCTATCGATATATATATAATGGTGAGAATGTGATTCCTGTTGTCTCATATTTTATATTCGATAGTTAGAGAATTTTAAGATTAGGGTGCGAGATTCTTAAAAAATCATACTTATGGTAAGTTCGTGAGACTCATAATCATATGGTTTGTTTTTTGAACCCCCACAGCGATATGGACGTCTTTGGTCTGACTGACAAAAGACATTTAATTTCTTAAACTCATATTGATTGTGGTAAGTTCCTAAAATTCATAACGTAGTGGTATGTTTAATGAATTATATTGGGGTTTAAGAAAGTTGTGCATGAAGAATTGAGGATTTTTTTAGTATAGTAAAGCTTTAAGGATGATAGAAATAGATAGAATTATTAAGCAATGTATCATTGGAGAAATTGAAGTTGATGGCTGAAGCATAGGTATTCCCAAATCTTCTAGCTATGCTAGACTTCGAAATTTTTGACATCAAGCTAAATTCGCTCTGATGTGCCTTAGTAATACCGTAAATTAAGCTAATATATCATAATTAAGGTTTAATCATTACATAACTTAGTGTTTTTGAATCAAATTAGGGTTTTGAGGTTTTCAATTTAGGGTTTTCCAAATACTATAATTAGGGTTTTAAAATCTTGAATTAGGGTTTTTGATTATAAGTTCAATGAATCATAATTAATATTATGATTCATTTCTCTTAAAATCTAATTAGATTATCAATTAAGAATTCTTTTTTTTTTGTGTAGTAATTAGGGTTTAGGTTAGCCAATTCAGATAACTTTTACCAATCAGGGTTCTTTAATTAGGGTTTCTAATTCAGTTTATCATTTTAAACCCTATTTAACTTATTTATAGATTTATTATCAGTTAATATAATATTAGTTATTTAAGAACTTCCGAAGCACGACTAAATCACTTCGTAATTTCCAAGAACAACACAGCAACTTACAAAAATAATTTGTTGAGGATTACGCTTCTCGGTGATGAAAATCGTCGAAATCCACGACAAATCATTTTGTCGTTGTAAGCACGGACACAGCTGCTTGGCGAAAAAAAAAAATTATTTGACCTAATTCCTTAATAAAATACACAAATCATATAACACAAAGTCGGATCATGAAAATTTCAATTTATATAGACACTTAATTTACATATACAAATCTTATTGGGGTTCGGGAAATATTACAAAGTAATCCATGCAAAGCAATCCCAATTCAAAATCAGCTATTATGGATCCTAAACTAAGTCATCAATTGTTCATCACTTAATTAAGCATCAAAATCAAATTCTTCAAATAAGCATAAATATGTCAACTCTTTTACGGATTACAACCTTCAAAAAGCTTAGCAGAACACTACGATC